>OV816030.1:65000-665000 GCA_929113105.1 Agrypnus murinus | reverse complement strand
GAAGACACTGAGTTTTCAGTGCAACAACAAACGTCACTACGGAGGCAGCTACAGCCACTACCGTGAGACAACCAATCCCAAAGTATAATATCAATGATTAGAAGTAATAATGCGCGTAGAGATATACAAGAAAGTGTTATAATAATGGGATATCGCGCAACAGAGAAGAAAGAAATCATAAGTTGCAGCCGTCTACACGTGTTTCACACTTATTAGTGATCATCAGGACGGCATAGCAGATGGAATAAATATAAAAGCAACTAACTCAACTTATGATTTCTTTCTTATATTTATGGCTCCTTCAAATGACAAATTCAAAATGACAGATGCAAAATTGACAGATTTAATAGGTTAGGTTAGAACACGTGATGTTTTATTTAAATTATACATGTATATCGCCCTTCTACTTAGTCATGCTAGTCCCTTCACCCTTAGTCGCGCTAGTAAATGATACATCACGTGTTCTAACCTAACCTATTAAATCTGTCAATTTTGCATCTGTCATTTTGAATTTGTCATTTGAAGGAGCCATCTTGGATTTCCCTTGCCCCTAGATTTGAATTTTAGCGCTAACTCTGGGATTGGATCCTCTTTTCACTAAGCGGAAACTCTTTCTCTCTCCTTCCCATAGGATGACTACTTACCGGCTCTGCTTTGTAACCTAGGATGTTCACCATCGGAAAGATTCGGCTTTATTCGCGTACTCTCTCGCTGATAACGATCTACCTTTTATATATAGTCACCCTTCACCCTTCTCCCTTCACCCTTAGCCATGCTAGTCTCGTCACCCTTCACCCTTAGTCATGCTAGTCTCGTCACCCTTCACCCTTAGTCATGCTAGTCTCGTCACCCTTCACCCTTAGTCATGCTAGTCTCGTCACCCTTCTTCACCCTTAGTCATACATGTATATTTTAAATGAAACATCACGTGTTCTAACCTAACCTATCTCGGACCGCGACTACTACGCTGTGATTTATAGGTAGCCATCTTGGATTACGGGAATCTCGTACTGATGGTATTCCATCAATCTCTAGGCGTGTCATGATGAATTGATGCTGAAAGGTGTCTAGCCAGGGTTAATTAATGATGAAGCAAGATCGACAGGGTGATGATAGACGCAGCGTCAGGGTTAATTAAGAGTGACCTGAAGAAGATGCTATATAAATAGGAGTTCATGATCAATTATTAGTCGATATGAGTCGGCGACGCGAGTGTGACATATGTTGCATGAGCGTTTTACGATCAGGGTTTGCTCGTCATTTGAAGATACACCAGGGGTATAAAGTTCAGTGTTCTATTTGTTTAAAGTATTTTACACGCCTCGATAACTATAGAAGCCATTTGAAAACAGTTCATAATACCATAGCTGTTGACAATAAGACATCACCTAGAAATAATGTAACATTTAAAGATGTGAATTTGAAACGTATGCATACCAATGAATCCTGTGCTATTGAGGTCAATAAAAAACTAAGGTGCGGGGACGATGATAATGATGATGAAATAATAAACGCGCGTAATGCTATACGTAAGAAATTAGCCTACTTTCATTGTGGTAAAGCAGAACCTCATGATAATCGTGTTATACCGCGATCAGAGACCGTTGCTATCAATCTCTCACCAGAGCTTGAACAATTATCTCCCGTTACATCTGCTGATGAGGAAGAAGAAGAATGTGATTCTAGCTTAAAAGATTATCACAAATTCTCTAACTATTATAGAGCATTATTAGCTAGCGGGGAACACAAAAACGTAGACAAAACTAGGTACGCTCTATATAACGACATCGATGAGTGGCGATTTGGTTGTTCGCAAGTACAGTTTCAGGGAAAAGATATTTTAATTAAAAACAAACTTTTCCATGGTACATCCGGTCTGTTTAATTTACTAACGCTTAAACGAATAAGCTCTCCTAGTCCAACAGAGGAAGATATCGACAACTATATGAAAATAATCTCACTTACTAATGCTCATAAGAAAGACTATAGGCGCAACGGTCGACTAATAAGCGTTAAACATTGGAAATACGAAAATGTAATCAGACCAAATTTATACAGAATTACAGACTTTGAGGTTAGTCTTCCCAAAAAGTTAAACAAGATGATGAAACCGGATTGGATACGTCAGAGTACGCCTGATCAACTAGTGGATCGACTACAATTGTTGTATGCCGCAAAGAAAGCTCTTAGCAGCAGTCTCGAAAACGAAAACGAAATAATTTTAGTCATCACAGAGCTTAAAGCGAGAAAAATCATAGAATAAGCAAATATTTAATTTCTAGTTGTACTATGTAATATAGTCGTATTGTAGTAGTATTTATATGTAATATGGTATTTTTGATATGATGACAAAATAAACGAAATGCATTCTATAAAAGCTTCTTATTTCTCAACCTCTCTCTACCTCAGTAAACGTTCTGGTATAAATCTGTTTCTGGACTTATTTAATAAGATTGCATAATTCTCTATGGATTTTATGAAGCGATTGATTAATTTAAATATTTTAGAAGAGGTGAACCTGTATAGTTTTGGGTGAAATACCCTTCCGCGTGCAAATTATATCAAGCAATATATTTTTAATTTTTAATAATAATATTTTAGAGTGATTTATGTCTCCAATAGCTGGGTTGTTTTATAGAGAGAACATATTGAAAAATATGTCGCGCTCTTTAAATTTATAATAATAAGTTTTAATTTATTATATACGCCATATAATTTTACTATATTCAGAATGTTGCAATATTTACTTTCACGCTGGGTACTCACGTAATTGCATTACTCGAAGTAAATCGTATAATAAATAAATCTGTTAATAATGCTGTGTATAAGGGCAAAGCGACCTATAATTTTAGCTAAAACATTATGTCAATTTTGAAAATGCTTGTATCAAGATCGGTTCTATATTTTATATTATTCAGATGTAATGAGAAACATACTAATCTTCTCGAAGAAAATTTTTTCCATATATAAATGGCTCGTTGGTCTAGAGGTATGATTATCGCTTTGGGTGCGAGAGGTCCCGGGGTCCAATCCTGGACGAGCCCTATTGCTTTTATATTCCGAATGGAATTTTATCAGATTAATTTGTAGCACTAGGTCATCGAATGCAATGCATAAGTTGATTACCCGTAGACTTGTAGTAACTTACAGAATAAAACATAAAAATAAAATAAAAGACAATAAAACATTTGTTGAGTTTTATTAACACAGGATAAATATGAGAACAATTATCTAAATTATATACATATTAAACACTTTTAAACAAGTTTTGTATCTCTTCATCAATCTCTTCGGACGCTAGTAGAGGACCTCAAGTACACTCGCTGTATTATGTGATTTATGTTGAGCTTCAGATTTAATAGGATGAGCCGAGCTGTTGGGAATACTTATTGATATTGAGCTGGAGGTTAATGATTGATTTAAGCGTCCATCCGCTATCTTTTTGCTAGATAAAGAAATATATGTGTGTTAGTTTATTTCTAACTTTCAACAATCTCTATACTTACTTGAAACTCTTCGAGATCCTTAAGGATAGGATCTTGAATATTGATCTTGAACCATTGGGCTAAATTACTATATCGGTATATGGCTACATTTTTAGTGTTTATATATTTTATTTCTTCTATAATAGTATCCCCTTTTTTGACTTCAAACATGCCTGTTAAAGCCGTGTTCACCTTTAACGCCGCATCCTTCTTCAACGCATTCAGCATACGTCTCTGAATCATTTTTTGGTTTTACATAATAATAGATTATATGCGGAAACCTTATTTTAACACCTTTTTATGAATTTAAAAGATGAAGAAAAGATAAAGGTTTGATGGGGATATAGTCTAGCGCTACCTGAATGCAAGAGGCTTTTATACCTGTTAAAAATTAAAAAAAAATCTGATTGTTTTAATAGAAAGAGAACATATTTTGTCCGCAATATAGATTCCTTCATGGCTGCATCTTTTAGACCTATTTCATTTCATCGATCGGCTGTGAAAGAGAAAAATGTAGCTAATTAATATATCAACTATATAATCAATCAATCTCATATTACTGTGTTGACGTAAATATTTATTATTCCTGTAAAGTTGCTATTTTTAAGACGGTCAATCCGTTTGCCGAGTGTATCAAATCTTGTTAGAACTCAACGGTTAAAATGAGTTTTTAAATAAAAATGCTATAAATTATAAAGAATGTTCATTTATTAACTAGTAGATTGAAAAAATATAGAACACCGGTAACAACAATTTTAATTTTATAGGAGAGTAATTTGGAAATGTTCATAGTAGTAGTAAATGTTCAACGTTAGGACAAAAGGTATAAACATTAATATTCCATAATTCTTGCATATGAATATCTTGTAAATATGAACAAAGGCCCGGAATTCACATTAAGTTATTTTTAGTACTAACATGATTATAATTTAACTGTGGTGGAATTTCAATTTATCCCTAGCTCTTTCAAAAACATACAGGTATATTCGTCAAGGGATCATTCATAAGAGAGGGGAATTAATTTTATTGGTGATTTTGTTAATATGCAATGAGGTGTGAATTAAATTGATTGAACTAATAAATATGCATGTGAGACGTGAATTAAACTGATTGATCTAATAGATATGCGCTCATGCAATCTTGCAGTGGGTAAGATCCATTGCAATAGTTCTCCTTTTTAAAAACAGTGATACATTTTATAATTTCAAGACGGATTTAAATATTTGATGATGGCATATACAAAAGGGCTGTTTTAATTTATGTCGTAATACATTTTAAGAAGATCTCAGTTATCAGGTTATCCGATCTGCACATATATAAACAGACTGGATGTCATTATAAGGTTGAATTCGTGTTATTTATTATCGATTTTAAAAAGGAGAAACTTATTGTAAAGGGTAAGATCTTTATCTTTTATTGAAATAGGGTCCCGCGTTCTTACCTGCATCATATTTAATTGTTTGTAAACTATAATGAGTTAACCTTTACGTTTGGGTGTATACAGACACGATTGTGCGTGTTGATACAGGGTCTGGCCTGTCTGAGCTCGGATATTTCTTATCGTATATAAAGGGGGTGAGTAATATTGCATTATATTTAGTTTGCAGCAGGTATCCGAGATCGTTGGTGTTTGCATTTGATCTGGGTTCTGAATAGTTTCAGTTGGTTAAATTTAAGCTATTTTTAATGGGGAATTAAACATTGTGTGTGTTATACAGAATACGTGCGCTTCATTGGTTAAATTATTTACGTATAATTGCAGTTACATATGTGATAGAAATTATCTTATAGTGGCTTGAATGATGTTTTAATCAGTGTCTAAAATATGCAGTTTTCTGAATTAAATTAATAGTGTTTATAAAAATATTCCTACCTGGGGGTAAGTCTATTATTAGTATTTTAATAAGAAGTACATAGAGAAAGGGAGTGATTAATTTTATTCGAAATTTTGTTAAATGTTACGTTTTAATGGTAATATATGGGAAAAATGCGGGTCCTTCTACCTGTTGACTGTTAAGGTACATTAAAGTGGGATTATGTTCGAATGTTCTCAGGATTTTTTTAATTCGTTATTAATAAAATGTTCTACCAATAATAATAATAATTTATTAGGTAATTACTTTTATCAATAAAATTCCATAGTTACTAAGTCGACTCATGTCATGTAACAGCGTGAAGTTAGCAACGTTGCCGCGCGCTTGGTTGGATCGCGGAAGATCTTACTCGCGAGCGCGAGTCTGGCCGCGGATGACCTTGAAATGCAAAACGGACCTCCATAAGAAATAACATGGGATTTTGCGCTCGAATCGGTGTTGCCTAACTACTTCTGAGCTTATTAAGTATCATTATAATTATATTTATCATTGTAATAGTTATAAGTTTATTATTGTATATTTATTGTAAACGTCACTCCTTCAAAATCAAATTTATAGATTTTCTAAATAAAGATTTTATAAATAACCAAAATAACGAAGAAATACCAATTTAGATTTCTTTGAAAAATTTTATAATATAGAAATATTTCAAATTTTATTTTCAAATTATTTTAATAACATTGAAAATACTAAGGGTGGAGGAGTAACGTACGTATAATCACACTATAGATAAGATCATGTTTCATGAGAATTGTTTAAGAATGTGAACACACGATATCAAATTACATTTTTCTGCTAAGTCTATGTTATCTCTATGAGAACTTCTTTGGCATTTATTCTCTCATGACCATGAGAACTGTGTAGGCAGATAAGGTATAAATACCTCTGTTTTAATCTTAAGTCTTTAGTCTTAATTAAGTATTCAACAAGTGTTTATCCAGAGTGAGTATTAAAACTAGATGTGGATTTTAAAATTGTCTTGCTAGTAAAAACATAAAGGCTCATTCGAGTTTTAATTAATTATTTTGCTTAATGTCATTTAAATGTGAATTCTAAAATTGTTCTGTTAAGTGTGTTAATTCAAATTTAATTATTTAAACTCGTCTTAAACTCGTTAAATAAATTACTGACAAAGTAATATTAATACATTTGTATTTTAAATGTTAAAAGAGATAAAGTTTTCTCTTGATTAAAAATAATAAAATATATTCTACAACTGCAAACGAAATATATAAATGTGTTTTATTATATTCAATAAATAAAGTTTAAAAAAAGCTTTGTCCACAGAATATAATCAAAACTTGCTGGTTAAATTAGATAATCTTAATCTTTTAAATGCAGTTATTAAATATACTTCTGGTAATAAAAGTAAAAAAAACGAACTCGGCGCTAAAATTCTGCATCCAAATTAAGTATGTCAAACACTGCCAATAAAAAGCACTGGTAATGTCTCACTTAGTTTATTAATAATATTGTGTAAGTTATTGCTTCTAGTGCAGTTAGAATTATTAATGACTGCTATTTGTTTAATGACTGCTACAATTTGGTAGTTTTTTTGAAGTAGAATATTGCCTAGATGTTGTTTGTCTAATAGAATGAAACTGTGAAACAGTCTGGTATTAGGAATAATCGCTGCTTTCTTAAATCGCTTTTCAAGTGACTTGTTTTCGCACTCAGTGTCTTTAGAGGACATAAAAAGAAAATGTATACCAGGAATCTTACTTGAACAGAAATCAAACATAGCTTGTGGTGACAGTATGTAGTTAATTACTGTTCTTTGGAAACTTGCTTTTGTGACCAACCTTTTAATTTTAAATGACAAATTAAGATTTTCTGGAAAACATGAGCTGCCACAGTATTGTGTACCAAACTATCACAATAATACACAATGTTTCTGATTTTATAGAATTCTCTTTAAAATATACTACAAATGGATGCAGTGTGGCTTGCTCATTAATCCAATGAAAAGACTGTACTTCATCTTACACCACAAATGCATAATTTTCAGAAAAATTCCCTAAAAATATACACTCAGAAGCTGTAACGTCTTCTTTTTTAGTTTTCAAAAACTGAGATTGGCATTTTGTAATAAAATGGGTTTTTAATTTTATCAACTTTTCTTTAAAATCATCTAAAGTGTGACAAGTGTGTGTGGACACTGATTGTACTTAATTTCAGTCAATATTTCATTAGTATCACAAATTTTTCTATAGACTGTTTCAATTCCAGGACACTCCTGACAATGTGAAAGCATACAACTTGCATTTGAAGTATTACAATCATGATATTGGGGTTTTGCAAGGCACTACCATTAATTTTACGTTTCGATGTATCGAGCAAACACAAACTCTTCATACTTATAACTGCGGTTACTATTTATGCAGTCCCACATAATATTTACAAATTTGGAACCAATTAGAGTCCTAAAAATATTATATAGAGATACCTTGGTTTAACCAACACACCTCAAGAGGCAACATCAAAAATGAGTTTTTTTTGCATCTTCAAAGGTCTGTATTAAAGAAGGGGGTAAAAATAACAGAATGAACCCAAGTTTCCAATACAGATTCCCACAAAGACTTCCTATTACAAAAATCTCAACATTTTATTTGGTAAAATAAATTATAACTTTTTTGGGCTCCAAATTTTAATAATTTTCATTTTTTGTCAACTTTGAACGTATTTTTTTAAATAAACAGGACTTTTGTACTTATGTACTTATTATACTACATATATGTAGATATAATGTACACGAAAAACCAGATCTGTAAATTTAGCCTGGGGAGTGCAGCATGGGGTACAAATCAGGAAAAAAATAGCAATTTCAACGGCAAATGCTCACAAATGCCATCTTGGAAAAATAAGTTACTATCAAATTGTAAATATATAAATAAAATGCGCATATCTTAAGCTTTAAAATGACATAAAAATATTCCAAATTGGTCAACCGCACAACAAGCTGTGATCAAATTCATAAACCTCTAAAATTGGTAAAATTTTGAAATAAATAAAGATTATTAAAAGTTTCACAGTTTTATTAAAATACAACCTGACAATATTGTTTCGACAGCTATGCTGTCATTATCAAAGGTAATATAATTATAAACAAACACGTCGCTAAGGTAGATACAAAATAGGTAACTAGATAAAATAATAATAATAATCAGAATTAAATATCTAATACTTCCAGTAACGGAGAATTACTGAGCTCAAGTTGTTCATTCATTAAAGGTACCCTGAGTTTGTGTTTGTATATCTCAAAGGCTTCTAAAATGTCTAATTTGCGTTTGTTATTACAAAAATGTGGGAATTTAATATTATTTTGAGGAGTCATTGTGTGATTTTGTTCTAAAAGGTGTTTGGCGTAATTCGATTTTTCAGGATGTTTATTTTTGTAATGACGTACGTGTTCTTTATATCTTATGTCAAAATTTCGAAGTGTTTGTCCAATATATACCGAACTACAAAAAGAACAATTTAAACGGTAAATGCCCGATTTCATGATATCATGTGTTCTGTCTTTAGCATTAAATAAAAATGAAAAAGTGTTAGTGTTGGTTTTAAATGTTATTTTATAATTGTTGGTTTTTCTTAGTATATGTGCAATTTTTTCTGATATTTTGCCAAAATATGGTATAGATATGTAATTTGTGTCTTCTGTTTGATTGTCAATGGGATATATTCTTTTGATAGCTAACCTATAATCTTTTTGTTTAATTAAAGTGTCAATCATGTTAGGATTATAATGATTTGCATGTGCTAGTTGTTTAATGGTTGATATCTCTTTGCTAAAATCTGATTTTGTTAGTGGAATAGTTAAAGCTCTGTGTACTAATGATCTGTAGGCTGCTATTTTATGTGTATTATGGTGACATGATTCATTTGGTATTGTTATGTCTGTTTGTGTTGGTTTTCTGTATATGGAAAATTCAAATAGATTGTCTGCGTTAATCTTGATATTTAAGTCTAGAAAGTTTATAGCCCTGTTTTGTTCTGTTTCTAGTGTAAATTTTATATTAGGGTGGATACTGTTTATAAGAATTAAAAATTCATTGATAACCTAAAAATAACTGTCAAAACAAGCTAAAATGTCATCAACATATCGAAACCAGAAGATAATGTGTTTAGAGAGGTTTAATTCAAATATTCGATCTTCAAACTTGTCCATAAATATGTTAGCTAATAGAGGACTTAGAGAATTACCCATAGGTAAACCATCGTTTTGTAAATAAATTATGTTATGTTATTAAAAGTGAAATAATTTTGACTTATACAAAGGTCAAATAATTGAATTAACTCTAACCTTTTAACTAATTCTATATTACTATTGATCAAGAAACTATCTAATAAAGGAATACATTCTTGTGGGGGTATTCTGGAGAACATGTTGCAAATATCAAAACTAACAAGTTTTGAATGTGGTGGAAGATGTATGTTTTGCAGCTTATCTACTAATTCTAATGAATTTCTAACAGAGTTTTCGATTTGTAACCTATCGTGTTAATAATCTGGTTCAGTTTTTTGGATAAAATGTGATTAGGTGCATTGATGTATGATACAACTGGTCTTATTGGCATATTCTGTTTGTGCGTCTTGACTAATCCATACAGTTTAGGTATTTGTGGGTTTTTATTAATGATTTGCTGCTTTTCTAATTCTGAAAAGCAGATATTGCAGTTTTCTAAACCTTGTTTTATTTCTTTTTGGAATTTTGTGGTTGGGTTTTTGTTTAAAGTTTCTAAATTTTCTTTATTAATAAATTCATTAACTTTTTGTATGTAAATATCTTTTGAAAGAATTACCAAAGTGTTACCTTTATCTGCTTTAACAGAAATTAGATTGTTCTCTGTGATTTTCTGTTTTATAGATTGAAGAAGTAATATGTTAGATGTGTTGTACATTTTGTCCTGTTTCAAAGACATCTCTTTTAACAAATTCGAAATTTGGAATTTTGCATAGTTATTATGATCTTTCTTAAGTATAGTTTCGGATTCAAGGGCAAAAATTTCTTTAATTTTGTTGGTAAATTTTGGAAAAGGACAAAATTTGAAACCTTTGTTAAGAAATTGTGTTTCTCTGTCATTGAATGTTATATTCGACAAGTTTATGAAACGAGGATAAAAGTTTGTAGTGTTCTGACAATTAAGGTTATTTTGTAGTGTACGTTTTTGTTGTACAAGTCGATGAAGTTTATTTTTCTGTGTGGTGTATTTTTTGAATTTAATGTGACTGACTTATTGTTTCCAGCTGGAAACAATAAACAAGATTATTTCGTCTTCGTTTGAAGAACAAGCCAAGTTATACAAGAAACTTATGATCAAACACGGAATCGCAAGTCAGAATGTTTGGTTTAACCAAGAATGTCTGAAACGTCAGGTTATTCCTAACTACATAAACATCGCTACCAGAACCAAGAATTCGATTACTGAAAAAGTGATTAGGAATGCCAAAAGAAGATGGCTCAAAGAAGAATCGAAGAAATGGTTTAGTATAAGAGACAATATGCACGTTTATATAAAGGTACTCCATACAGAACTTACTCATAAATTACACAATATCCAATTTGACATATTAGATTTTGACATTAGAGAAACCGTCAGTCACATTAAATTCAAAAAATACACCACACAGAAAAATAAATTTCATCGACTTGTACAACAAAAACGTACACTACAAAATAACCTTAATTGTCAGAACACTACAAACTTTTATCCTCGTTTCATAAACTTGTCGAATATAACATTCAATGACAGAGAAACACAATTTCTAACTAGCACACTAACAACTAGTACATGCAAATCATTATAATCCTAACATGATTGACACTTAAATTAAACAAAAAGATTATAGGTTAGCTATCAAAAGAATATATCCCATTGACAATCAAACAGAAGACACAAATTACATATCTATACCATATTTTGGCAAAATATCAGAAAAAATTGCACATATACTAAGAAAAACCAACAATTATAAAATAACATTTAAAACCAACACTAACACTTTTTCATTTTTATTTAATGCTAAAGACAGAACACATGATATCATGAAATCGGGCATTTACCGTTTAAATTGTTCTTTTTGTAGTTCGGTATATATTGGACAAACACTTCGAAATTTTGACATAAGATATAAAGAACACGTACGTCATTACAAAAATAAACATCCTGAAAAATCGAATTACGCCAAACACCTTTTAGAACAAAATCACACAATGACTCCTCAAAATAATATTAAATTCCTACATTTTTGTAATAACAAACGCAAATTAGACATTTTAGAAGCCTTTGAGATATACAAACACAAACTCAGGGTACCTTTAATGAATGAACAACTTGAGCTCAGTAATTCTCCGTTACTGGAAGTATTAGATATTTAATTCTGATTATTATTATTATTTTATCTAGTTACCTATTTTGTATCTACCTTAGCGACGTGTTTGTTTATAATTATATTACCTTTGATAATGACAGCATAGCTGTCGAAACAATATTGTCAGGTTGTATTTTAATAAAACTGTGAAACTTTTAATAATCTTTATTTATTTCATGATTATGGAGTTCCACAAAATAAGGCTGGAAACAATAAACAAGATTGGTAAAATTTGTTGACATCGCTGATGAAAAATGGCCTCCATTATCAAACAGTTGCCAGTAAAAATTTAAAAAATATATTTTCTTTTATCTCAAGGCTAGGGTAAACAAGCTAGCCCATTTTCATCAAAATCAAAAATGGTGCAGCAACCAACTTTTTTTTTTAAATTTGATGATTTCATATGGAATGACCCATATCTAGTGTTCATTTTCTTAACAAACGTTCTTTAATATTAAGCTGTATCGCAGATAATAATTATGTAAAACTTCATTTGGAAAAGATTTTAAGATTGTGTGTAATTCTCTCTTTGTTTTAGAGGAAGTCCTAATGGCTGCAGTGATGCAGTTTTTAGGTCTTGTTATCGATTTACGGGTTAATGGATATGCTGTATAAAAAGCGTCTTGAACTAACTTATAAAAATTATCTACTTTTTGAAATGCTGCGAAATGATTAGCGTAGACGAGATTCCAGTTTGTATTTTGCAAAAGTTCTAAAAATTTCTGGTTATTTTTTAAGTTGTAAATTCTAATCCAATTGAAAATTGTAGTATTTTGTTGTTGAGAGACTGGTATAGCTAATATTTGCGCGTTATGATCCGAAAAATCGATACTAATATTGTTCGCATGCCCTCAATCCTATCAATAATGTTTGTCAAAACATTGTTGATGCATGTGCTGGAGTTAGAAGTGACTCTCGTAGGAGTTAAAATGGTGGGAAGAATCTCGTAAGAATGCAGTAAAGACAAAAATTTTCGTTTATTTAGTGGATTTCCTAGTAAATTTATATTAAAATCTCCACAGATAACTAGATGATGATCGTGACTATAATATTGCAGGAGACAATCTAATTTAAAAAAAAAAATGTTTATATCGCTGTTAGGTATTCGATAAATGCAAATAATTCTTAGATTATCTAAGCTGATTGCGCAACATTCAAAATCTAACTCGATGGATGGTACAAAATTCAGATTAACGACTGAAAATTTTAAATCATTTTTAACGAAGATAACCCCCCTCGTTTATGACTACTTTTGCAAAATGACGTTGCTACTTTATAACCAGTAACAAAATATATAACATGAAGTATTTAAACCACATGAAGGTTAAGATAGAAGTGGTAAGAAGCAACAAACTCATGCCACAACGCAAAAAATGCCAAAGATATGACCATACCCAGTAGTTCTGCAAGCGTACTCCTATCTGCGTAAAGTGTGCTGGCAACCATATGACAACAGAATTTACTAAAAAAAAGAGACTGCTCTCAGGCACATCCTGCTAGCTACATGGGATGCATAGTAGCCAAAAAATTGCAGAAGAGAAGAAAAGCAACAGCAACAAAAAAAGCATTCTCTCAGCCAAAAACAAAGTTAACAAAGTTTATTTCTAACAAAGTTAAAACTGGCACTACGCACAGATGACAAAATAAAACGATGGAAGTCAACCCTTCTGCATCCAAGATTGAACTAACTATGATGCAGATGCTGCATAACATGATAAAGATACTTGATCGAGTCAATAACAGACTTGATAAACTAGAAGCCAAAAACGTTGGTACTGCCTAAAAAAAGAAATAATTACATAGATCGACACGACCTCCGGATTGCAACATGGAATGCCAATGGCATCCTGAACAAACAAAATGAGTTAGAGGTTTTCCTGAACTCTCAGAAATAGACATTTGTCTCATATCAGAGACCCATATAACAACCCATCTTAAGCTAAATAACCCTTATCTTAAGATAAGAGGCTACAAAAGCTACCACACTACCCACCCTGGCAATCAGCACATAGAGGCAGTGCGATCATCATAAAGTAATCCATTAACCACTACGAAGAATTCCACTTACAATGTATAAACATGCAACTTACCATGGTGGGCACCAAATCCATTAAACAAAAGCTGATATTTACTATCCGCCCAGACACAATCTTAAGAAAGATGACTATAAAAATTTCCTACAACATCCGGGTGAAAGATTCATTGTGGGAGTTTAACTTTACCAAACTCATTCAGGCAGCGGCGCACAATAACACAAAAGAAATCAATTATATAACAAAAGCAACAAATTATCCAGTGGAAATCAAAGAACTAGTCAAAAAGAAAAGAAGAGCTAGGAGAAGATGGAAACAGTCGAGAGATCATTCAGACAAAGCCCGGCTAAATAACATAACACAACTGCTCAAAAGAGAAATGCTGAGGGTTAAGGAAGAATCAATTAATTGCTACTAGGAGAATTTAACCGCAAATGAAGAGACAAATTACTCTCTTGGAAAATAACTAAAAAGATCAAGAGGCCTATAGCTTCGATCCCTCCAATCAGAAGAAATAATAGCCCATAGGCCCGAGAAAGCAAGCAAAAGGCCGATATGTTTGCTGAACATCTGGCTAAGGTTTCTACCCCTGACCAAGTCTATATGGACAATACTGGGCAATATAAGCAATCAAACATCAGAAAATATCACCCTAGTTACCATAAATAAAGTAGTGAAGGAAATAAAAACAAACTTAAACCCGAGAAAAGCTCCTGGTTTTGATCTGATTAATGGGGAAATCTTAATACAATTGCCTAGAAAAGGTATCATGCTCGCGTATCTTTTCAATGCAGCCTTTAGACTGAAATATGTTCCCAACAGCTGGAAACTTGCGGAAGTAATAATGCTGCTAAAACCAGGTAAGCCGCCTAATAAGGTCAAGTCATACAGTCCCATATCTTTGCTGCCAATTATCTCACGATTATTTGGATAACTACTACTCAAAAGGATGAGATCACTAATTGAAAATAAAAAAAATTACGGATTTTCAATTTGGCTTCAGACAAAAACGTTCGACTGTAGATCAGGTGCATCGCATTACTGACGTAATCGAGCGCGCTTTTGAAGAAAAGTTAATCTGCTCAGCTGCTTTTCTAGATGTAGCTCAGGCCTTCGACAAAGTATGACACGAAGGCTTGATATACAAACTAAACAAAATGCTACCAAGGCAATATGTAGAGATAATAACATCGAATATCTCAGACAGACTATTCAGAATTAAACAGGAAGATGATTATTCTGATCCGAAAGAAATAAAATCAGGTGTGCCACAGGGTAGTGTCCTTCGCCCTATCCTATTTCTGTTGTACACGAGTGATATACCAAAACTGAATGGAATCACAGTAGCAACATTTGCAGACGACACTGCAATCCTTGCAGTAGCGAAGGAGCAAGATATATCCATTGAGAAATTACAAGCAGCAAGCAACACAATACTTGATTGGGCCAAACAATGGAAGATTAAGCTAAATGAAGTCAAATCCACCCATGTTAGCTTCACAAACAAATGATTAGTAAACCCTCTGTCCTTAGAGATTAATGATACCATTGTGCCATATGAGAACAACGTCAAATACTTAGGCATGACTCTAGACACCAAACTCCGGTGGAAAGAGCATGTAAAAAACAAAAGGAAAGAACTGGGACTCAAATACAAACAGCTTTATTGGCTTCTTGGAAGATACTCCAAACTATCAGTACATAATAAAATCTTACTCTACAATCAGATCCTAAAACCGGTATGGTTATACGGTATCCAGCTTTGGGCTGTACCAAAGATAGCAACATAAAAATCATACAAACGTTCCAGAACAAGGTGTTATGCAACATGGTGGACGCTCCATGGTACATACGTAACTCCAATTTGCACCGAGACTTCAACATCCCAATGGTCAAGGAATAGATCAACAGGTTTGCTGGCAAACACGAAGCCAGGCTACACCTACACGAAAACGCAGAAGCTCTAAAGGTTAAACTGCCCAAACAACAAAAATTTTTGTCAACCTGAGCAAAACTTGGTAGAAATGTGCTTTTTAAGGAGTAGTAGTTCTGCAGCATCTTAAGAATACCGGTCTACCGCGTATTTATACCAAGTTTTGCTCAGGTTGACAAAACTTTTTGTTGTTTGAGCAGCTTAACCTTCAATTTAAAAACAAAGTAAGTGGATATTCCATTACGAACGGGAGATGCTGCAAAACCACCTCTTCGGGGTGGTTAACTGGGCACTTCTGCCAGGATGGGGTAAGACTGACAAAGATATTCTTGAAGTACGGGTATTTCTCTACAAATCCTGTAAATTTCACCTGGATGTTATGTAACGGACGCGAGATACTGATGAATTAACCTTAATTAGGCCATTAACTCCAGTCATGCCAAGATTTGCTTATAGGCCTATAAGAGGTTTTGTGTTACCTGTACTGTCTACTTCTACATTTTACATAAATTACCCGTATGTTCGATGACGGTCAAAATCGTGCGGTCGCCGCTTGGACTATAATATTAACCACTACTAAAACGAACGCATTAATTTTGCACTAAAGACGAAGTTTCACTGGTTGTTCTGTATGAGCCTTCTGCTTTTCTTTTAGAATTTATAATCTTTTATGGAAAACTCGAGGCAAGTTTATAAAATTCTAGTGTTTAATGAAACACCAGTTAAGAATATCGAAATGATAAAATATAAATATCCTTATAAAAAATGGAAAACCCAAAGAATGTTTAGAGTTAAAAGAATTCAAAATCAAGTTCACTTCAATCTTCTTCACCCTGCCTTTTAAAACAAAGATTTGTTCCTCAGTATGTAGTTAACAAATAATGGTGTTTTCCTTTTATTTATTGCTTTTACAACCTGTCGCATTGTTAAACAACCTTTTCTTTCCCTTTTCAGTGTTACTTATTGAGTTCTTTCTTATTACGGTTGTTATAAGGAATCACCATATTATAATTTCTACTGTGCGCTACGTCAGCTTTACGACTTAAAAAAGGGTGCAACCAATTCGTAATGCATTATATATTAATTTATATGTTAAATCTAGATATTTTCGTCTAATAAAGAGTTATAATACTTTACAGCACTTTTGATATTTTCACTATGTGTACTGTAAGCTACAGTTGAACAGCTTTAAAATTGTGTTACTTGTCGCATATGAATTGTCAGCTATTCATCAGTTTAGATTACTTACTGTTCATAATTCGTTCACAAAATGCAAATCCACAAGGCTTTTTATTGCTTTTAGACCTTTTAGTATAGACCCCACTATAGATAAAAGTATGATAGTAGATAATGTTAAAATAGTACTAGAAAAATTAAGATTAATAAGCTTTCTGAACATCAAAAGTCTAGAAGGCATTTTAGTTATGAAATTTTGACAAAACGTTTTTTATTCTAGATACTTATTAACTATTTGAAGTGCAATATAAACACAGAGAAAATGCTCGTGTAAAATGTTAGAGCCCTAATGGTGTCGACGCCAGTTGGTAATGGGTATTAAGGCAAAGGCGACAGACGGACACGGAGCTTTAAAGTTTTGTGTCTATAATACTCGTAGTAGACAGAAAGAAAACCTCCTGCTGATTTTTAACACTTCAATAGAAGTGAAGAGGTTTATTGCAGCAGGAAATGTCTAACCGATAATAGTAATAACTGATTAGGTCCCTTGTGTTATCAGCAGACTGCCATTGACTTTTAAAATCTCGAGTTTACTATTTTGAAAAAGGGTAAACTCAGTATTTTTAAATTAAGAAAGTTAATTGATTCCAACTGATAACATTAGAGGGTTCCTAGAAGACACTACTATTAGTCATATTGGATATCAATGAACAAGTTTGATATATTCGATAATATTGTTAATTTTGTATGCAAAAAGTATTCATGAAAATAATAAACAATAACATGGTAATCACGGTATTAGTGTTGTGTTTACAAAAAATTAATGGGTTTTTAAAGACATTGTCGGGACCCTTAACGAATGGCAAAGAAAGTTTTTCGATTTTCGGTTGAGCCGTGTGTAACCATTGCGGTGACTTAAGACAATTTGGTAGTTAGAGCGGGGGTTAGCGCTACTGCATATTACAAGGGTGCAAATAAATTTTTGAAAACAGTTTAGCAGAGACTTTTCGACTGTAAAGAGGAAAGTAGATTTGTGTCATACTTGTTTTTTAAGTGTAAATCTTTGTGTCTTTGAATTGAATACTATGGATTTTATAAATGAAGGTATTGCTTATAATTTCTGTTTTAATAGTTATTTAGAATTACACAATTGATTCTTCAATTAACATTTAATTCTGTTATTTTAATGTTTTTTATATTTATTTGTAGAATCAAACCGAATCAGTGGGAAACTTCTTGATAAAGAGACCTGGGATAAATTGGCCCCCTATGGAAATGAAATGATCATTACTAAATCTGGACGGTGAGTTATTACTGTTTTTATTACCATTTATGCTAAATAATGTTTATTATTGTAACCTGCTACTGTAACAAATAATGCTATTATTGTTAGGTATCATATTTAATACGTGTTCGTTGTTCTTTTTTATTAATATAGTATTAGTATTATTTCTTTTTCGACACAACTTTAGACGGGTTGAAAGCCAAAGTGAAGAATGTCAAACTTTTTAAAAGTGTGAAAGTTTAATATTAATAACTGATTGTGAATAAAATATTTTATTAATGTATGTAGCTTATCTACAGCCGACTGCAAGTTGAATTGCAATGCCTTGTACATATATTTTATTTTGAACTTTGACTTGAAACTAATTCGAAGTACTTTTTGTTGTGATTCAATTTTGGTTCAATCAGTTTTTGGTTATTTATTTTGTCAACACAGAAAGTTTGCCTTTTTAAAAATCTCAAGTAATGACTCATTAATTGGCAAAAATATCAGGCAATAACATTTTCGAATTCACTCTTGAAATTCATCCTCATTTGAGATCCTTATTAAACTATTAAACCTTAAATATATCCAAAATGTTCTAAAAACCAATTTTTGAGAAGATTCACTAGTATGTAGATTAAAGCACCGCACGAGAGATTAAGGTATTGTTACCCTTAACTTGTTATTCTAAATATCATATAAAGTTTGGCAGACAGCCACTGTGTTGAAGTGTAAATTTATGTTACTGTGATTTCTGAACTACACTGCAAATAGCGAAACAAATTAATTATTTTTCTTTTAACAGTGTGCTAGTTTAACCATTATCAGTACTGTAAGTACATTATTTTTTTTCGTAATTTTCTGTCAATTTCAGCTTTTCACTCAAGAATTTTAACTTATGTATATTTTTGGTTGGTAATTTTTGCTGGGATACTCACACTGTTTATTTTGATATAAATTTTAGTATGAGATTCTTTCAAAATTTCAATAAACTTAAAAATATCGGGATGAGGAACATAATTGTTTTTATTCAACTCCGTATGAAAAGATTGAAAACAATTTGTTGCTCTTGTACTACAGCTTCCGCACAGCCCATATTTTTTTGGAGAAAACTGAAGACTCAATATAATTATGTACAACATAATCTAAATATTGCGTCAACCTTAAATCGTCGATTAAAATGCTGTTTATAAAATCGAACGCAAAACTGTCACCAACTGCTTTTGGTTTTAGAAATGTCAGTCCCATTGTCCATCTTAAATACTTTTCAGTGACTGAATCATTTGATGTTAATAGTTTAACCATTAAGGGTGGTGTTCACCACCATTCGAGGTGGTTTTTACCACCATTAGTGTTGTTGAAGTAAAAGGGATTATAATATATTCATCTGGAATATAATCTATACCTAAATTGATTAGAGCAACTCCTCAATTCGACAGCCACTAGCGCAAGTGGACTATCGGATTAATGATCCTTTTCGACCGTCCGGGTTAGTACAGGTAATATCGGCGCAACTGGGATATGCCCGAAATCAATAGGAATCTTTTTGTAGCATATCAACAATATATAGAAAAAATAGAACATAACATTCAGTCCGATCCACAATCATTTGTCTCATTTTTTAAGCAAAATGGATGCTCTCAAATAAACAGCATGAAATGGAATGGTAACATTATCACTGATTCTAAAGAAATAGTAAAAGCATTTGCTGATAATTTTAAGACAGTATACAGTAATACTAAATATACTTCAACTCTCCAGACCAAGTAACTAATGATTTACTTACGATCACCTCAATTTCTGGAACTGAAGTAGTCGAAGCGTTAAAAAGGATAAAATCAAAAAAATCTGTCGGTTCCGACCTTATTCCTACCCCTATATCCCTATATTACAGATATAGAAAAAAACTTGGAAATATCTACGAAACCATATGTATGTATGATAAGGAACGCGCTAGTAAAATAAAGAAAGGTTTATATCGGGCTCAGCCTTTGCTCTCTTAGTTTGTGTTAGTGGGGAACTATTCGAGCATTAAAGTTGTTTAATAAACTACAAACTAAGGAGAGCAAAGGCGTGACCCGATATAAACCCCTTATTTTACTAGCGCGTTCCTTATCATACATATGGTTTCTTAGATACTTCCAACTTGATTTTCTATATGGGTATATAATAAGACATGTAGTGAGATACTACTTTACCCATTGTTAATGATATTAACAAAATAATTAAAACCTCAGTTTTCCCTACATCTTGGAAAAGTGCTAAAGTGTGTCCGGTCCCAAAAACTGGCGATGAATCGGAATTAAAAAACTATAGACCAATTTTATTTTTATTTTATGTTTCAATTATACCAACCAACCCAAAGATATTTGAAAGCATCCTTTATAACAAAATTCTATCACATGTCAAGTAATACATTGATTCAAATCAACATGGTTTCATGTCTGGTAGATCGACTACTACTAACTTACTTACTACATTCACTCAAGATCTTTCTAATGCTTTAGACTGCAATATACAAACAGATGTAATATACACAAATTTTGCTAAAGTGTTTGACAGAGTTTCACATCAGATACTGTTAGAAAAGCTTCACAAATTTGGTTTTTCGTATGATTTATTAAAACTTTTTAAATCATACTTAAGTGACAGAACACAATTTGTAGTATTTGATGGTAGTCGGTCTGATCAGTATGAGATTTGTTCTGGAGTTCCTCAGGGTGCTAGTCTTGGCCCTCTCCTGTTCCTTTTGTTTATTAATGGCTTACCTGCAGTCATAGAAAATCCAAGTATTTACTCTTCGCAGATGATTTAAAAATATGGAAACATATTGATTCTATTACGGATTGTATTGATCTACAAAATGATATTAATAGAATATACAATTGGAGTTTAAAAAATGATCTTTTTTAATGTTAGCAAGTGTTACAAACTCTCAGTAACAAAGAAAATAAATAATATAATGTATAATTATAATATGGCTAGATATTCTTTAGAAGAAAGAACTGAAGTTAGAGATTTCGGAGTTATCTTTGATTCTAAACTTAGCTTCAGCTCCCATATAGACATTAAATCTAATGAGACATTAAAATCTTTAGGATTTATGATAAGACACTATAATCGTTATTCCAGTCGCCGTATCTTTATAGCATTGTATAATAGTTTGGTTCGTTCAAAACTGGAGTACTGTTCGCTTATTTGGAGCCCTCTTTACGATTGCTACATTAAGCAGGTGGAGAAAGTACAGGAGCGCTTTGTAAGATTCCTATAGTTTAAACTTACAGGTTTTTACCCATTGGATGTACCGTACAAAGAACTTCTGAAAAACCCGGCACTGTTACAAAGCTCTTTGGAGGAAAGACGGATATTGCAAGCAATAGTTTTCATTTATAAATTACTCAATTGCAAAGTTTATACCGATTCTTCTTATTGGCTCAGGTAAATTGCTACATTCCTAGGCATGTAGGAAGAATAAATCGGATATTTTACTTGCCTTATCCGAATACAAATGCTTTGTTTAAATCCCCCTTATTTAGAATGATGAACTATGTAAATTCAAACTGACCTCTTTAAAACAATTCAAATCTAACAGGGTGAGGATGCAAATCGGTATGAAATACTGATGTTTGTTTCCTTTAATAATGTCACTAATGAGTTTATTTAAGTTATTCCTGCCATTTATGAAAATTTCTAAGTTAAGCCAATTCGTTTGTTAATTAATACCAGTCAAGCGTTCTTACGATAGCAGAATGTACATTATGTTTATTTAATTTGTTCTAAATGTAATTATTTCGTCATTTTTAATTAATTAATTACTTATTTTTCAAATCTATTTAAGTTTGATCTGCACGGATTTGCCTGCGAACTGAGCGTGTACTTGATTTTATGCATTGTTTAAATTTTTACTTTACTATTATTTTTATTATTTAGTTATTTATTGTTTATTAATAGGCTGTATTCGGTGGCAAGTTCTGCTGCTTTGTATAGGTTTCATGTTTGTTTACAGTTGAATTGTTATTTAGAAGTTGCAACTTTCATTTAAAAACATATACTAGTACAATTTAGGAATTATTATTTTAGTGTAATGTAGCCTATAATTGGTTATAGCTGTTAGCTGCATAAATAAATAAATAAATATAAAACAAATTAAATCGAAACAAACAGAGGATTTTAAATTGCTAGAATTCTGCAGTGATAAAGTTAACGAGTTTAAACTTTAAAAGCCGACCTTGCAGCAATTAAAAATCTATTACATACAGTAAATGGTATGCTAGCTAAAATCACCCAGTTAACCACTGTAAATGAGCAACTTCGTAACGAGTTGGTAAACACTCAACAATATACTCGTTTAAATAATCGCACAGAGAAAAATGTATTTAAATTTCATCAACAATTGTGTGGTATTGTAAAACAAATTGGTCTTAAAAAAGTGACAGGGACAATTTGTGTACAATTATAAAACAAGATTGTGTCATTTAGTTTGTCAAGATTTTGTGGAAGTCAATAGTAATTTTGTAGAATCAAATGAATAGTTGTGTATAAGTTTCCATAACAAATTGTGTTACGTATTAAAACAGAATGTGTAATGTTATTGCATACAATTTTATACAAAATTGTACAATTGTTGCGCTAGTGCCACAATTGCTTAATAGTATTTAACACAATTACTTGTTCACATTTATACAAATTGTGCAATACTCTGGCACAAATATTCTATACAGAAGGCTAGATATCACAAATAAAATATATATTTTTACATATATTAAAATATATGTAACTAATATGTATATAACTAATATGTATATAACTATACAATGTATAGTATTTACATACTATACAACGTGTAGTATATACACGTATAACACTAAAATTTTCTTTTGCCGTCGGCTGTTTATATATAAATCTCGAATTTACATTAATAGCGACAATTACAAGTGGTGACATCTATAGGATGTCATCCATAAATTTTGCGAAACACAATAATTAGTAGCAAGCAGTTTGAACACTGGATTATGATTTCATTCAAACAAAATATTGTATTTTTCTAAACATTTTTTACAATTATACTTCAACATAATATGCTAGCTTATCCTCTACAACATTGTTCCAAAGAATGCAGAACTAAATCTGACTGTGTTAAATAATTGTCGTAAGTTCCTGTTAGACAATTCAGTAACGAAATCCTACACAACGCTGGACAATACGATTCTACAATTATAATATAAATTTCTCCAACACCGTTTTGAACAATATTGTGCAAAGCTCTTATGAAGTATTTCTCTCTGTGCGAGAAATAAATGGAATACCTGAATTACCAAACGAAAATCTTATCACAATTATCCAGAACTTGGGCTGTGTTGTAGGATGCAGCATTGATATAAATCACCTAGACGCTATTCACCGAGTGCCTTCATTTGAGAAGAAGAAAAACCCGAAATATATTTTTGTTAAATTCGTATCTCGTATAAAAAAGGCGAATTTCTGGGAGCTTTCCGTGTTCGTCGCAATATAACTACCTCTGATCTACAGTTTACTGCTCCGGCATCCCCCATCTATGTCAATGAGCATCTTTCACCGAAAAATAAACTGCTACATAAAAATGAAAATCTGATTCCAGTCCTCACATGCTAACTTACAATAATGAAAGTGCAAATGACGTAAAATAAATAAGTAATTTATTCTCAAAATATTACAAATCCATTTACGAACCGAATGATACTCCAGTTCATCCATCACTTCTCTTTAATGATGATGTTACTTCATCCATTCTATTTAATCGTATTACTCGGACTCAAATAATTCATGCAATAAATAAATTAGATGTAAATAAAGGTGCAGGACCTGACGGAGTTCCTCCTGTATTTATCAAAAATTGCTGTGAATCTTTAATTGAACCTTTATTTCTAATATTTAATAAATCGCTACATGAGGGCGTGTTTCCACTATGTTGGAAAAAAGCGCGCATTACTCCAGTTTTCAAATCAGGAGATAAATCTAAAGCAGAAAACTATCGACCAATTACTATATTACCAACAATAAGTAAAGTATTTGAAGCTATTATTTATAAAGAATTATTCTTCCATGTTAAAGATCAAATAACCGAACAACAGCATGGTTTTTATATGGTAGATCGGTGATTACAAATCTTTTACCCTTTGTACAATAATATTTCAGAATTCTTAGATAACAGAGTACAAGTTGATGCCGTGTATACAGATTTCTCGAAAGCATTTGATAAAGTTCATCACCCTACATTAATCGTGAAACTCGAGAAATTTGGTATCCATGGTAATCTCTTACGTTGGATGATTTCGTACATATCTAACAGATCTCAGTTTGTGTCAATTAAAAATTCACAATCGGACCTCATAGAAGTAACGTCCGGAGTTCCGCAAGGATCTCATCTAGGGCCACTACTGTTCTTAATTTTCATCAATGATATATCATATCTTCGTGTTTTCTACATTCTGAATTTCAACTATATGCCGACGATTCTTAAATCGGTAACTTCTCAACAAAATTGTTTGCTTTTGCAACATGATTTGAATACTCTAAATAACTACTGTGAGATTAACAATCTATCTCTAAATTTAAATAAATGTGAAATAAATAAAGATTAGTAAAAGTTTCACAGTTTTATTAAAATACAACCTGACAATATTGTTTCGACAGCTATGCTGTCATTATCAAAAGTAATATAATTATAAACAAACATGTCGCTAAGGTAGATACAAAAATTGCTAACTAGATAAAATAATAATAATCAGAATTAAATATCTAATACTTCCAGTAACGGAGAATTACTGAGCTCAAGTTGTTCATTCATTAAAGGTTCCCTGAGTTTGTGTTTGTATATCTCAAAGGCTTCTAAAATGTCTAATTTGCGTTTGTTATTACAAAAATGTGGGAATTTAATATTATTTTGAGGAGTCATTGTGTGATTTTGTTCTAAAAAGTGTTTGGCGTAATTCGATTTTTCAGGCTGTTTATTTTTGTAATGACGTACGTGTTCTTTATATCTTATGTCAAAATTTCGAAGTGTTTGTCCAATATATACCGAACTACAAAAAGAACAATTTAAACGGTAAATGCCCGATAAATAAATGTGTTCAAATTACGTTTAGCACAAGTCGTATTACTGAACCTTTTGAGTATTTAATTGGTAATCACACACTCTCAGTTGTTAATGGAATTCGTGATCTGGGTGTAATTACTGATTCTAAATTATCTTTTGAATTCCGTGTCGATTATATTACCTGTAAAGCTCTTAGAAATCTAGGTTTCATGTTTCGCGTTATAGCTAACTTCAAGAATATTGCTTCCTTCAAGGCTTTATACTGTAACCTCTTTTCGAACAACAAATGGAATATTCTACAGCATTCGAGAGAATGACGCATCGCACTAAGCATGTAAACCAGACGCGGTTTATCTAGTGCCTTCTAGAAATACATAGTAGGTTCCAGCGGCTTCTGGTACGATTATATGAGGGTATAAAATCGACTTCGCGGATAAAAGAGAATCAATCAACAGCGAGTCATTAACTGTGTTTCACGAAATAAATAGTAAATGTAAAGATAAATGTTGTATTAGAAATTCATAGTCTGTAAATAATAGTTTTAATGATTTATAATCATAGCGTTAATTTTATAGTATATTCATTAGTGTTTGTAAATAAATATTTCTTGGTGAATAGACGATTTAAACGGCACTTTTGTTATTATTTTAAAAAGAACGTTACAGTGTTGTCAGGTGTGGTGTTTTAAAATAAATAAAATCGCGTAATAATTAAATAAAGTGCTGTGAGAATAAATTTTTAGTGTTAAAATTAATTTCAACAAACAATTAAAATGGCGATGAAACTATTAAAAGATCTCTTAGTGATAGATTTAAAACGGGAATTGGACGAGAGGGACTTGGATAGTAATGGAAAGAAAGAAGTTTTAATAAAACGGCTAAGAGAATGGCTTTTAGAACAGAAGGAAGATCTTGAAAATTACCGCTTCGAGATACCTGGACCCGCAATTGATACTAGTTTGTTGTTAAGTAAAATGGAAGAGAATTCTAAAATGCTTAAAGAAGAATTACTTGAAAATACTAAAGTACTGGAAGAAAAAGTTGTTGAAAATACTAGAATGCTTAAAGAAGAACTACTGGAAAAGTCTGAAGAAAATTCTAGAACGCTTAAAGAAGATTTACTAGAAAATACAAGATTGCTTAAGGAAGAATTACTAGAAAAGTCCGAAGAAAGTTCTAGAAGGCTTAAAGGAGAATTGCTGGAAAATGTCAAAGCGTTGGAAGATAAAGTTTTCGAAGAATTGTTGGAAAACTCCAGAGCGTTAGGACTATTAGAAATGAAATTGGAAAAACAGGATAGGGTAATAAAGATGGTAGAAGAGAAAATGGCCCATATGCAATTACCACCAACAGCTGAGAAAGATAGCGTAACTAAACTGTTGGAAGAGAGAATGAGTCAACTACGGTTTTCCTCAACTTCTGAGTGGCCGTTTAATGAAGAAAAGAAACAATTTAAAGAAGAAAAGGGTCCTGCCGTAGGGATAAAAGTAAAACCACCCACGTTCAAGGAAAGATACCTTGGTCCACCTACTACAAACAATTTGAGGCGGCCGCTGGGGCCAACGGATGGACACGCAAGGAAAAGGCCGTTTTATTAACTGTGGCTTTGCGTGGAGACGCGCTGAACGTCCTGCAAACAATGCCAGCAGGGCAGGAAAATGATTACCAATTGTTAGTGTCTAGATTGGAGATGAGATATGGAGACGCGCATCTTCAACAAGTGTATCACGCGCAAGTGAAGAATCGTATCCAGAAGAATGGAGAAAGCCTGCAGGAGTTTGAAGCCGATGTTGCGCGGCTTGTCCGTTTGGCGTACCCTACGGCACCCGATTCATTTCTGGGACAACTGGCTGTGCAGACCTTCGTTGATAACAATAATTACTACAACCCATAACCTAAACCAAGGCCCCAGAAGCTATAAGCTTGTGCGGGAGGGAGGGGGCGATTATTATTATTATGTAGACCCAATGTGCGGCTGCAGCCGACTTATAGATGGAACAGCGCAAATCCCACATTTGTGTTACAGCTAAGGGAAACTGCAGAAAACCTTAACCAGATCTGCCAGCACCAGGAGTCGAACCCGGGCCGCTTGGGTGAAAGTCCGGCACGCCAGACATTACACTACCAAGGCTAAACTTCTTTAATGGGTTAAGAGATGGGGAAACACAACAATCATTGAGGCTGGCACGACCAAGAACAACTGATGATGCGCTTGCTCACGCCTTAGAATTTGAAGCTGCAAAACAAGCGTCCCGAGGTCACGGGCGTGTTCGGACCGTTGTGGAAGAAGATGAAGGTTCTAAAGATCGTCTAGAAGAATGATTAATGAGAGTTCTTCAGAAGGAAGAGAACCGTAAAAAGAATCCTCAAGAAGTTCGACGACCCCGTTGCTGGAACTGCGGTGAACAAGGGCACATACGACGCCGCTGCCCTAAACCCAGAATAAGGGAAGTACAACCGTCGGAAAAGTTAAAGGGGGTTGGCAAGAGGTGGCGAACGTTGACCATGAGTGAAGAAACCCCGGAGATCACCATCCATTCCGTAACATCAAAGAACAGTACCAGCAGTTTGTTCGTAGATGGGAAGATTGTTGATCGAATTGTCTCCCTACTTATTGATACGGGGGCGACAACGTCAATTATACGCCCTGACGTTCTACGAACAAGTATGAAGCTGTTACCAACAACTACTCAACTCCGTACAGCAACAGGTGAAGTGATACCAACACGCGGAGTGGTGAAGACGAAGATTGGCATTGGAAGTGAAGAACGTGATCATGAGGTGCTGGTAGCCGATATCACTGATGACTTCATCTTGGGAATGGACTTCCTGAGAAAATTTGGTTTTACGTTGGATTTGAAAGAGGGTGTTTTGAAGGTCGGTAACGAAGAACTTCCGTTGCACCCACGAGAAGATCCGGTTGTAAGGGTTTTGCTGATTGAAGATGTGATATTGCCGGGTCAAAGCGAGATGGTTGTCAAGGCAGGTTTGAATGGAGATCTTCGGGTAGGATGTGTGAGAATGATGGAGCCTGTTTGTGATAAGAAGATCCATAGTGGCATACTGGTGGGAAAAGCGCTGATCAAAGTTGGAAAGACTGTACCGGTGAGGCTTATGAACGTTAATGTGGATCCGGTGACATTGAAGAAGAGTACCCTTGTGGGACAGTGTGTGCCAGTATTCCGAGTAGCCAGGTGTATGGCTGATGTTCCAAAACCAGCGCCCAAAGACCATGGTGGAAAATTAGTGGGTATGGTTACTAGTTCGTGCGAAGACCTTAACAGAACGGAAGTGAAAGAGGTACAGGGTTTGGTTCACCGATACCAAGATATCTTCGCTCTTGACGATAGCCGGAAGGGACGAACAAATATAGTAAAACATAAAATCGATACAGGCAACTCTATGCCTGTCCGTCAGCAGCCGAGGCGTCTACCTTTAGCAAGGCGAGCAGAAGCCGAAAAGATTATTACCGATATGGAAGAACAAGGGGTCATCGAGCCATCCAACAGTCCATGGGCATCACCGGTGGTCCTGGTCAGTAAGAAGGACGGGTCAACGAGATTTTGTGTGGACTATCGGCAGCTCAATGACGTGACCAAGAAAGACAGCTATCCCTTACCACGCATCGACGACACGTTAGATACCCTGTCTGGTTCACGATGGTTTTCGACTTTGGACTTGAAGAGTGGTTATTGGCAAGTTGAAATGGAACCTGAAGACCGGGAGAAGACCGCGTTCACTATTGGTTCCGGACTATGGCAGTTTACAGTTATGACTTTCGGTCTATGTAACGCTCCGGCCACCTTTGAGCGTCTAATGGAGACCATCCTGAGAGGGCTGTCGTGGAAGACCTGCCTGGTATACCTAGATGATGTGATTGTAGTCGGAAAATCATTCAACGAACATTTGAAAAATCTAGAGGAAGTGTTCCGAAGACTACGTGGAGCCAATCTGAAACTGAGTCCGAAAACGTGCCACATATTCAGAAAGGAAGTGAAATATCTCGGGCACGTCGTATCACAAAATGGAGTGGCAGCCGACCCCGATAAGATTCGTGCAGTTCAAGAGTGGCCAACACCGAGAGATAAACACCAAGTTCGTAGTTTTCTTGGGTTATGTACCTACTACAGGCGTTTCGTTCCTGGGTTTGCCAATATAGCGAAGCCCCTGACAAGGTTAACTGAAGATGGGCGCGAGTATGTTTGGAGCGGAGAGTGTGAAACAGCTTTCCAACAGTTGAAGCGTGCCCTGACAACAGCACCAATATTGAGCTATCCACGGACAGAAGGGAAATTCATACTTGACACAGATGCAAGTAATCTGGCCATTGGGGGTGTACTTTCTCAGGTACAGGATGGACAAGAACAGGTCATCGGCTATTTTAGTAAGGTTTTGTCGAAAGCCGAAAGGAATTATTGTGTGACCAGAAAAGAACTACTGGCCGTCGTGAAGTCCGTTGAGCACTTCTACAAATACTTGTACGGACGGAAGTTTTTATTGAGGACGGACCATGCAGCGTTGAAATGGCTTCTACAATTCCGTAATCCTGAAGGCCAGGTCGCAAGGTGGATCGAACGATTACAAGGATACGACTTTGACACCGAACATCGAGCGGGCACTAGTCATCGAAATGCCGATGCTCTTTCAAGAAGTCCCTGTCCAACTGATTGCCGTCATTGCTCTCGTTTGGAAGAGAGGGTTTGCCAAGTATTAAGGACTACCATCGTCAACGACAATTGGTTGCCGGAAGAATTGCAACGACAGCAGGAGGCTGATCCCGAACTAAAAATGGTACTGGAATGGAAGCACGTGGGACAAAGGCCTGCCTGGGAGGCCATCAGCCCTTTCAACAGAACGCTCAAAGCATATTGGGCCCAATGGGAGTCCTTGAGGGTGGAAGACGATCTCCTGAAGCGAGTACTGGAGAGTGAAGATGGCACCACCATTAGGTCTCAGTTCGTGGTTCCAAGAAGCCGAGTGGCTACAGTATTGCGACATCTCCATGACTGTGCCTCAGGAGGACACTTCGGTGTGAAAAAGACTTTGAAGAAAGTTAGGGAGCGTTTTTATTGGGTCAACTGTAAAGAAGACGTGAAGAAGTGGTGCCGGAAATGTGAACTATGCGCACTGGTAACGGACCCTTGGGGAAGCGAAGAGCACCTATGAGGCAGTACAATGTGGGTAGTCCTCTGGAAAGAATAGCTATAGATATTGCCGGACCATTTCCCGAAACCGACGATGGGAATAAATACATATTAGTGGCAATGGACTATTTTACCAAATGGCCAGAAGCATATGCCCTACCAAACCAGGAAGCTGCGACTGTTGCTGACGTACTAGTCAAAGAGTTTTTCAGTCGCTTCGGAGTGCCCATGGAGCTGCATTCGGATCAAGGCCGCAACTTTGAGTCTGTACTGTTTGGAGAAGTCTGTCGATTGTTGGGCATTCGCAAGACTCGGACCACACCGTTACATCCGCAGTCCGATGGAATGGTAGAACGCATGACTCGTACAATGGGCAAATATTTGGCCAAGGTCGTCTCCGATCATCAACGAGACTGGTACCAATACCTGCATCTGTTCCTGATGGCTTATCGTGCATCGGTCCACGAAACAACCGGTCAGTCACCAGCGTCTGTGATGTTTGGACGCGAGTTACGGTTACCGTGTGATCTGGAATTTGAGTCTCCACCTATAGAGCAGGAGGTAGCCGGGAATGATTATGTCATCAACTTAAAGAAGAAGTTGGAGGATATTCACCACCGAACCCGAAACAATAGTCGAATCGCGAGTGACCGGATGAAGGCTACGTACGATGTGAGAGCCCAAGAAGGAGGGTTTCAACCTGGAGAGCTTGTCTGGTTATACAAACCGCAAAGACGTCGTGGCTATTCTCCAAAGTTACAGCGGAATTGGGAGGGCCCATACCAGGTGAAGAAACGAATAAATGACTTGATTTATCGCATCCAGAAATTGCCAAGAGGGAAACCAAAGGTGGTACACTCCAATCGTCTGGCGCGCTATGAGGGAAATAATGACGCAGTCCCGGATCGGGAAGATGAGGCTGAGGTGGTTATCAATACCGTAAGGCCTGGAGATGATCAGCCAACCTTCAGAGAATTTATGGCTGCGTTTTCTGGAACTAGAAAAGCGCGATTCGGAGTCACGACTGAGATGCAACAAGATCTCTTCCGGGTCCCTGGTGATTATTCCATTGCCCACTGTGTCTCCGAGGATCTCCGTATGTCCAGGGGGATCGCAGTAGTGTTTAGAAATAAATTTGGACTGCTGAATGAACTTCGAGAACAAAATCCCTCTGTTGGTAAATCCTTACGCTTGCCTGATCATGACCGATCCATTTACTACTTGGTAACCAAGCAGTTTTACTACCAGAAACCGAGTTACGCCGACTTGTGGAGGGCATTATGGAATTTGAGGATCGAGTTGCTTACCAGGGGAATTAACATATTGGCAGTTCCCAAACTCGGCTGTGGGCGGGACCAGCTGGATTGGAGAATCGTTAGAAACATGCTGGAAGTAGTCTTTAGAGGTACGGACGTCAAGATCTTCGTCTGCAGTTTTGACCCACAGCCCGCATTAAGGCCAACGAAGAGTGTAGACTGTTATTTCTACCGTAGTGGAACGTGTAGTCGACGTGAAGACTGTCGATATCGTCATGACCCGTTCTACAGGAACCAGAGCATAAAACCTGTTCTGGGACAGAACAGACTTGAAGAGGGGGGCAGTGTAACAAGAGAGAAAAAGAAAGAACCTCTTTTCGAACAACAAATGGAATATTCTACAGCATTCGAGAGAATGACGCATCGCACCAAGCATGTAAACCAGACGCGGTTTATCTAGCGCCTTCTAGAAAAACATGGTATGTTCGAGCGACTTCTAGAACATTTATAGGAGGATATAAAATCGACGTCGCGGATAAAAGAGTCAATCAACAGCGAGTCATTAACTGTGTTTCACGAAATAAATAGTAAATGTAAAGATAAATGTTGTATTAGAAATTCATAGTCTGGAAATAATAGTTTTAATGGTTTATAATCATAGCGTTAATTTTATAGTGTATTCATTAGTGTTTGTAAATAAATATTTCTTGGTGAATAGACGATTTAAACGGCACTTTTGTTATTATTTTAAAAAGAACGTTACAATACTTCTCTTTAGTTAGAAGTCATCTGGAATATGCCTCTGTAGCGTGGAATCCATTTCATAAAAAGTACATCTATCCCATTGAGAAAATACAGATTAAGTTTATCAACAGACTTAACTTTAAATTCAACAAGTCGTTCTATTTCCAACCTTATTCTGACAACTTGACAACTTATGAAGACATATGGCTTATGTAATCTTGTAAATAGGCGAATATTGTTTGATATATATTTTTTGTATAAATCATTAAATAATTTAATATCGTGTAATTGTATATCTTTTATAAACTTAAATGTTAAATATTATACTAAGCGCTCTGAAGCACTGTTTAGAATCGATACTACTAATACTCTTTCTCATATGAATTCACCGGTAAATAGGGCATTAAGACCATACAATGTCCTGGCTGCCGAAATAGATCTCTTTTCTTCCTCATCTATAAACTTTAAAACAAAAGTTTTATCTTTATTAAATAATTCAGAAACTTGAATTTTTCTTTGGATCTGATTGGCCATTTCAGTGTTTATTTGTATTTACGTTTATATATTGTTCCTATTATAGTAATTTATGAACACTTATCTATAGCATTACTGATATTATGGTTAATTTTCTGTTTCTGTTATAATTGTTTAGTTTACTTAAGAAAATCTCGTGACGTTCTGTTATTGGAAGTTTATTAGTAGTTCTGTTGGACAGTGGCGTAGCCATGGGGGAGGGGTTTTGGGAGTCGAACCCCCCCCCCCCCCCCGAAATTTTTGTATTTATCATAGAGATTTTCCTTATTCTCTTAATAATATACATAAATAAATAAGATAGTATATATTACGCAAATTTAATCAAATAAAACCCCCCGAAAAAACTTTCTGGGTGCGCCTACTTGAAATACTTATAATGAATTAGAAATTACTCAAGATCAAGATTGATGAAATAAGTTATTTAGAATTGGATAATCGCCTTAGTTTCTTAGGTAGCTTTTTCATCTTTCGGGCTACTTTGAACTACTGTAACTTTTCAAAATTATTAAATTATCTAATTATCTGTAAATTATTTAAAAGTGTTTTCAATTAATCTTAGTTACTTAGTTATGAAATATTCCAAAGGATAACTAACTGGAAATCTAGAAAAAGTCAATTATGTATTAGAATTGAAAAAATAAAATCGTAGGTTTTACAGTAAGTTTTTTAACTTTAACAATGCTATTACAGTAACTAATTATAAAGAGTTTCTAGCTTTCAAATATGTTTCTAAAGATTTTAAAACTTCTTCAGATTTTTCTACTTTATAAGAAAAATAGTTAATGTTGCTTGATTTGCAACAGTGCATATGAACATTTGTTCTAATTTTAGTTACTATTATTATAAACAGGTCTAAAGTATATTAAAACAATGATGACAGTATGCCAAAGCAATATTTATCACGTGCGCAGATCGTTTATACATACGGAGTGGCCCATCGAAAACGAAACGAGCTCGTTTTGAGGCATTAAATCGCAATTTTTCAAAAAATGACCGGACACGTCAAATTTATTAGGAAGGGGGACATGTCATATGTCCCCGCTATTGTCGTTCAGCCACTTTCAACTTTAAAATAGGGATCAGGTTCACCCTACAATTTTTAAACGAAATGGGGTAGCAAGAGATATACCATTTGAAAGCACAATGGATTTGCTTTACAGTAGTATTTTTTTTTGGATTGCGAGTATTAGTTCCCGCGAAAATGCAATTTATGAAAACAGTACAAATTCGAATTTAATTTCACATTTGGAGAATTTGTCGAGTGATAACACGGTATTCGTTGGCCATACATTGTCGTAAACTTAGTTCATTGTATTAAATGCTCGAACTGATCACCACCAGCCTCCATATACAGTAATAAAAGTTTTACTCAAGATGGTGCCGCACATTCTGGAGAATTTGTGGAGTGATTGGACGGCATTCAGTAATTATATGTTGTCGTAAATCTTCTGGCGCGGTTTTCAATACTTCTTTATTTGACTAACCTATGTGTTATGCATATAACTGCACATATCAAAACATGTTGCATTATTGCTTTACCCAGTTTACTTAAAAACACTAGTTTTTCAAATCGAGAAACCAAATAATGTAATTCGCGTAACTTAGATATCCATTTTTTGGTGATATGCAAAATAAAATATACTCACGGACAAAAACAATGCATATTTGTCAAGGTGGTTTTTAATTTTTTTATAATATTTATGTAGTTTTTATTGTTAAGTGGCTTATTTCAAATTGTGTCTTACGTAAACTTACACCTAACAAAATATGCGATATTTATATTTTTTATTAGTGTTATGAGTAGACCCTCTGTTATCTCCCCAACTGTTTGAGATAATAATAATAATAATTGCTACAACCCATAACCTGGAAACCAGACCCCAGAAGCTATCAAGCTTGTGCGGGAGGGAGGGAGCGATTATTATTATGTAGACCCAACGTGCAGCTGCAGCCGACTTACAGATGGAACAGCGCAAATCCCACACTGTGTCGCAGTTACGGAAAAACTGCAGAAAACCTTAACCAGATCTCCTGGTACCGGGAGTCGAACAGGTGAGCTTGGGTGAAAGTCCAGCACGCTAGACAATACACTACCAAGGCTGTTGACATGTTGAGCGAAATTTGGAGTCACTATATAAGAGATCAAATACTAATTTTTAAATAGAAAAAAATTAACTCAGCTTTTCAAAATGGTGGCTGGGCGCCACCTTGGGTTTTTTTCTCAAAATTATCTTATCTTATTAAAGACCTAATATTGCTTAATAAGTCGCCAAAGTAGTTTAAAGAAGCTGCTATGTCCTAAGCAAAGATGGTGGCTTATTAAATTCTCCACTGCTTCTCCAATGAAATAGCATCTAGCCGCTATTTTACAAAATATGAACCATCAATTTTTGTGTAAAAGCCTTTAGTATGAATGCTACTAACCAATCGAATATGACAAAGCGGGGTGTTTCTGTATTTCACAACAAACTGTTCAAAATAATAGATTGTTCGATTGAAAAACGGAAAAAAAATTAAAAACACCATCTTTGATTGTAAAATGACAGTACTTGGCAGTGTATTAAGCATTACTTGAATTTAATTAAGTCTAAGATGGCGCCCAGCCACCATCTTGAATAGCTATGTTGACTTCTATTTAAAGATCAGTATTTTAGTAACTCTCATAGGTATATTTCCAGTGGCGTGCGGTCCATGGAAGCAATGCTTCCCTTGAGAATTTATTAAAATAAAAACCAATGCTAAAAAAATATTTTTATAAAATTATGGTTATCGTTTATTTAAATTTGTAATATTTAATCAACTTAAAGCTCAATATCAATTCCGTACAGCAAAAGGTATAATTATTTAGAGTACTATTTTAAATTAGGCTCATTAAACTTGCACTGCAATAACACTGCATATAAGCGCTGATTTTGTTGCTTACTGTACTCGCCTTGGTTAGCAAGCGGGTGCGTTGTGGTGATACGAACGATGCGGTTGACATCAAGATCGTTATTCTTAGTGTGCTCGGTGCCCAAATGTTTATTTATTATAATTTGGTTATTAATAAGTTGGATATTTCGTGGAAGACAAATAATTCTACTTAGCTCGCTCTGTATGCAAATTTAAAATTGCATTATCGTCATGACTGCAAATTCAACTGCTTCGATAGAAGGTTCGAGTACTTCCGATACATCCGAATCGCGACGATTTTGTTGTTCAGTTTGTAAATTATTAGATAAAGAATTTTCTGCAGTTTTGCAGAGAAATTACAAATTGTTGAAAAAAGGCAGATCAAAACCAGAACTTTCAAATTTAACAACAAATATTAAAACCTGCACCAGGTATTTTGCTAAAGAAGACCGGAAAATCGAGTTGCATTATAAATAAATAGTATAAATAGTACTTTTTTTTAAATAAAGAATAATAGTCAACAAATACCATAAGTACAAAGTGTAAAAGTTCTTTTTTGAAAAACTTTTAAGCTTAATAATTATAACACTGTTTTTTATTGTACCTAGGTATATTAAGATTAAAATCGTAGTTACTTCCCTTGCCTAAATTCTCACCGCACGCCACTGGGTATTTCAAATGATTCGGAAGTTAGCGGGGGAAATTTTTGACCCGCTTGGTACAATATTTAGATATAGATATTTTTTTAAATAAAAAAATAAACTAGCTTGAACATTACACAATACATAACAGGAAAAAGCATTAGGTAAACAAGTCATGATTTCTAAAATAAAAACCATTTACAAGATCTAGCATAAAATATTAGAAATTTATTTTAATAAAAATATCTAATCTAATAATATTAAATTATAAAAAAATAATAAAATAATGTTTTTTAAAAGAACATAAAATATCAAACAGAATATCGATTTCCAAACTATAAATAAAGCAAAGTTGTAAAAGAACTAAATTATTAAGTCTAGATTTCTTCTAGAGGGATTAGCAAATCAAACAGGTTTTTGAAAAACAAACAAAAGGGTTTGTTTTAAAAAAATATTTTTGTATTTCTATTAATATTTGCACCTTTTTAGGGTACAACCTTCTACGCCTACGTATCTACGCCCTTTCTCTCGATTTCTCATAATGAGGTTTCCAAATGTTACGGTTTTCGATAGATTATGTACTTTTATGTATTGGCGTAACTTTGAATATTGACATTTCACGTTTGTAACTATTATTTTAGTTATTGAGAGATAAATATTTTTATATCACTACCCTCTAGAGTCTAAGGTACCCCCTACTTAACCATCTAGGTAATTATTTTTATTTATACTCTTTGTACACCTACATAACTATAGGTCGTGTTGCTATAACATGGCCCTTGTATGTAAGTCATAATTAGAAAAATTTATCAGTTTACATCTGCAATTCCTATTCATCTTATTAATGTTTTTGTCTACTATATAATTTTAAATTTAAGAGTTTCTATTAAAATTAAATTAAAATTGGTTATGTTTTACCGTAAAAAAACAAATCAAAACAGGAAAAAGAAAGTAATCTTTCACGCCATAAGCAAGAATTAAAATGGTGAAATAACATTTTCGTCAGCTCTTTAAACGAATCGGCACGTCATGCGTCAGTGTCCGCTCCATTAAAATATAAATCATAGTAATCAGGAATCTATTTTCTTTAGAGACTTCCGTTTCCCGTGTGTCTTTGAACTTAGTCTATTTTTCCGTAAAAACTGGCCTGGGTCGGTCCTTTTAGCTTTCGGAAGATTATAATCACGAAAACGAGGGTAACGGCAATAGTTTGCGCCCAACTCATCATCTGTTTTATTATTAGGTATTTAAGCGGTATAATAAGGATATATTTACTTTTTGGCGAAGATTTTTCTACTCTCCAAAATAGACGCATCTTTGCCTTGTATTTTCTTGTTATTGTAAAGTGTAAATTTAATAATAAACAATTTTATGACGAAATGCTTATGATGATGGGACGGTGGTGTGCATGTTCTCTTTCTGCGTCTCTCTTATTAAGCTAAACGTGCAAACCATAAACGTAAACACAAAACGGTGGCAACATACATGCACAAGTGCCAAACAAAACATTTGCTTCCTGTTCTGACCTACCCCAAAGTTATGATAACACCCTTACACTAATATAAACAAATCGACAGATACGGGTCTAGGAGGTTTGTGTGTACATTTATTTACAAACCGCATCGGTAAAAGAGAAAGACGTTTGAGTTGTAGCCTGTCGCTGGAACGTTAGGGCAATAATAATTTATTTTGGGTTAGATATTTTTATTAAAATAACTATGTAGTATGTTATGCTAGATTTTGTTAATTTAAATAGTTCAATTCATAATTAGTTTATATTTCATACAAATTGATTATTGTGTTTCTTATTATCTTAGCTTATTATATTCTTAATATGTGATGTTTGATGTGCCATGAACTGAAATTAAAACTAAATTTTAGGAAACACCGGTAGATCAGTACCTATCGCAATACCGCATTAAAGATTGATAAAATACCGAAGTTTCTTCAATATTGTATTTAAGGCCGGCCTCTTATAGAAAAGGAATGAGTCTTTAAAAAAACAGATGAAGAAACAATAACCTATATTCCAAGTGACACAATATTAATCTATAAATATGCATATTTCCCATGAAATTGTTCTTTTATAACTTCTTTTTGGGACAAAGTACATTTCAATACAATGTCACTAGTACTAGATCAATTCAATAGATGCTTACACACTTCACAATATCTACAAACAATGATAAATAATTGATAAATTTTTACACAGAGAGCGTCTAAAGTCCCCCCCACCCAGTGTTGGGCAAAATTAAATCTTATTGGCAATTAACAATTGACAATTAAAATTTTAGTCGTTAATTGCAATTGACAATTAAATTAATTAATTGTGAATATTTTTTATTTTGCATGATTACAATTAATTAATTGTTAGTTGCTCCCACAATTCACAAATAATTTATTGTTAGTTAATCTATTAATTGTAATTGTCATTACAATTAACAATTGATTTTATTATGATGACAATGATATTTATTAAAAAGACGGGATATTGCTGTATAATAATACATTCCTTAAGAAATCAGATGCTTTTTATTTGCAATTACAGCTGGGACATCACGTATTCAGGCAACACGCAATATATTTTGCTAGTTCTTATTAAAAGCATTTTACGAATTATATTTTTAAGAGATTGTGCAGATAATACATTTTTATTAGTTTACAAAATTTATTTGTGCACCCAATACTACAATACATGCATAAAGATATTTCAATTGCTCTTTTTATTTATTAGGGTTTGTTTAATAAAAGTTTGGGACAAGATTGAAATGTGCTCTGCTGTTATTACAAAATACTAGAATGACATTCATAGTTATTTTTTTAATTTAAATTAAAACTTTCATAAATAGTATTTAGTTAACAGTTTTAGTTGTGATTTTTAATTGCAGTTGACGTATTAGGTTAACTGCAATTAAATTTAGTTGCAGTGTGCAGTAAAATTGAACAAAGTTCTATTTCAATTAAAATAGATTAAGATTAATTAATATTACTTCATTTCAAACATGCAAATTACTTTAGCATAGTGATTTTTACAGTTTATTATCCTATTGAATTATACACAGTGCCGCTCATTTGAAAGTGCACGACTCTTTATACGTAAATGTTCTAAAATGACATTGTGTAAGTCAGGATTTCATGAGCCATGCGTTTATAACAGTTGCAGCAGTGTTAATTTTTTGTATTTACCTTAGCGACGTGTTTGTTTATATTTATATTACCTTTGATAATGATAGCTTAGCTGTCGAAACAATATTGTCAGGTTATAATTTAATAAATACTATGAAACTTTTTACTAATCTTTATTTATTTCATGATTATGGAGTTCCACAAAGTTAGGCTAAACAATAAACAATAACTGGGAAAACAATAAACAAGATTAATTGTTTTTGCTTATTTTTAAGTATACTTGTTTAAAATGCATATTTTAGTTATCAGCTTAAAGTACTTATCAAGAACTTTATTATAAAAAATATAACCAAAGTAAATTTAAAAAAATTATATGTTTCTTAAGGGTGCTGTCTAGCTATAATCGTTTAAATGATTATAATTTAGTAATGCGGAACTAAAATAATATTGGTCTACCTATAACAATAATAAATCAACTATGTAGAAAAGTTTCAAACTGCTGGCTAGAAAGCCACCTTAAGCTAACATGATTAACTATTACAACGAAAATAAAAAATGTAACATAACAATAATTAATGTAACAACACATAAACGTAACATAAAAGTGCTCAAAATTTACAGTTTTAAAATACATAAAAAATATTAATATTTTATTTTAAAAGCAGTGTTCTTCCAGAAAAGGAAACAAGGCACTGATGATGTTAAATGTTTATTTAATTATTGGAAATTGTGACAATGTTTATTAATACTAAATTTGTTACAGGTTCCCTTTTATAATTATAATTAATTTCGTACTTAGTTATATAGGATGATGTTTCTTCGATGAATCTACTTCTTGTACTGTCTGAATAACAACCTGCGTTCCATAAGGAAACTTACTATCAATTACTCATTAAAATAAAAATGTTCCAAAGGAAGGTTAACGACAACAACATGATTCACTTTGAACTTAAATATTTACGTCCAATGTAGCATTTAAATTAATATATTTTTGAAGGGAAAGTTTAATTTAATGAGTTACTAATATGTAACTAATGATAGTAGTTATTTCTGAATTATGGTAAACAAAGAAAATGAGATATGAATAACGTTGCTTACAATTTTATAATAAAATCTAACGATTAACAAGCTATAATTACGAATCACCTTAAAATATGATTATAATAAAAAAGGATGTATCTAACATCTCTCTCCATAAGATTGATTTATATTAGAGGATAATTAAATAAAAAATAAATAAAAATAAGAATAAAAATAAGTGAGAGGTTATTGCTATTATTAGTATTAATCGAATATATGGCTAATTCATATTAATAGAAGGTGCACGCGACACTGATCTACGCACATGTGATTGATGTTCCACTGGATCATTCACTATTGACACTTGCTCTTTTAACTCAGTACGTTCGTCAAGTTCCAAATCTTCTGATGTCATTATTTGTGAAAGATGATGTCTCGTCAACGGAGCACTTGTAGTAATGTTAGTATTAAATATTTTTGCGCAACATGGAATTGATGAGTCTAGATTTTTAGTATTGCAAAACAGTAATTTTCTAATCAATTGTAGGCATCCAAATACCTTAAAAATCTTGTATATCACTAGAAGTCCTACTAACGATCCCAAAATTGAAAAGAAAACGGAATACCAATGTGTTTCATAACTTGGGATTTTTTGTTTTAACTGATTGTGTAGCATTTCATCAAGCTGGGTTAACTTATGTTGGGCTACTCGTAATTCATCTAGTTTGACATTAGTGAACTGCACTGGTTGCAAATGTATTGCTTTAATGGAAAGATTCTCTTTCTTGGTGTTACAGCAGACATCTTCAACTATATCTAACTTTTAATGATTTAGAAATATCGTGTTTTAGCACCAAGATTGATGTATATTAATGAAGACATAATTTGAATTATGAAAAATTATTATCTCTGACCAGGATTCGAACCCGGGCTTACTGCTATCTAGGCAGATGCTCTACCGCTGGTCAGAGATAATAATTTTTCATAATTCAAATTAGGTCTTCATTAATATACATATATCTAACTTAAGTAGTTGGTGATAATAATTTGCTGTTACTTCGCTAGTTGTTTCCAAAACATTGGTTGGTGTGAATCCCTTGCATCCATTTTTTAGTTTTAATATGCCGGTATTCTCAATCGTAATATCCACGATTTCAGATGCAGGACAGGTGACTGTTAATTTTATTGCTTCTGATAGGATAAAAATCCAACTGTTGTCTTCCAAAGGTTGCCATATTTCCATCCTTGCGTGGATTGTTCGGGTAGTACAGGAACGTGGTATTTCTTTAAGCACTGAAGTAAGTAGCAGTGTTTTGCAAGTAGGGTCCTTGTTTGACCGAGTAGTACTTATTTGATAACATATGTAATATTCGGGCAACGTCTTTGTGCATTTATTGAGATCCTGCAGTTGTGAATAGTGCATCTTCGTTGTACTTATTAATAAATAAGGATAGGAATGATCGATGTAAGAATATATTTGGGTGAAGTTGTGAGACATAGGGAGTGGTAAAATTCTATAGATATTATACTGTACATCATCTACGATAGGTATCTTAATTGCAAAAATTACTATTTGATTAATGTATATAACATCTAGTTTACTAATTTCAAAAGTATTTATGAATTGTCGAATACGTTAGAGGGATAGGCAATTGTTGTCCTTCTTTCAAGATAATGCGTGATAATTCTTTTAGTAAAGTTAAAGGTGAAATTATTTGAGGGTGCAAAATATTATGCTTGGCTAATGTAATTGAATTTATTAATAGGTTTTAGTAATGTTCAAGATTTGAGGTCATTTGTGTTAAAAGAGTAACTTGTTCTAAAATAATATGTTGTAATCGAATTTCGTTTATATTATTTGTGGTTTGGTCGGAAAATTTATTAAACAATTCTATATTGGTGTTAAGCTTATCTTCGTTTACTTTTAGAGCATACATTGATGTATTAAAGTTAGAAATAGTATTTGAGATAATACTGATTTGCTGTGTTATAAGCAAACATCGCGAAGGGTATAAATTCATCCCAGTTCGACTGTTTATCGTTAATATAGTGCTTTAAATAATCTTTTAGTGTTAGGTGTGATCTTTCTAAAGCTCCATTGCTCTGGGGGTGATAGGGGGAAGATAAAATGTGTTTTGTTTGGAATAATTTCATTAAATTTTTAATTAAGTTAGATGTAAAGTCACTAACTTGATCAGACAAGATTGTTTTTGGTATCCCAAATAGCGTAATGAATTTAGCTAATTCGTGGGCAATAGTTTGTGATTTATGATTTGGTATGGGAATAGCATAAGAAAATTTTGTCAAATCGTCCTGCATTGTGAAAAGAAATCTGTTATTATTTTCAGTTTGGGGTAATGGACCTACAATATCAATTGCTAATTTTTCGAACGGTTGGTTAGCTGTTGAAGTTATCTCCATGGGTGCTTTAGAAGGTTTAAAATTGGTTTTGTTGATTTGACATGATGAACATTTTTTTATATAGTTTTTGATGTCCTTTTTCATGGAATCCCACTTATAGAATTCCTTTAACCTTTTATACGTTCTAATGAATCTAGAATGACCTGCTAATTTGGAATCGTGATTATCTTGAAGAATTTTTAGAATTTCTTCTTTAATGTTCGGTCTTATACGTTCTTTAGTCAAAATGATGGGTTTGATCCCTGTATCCTTGAATATATAATGTATTAATTCAGAAAACATCTCCTTTTTTATATTTTTGTGAGCGATAGTTACATCATGAATAAAAATCGATTTGATATTTGAATTACGAGTTAATTCAGTTCTATCACAGAGAAAAATGTATTTAAATTTCATCAACAATTGTGTGGTATTGTAAAACAAATTGGTCTTAAAAAAGTGACAGGGACAATTTGTGTACAATTATAAAACAAGATTGTGTCATTTAGTTTGTCAAGATTTTGTGGAAGTCAATAGTAATTTTGTAGAATCAAATGAATAGTTGTGTATAAGTTTCCATAACAAATTGTGTTACTTATTAAAACAGAATGTGTAATGTTATTGCATACAATTTTATACAAAATTGTACAATTGTTGCGCTAGTGCCACAATTGCTTAATAGTATTTAACACAATTACTTGTTCACATTTATACAAATTGTGCAATACTCTGGCACAAATATTCTATACAGAAGGCTAGATATCACAAATAAAATATATATTTTTACATATATTAAAATATATGTAACTAATATGTATATAACTAATATGTATATAACTATACAATGTATAGTATTTACATACTATACAACGTGTAGTATATACACGTATAACACTAAAATTTTCTTTTGCCGTCGGCTGTTTATATATAAATCTCGAATTTACATTAATAGCGACAATTACAAGTGGTGACATCTATAGGATGTCATCCATAAATTTTGCGAAACACAATAATTAGTAGCAAGCAGTTTGAACACTGGATTATGATTTCATTCAAACAAAATATTGTATTTTTCTAAACATTTTTTACAATTATACTTCAACATAATATGCTAGCTTATCCTCTACAACATTGTTCCAAAGAATGCAGAACTAAATCTGACTGTGTTAAATAATTGTCGTAAGTTCCTGTTAGACAATTCAGTAACGAAATCCTACACAACGCTGGACAATACGATTCTACAATTATAATATAAATTTCTCCAACACCGTTTTGAACAATATTGTGCAAAGCTCTTATGAAGTATTTCTCTCTGTGTAAGGTTCCTTAAACTATAAAAAATATCTCTATATTCTAGTTTATCGAAGTGGAATTGTTTGCAGATACAAATATAAGTGGTTTTGTTAGTATTAGTAAGTTTCATAATTGAGTATCGATCATCGGGTTCTGGAACGTTTAAAAATCATAAGTGTCCTTTAGAGATTCCGATAATAAATTTGAACTATCTAGATCTTTAGAATATAATAGAACATTAGGGAAGTGACTGAAACTATCGGAGGGCAAGGATTCTAGTCGAGGAATTTCTAATATTTCGTAATGGTATCTTATGAAATTATCAAACACGTCATCCTTTCGAATTATTTATTTACTCCCCTTTGCCTTCACATACAACATGACGTATAATACAAAAAAACATTACTTAATATTAAGATAAGCATAATTTCAACAGTATATTTGTATAACAACGTAAATGCAAACGAAAGGATGAAGAAAATATACACCACATGACTGTAAAACAGTCGTGCGTGGTTTTGCAAAATAAAATTCTTTTAAATAGTATATATGGATATCTAAGCATCAGTTACTTTATGCCATCTAATTTTGTATATACAGTTTTCAAAGTTACGAATATTTATAGTTAATTTACTTTTTTACGTAGTAAGAGTAAAATTACTGATTGCTAAGTAAAGTTAAATTGTAAAATGAATTGTTTATAAATCTTTCTATAATTGTGTTGTCTAATTATTAAATTATTATCACTAATATATTTTTGAAGGTGGTTATTTAATTTAGGTATATAATACAACAAACTTCTTTGACCTACTGTTTTTTTTACTTTTCAAAGTTCAGCGTCGTTTTTCTTTCTAGTATTGTATGGATGAGACAATGTTCTCAACATTAAAGGATTATTTTTGGTATACCTCAGTAAAGACATATAAAACAAACTGCGTTATATCAAGGACACTAACCTCACCATACAATAGCTCTGTGGGATATCTATTTGATTTACGTAGTATAGCTTTTAAAATGTAATTTTGTATTATTTTTACTTTTTCTAAGTAAATATTAGCCGCACCGCCCCATCCTATGATTCCATAAGTTAATAGTGATTGAACAAGGGCGTAGTACATGCCTAGAAGTTGTTTTATGGTTAGGATCTCCCACAGTCTCTTAAACAAATAGATCAGTTTTCTGAGATTACTGCTGAGATATGCTGTTTGCGCATCCCATCTCATATGTTGATCAATAATAATTCCTAAATATTTTACATTTTTACTTTTTTTAATAACAACGTTGCATTTACAATTTATTTGTCAATTGTTTTTATTATGTACTAAGATTTCTTGTGTTATTGGTTGAGTATTATCATAGCTTGTGAATGTAATGAAAGAGCTTTTAGTATAATTTAATGTCAGCACATTCGAATCTAACCATTTTTTAATAATATTCATATGGTATTGTGTTTTATTCTTAACATCTTCCCAAGTGTCTGCTTCTTCAAATAATACTGTATCGTCAGCGTATGCAATAATTTTACCTTTAATCGATTTTTCAATAATTAAATCATTGATGTAAATTGAAAATAAGAGTGGCCCCAATACAGTTCCTTGAGGAATACCGCATGTTACTGTTTCAGGTTGACTTATGGTTTTATTTATTTTTACCACCTGTGTTCTATCTTCCAAGTAACTCTTCAATAAATTTAAAGGCGTCCCTCGAATTCCATGTAATTCCAGTTTCTTTAATAATATTGTATGATTAACTGTGTCGAATGCTTTGGCAAGATCAAGAAAAACAGCTATGCATGGCCTAGAATTATCTAAGGCACTGTACACGTTTTGGGCAAATAAGGCTATTGCATCTTCTGTACTTTTATTTTGTTTAAAACCAAACTGATAATCCGATAGGATATTATGTTTTTCTAAATAAGATGTTAATCTTTTTTTAATTACCTTTTCTAGTATTTTTGCTATATTTGATATTAATGATATAGGCCGATAATTACAGAGAGAGGTAGGTTCACCACTTTTATATATTGGCAAAACAAGTGTAGTTTTAAGAGCTTTTGGGAAGTATCCAACCGATAAACATTTGTTAAATATAATGGACAGAGGTTCTGCAATTATATCAGATAACTCCTTCATCGTTTTTACCGTAAGATTGTCTTTTCCAGGCGTTTTGTTGTTTTTTAATTCGTTTATCATTTGTTTTATTTCATGCGGTTCTGTTGGTATGAAAAATATAGTACTGTCATTTTTTGTAATTTTATTAAGCATTTCGTCAATATTTTCATTCGTAATTTTAATTTCCTTGGCATAAGTTTCTCCAATTTTTGAAAAATATTTACTAAATTCGTTTAAAATTTCTTCATGACCTTGTATATCTGTACCATTTAATTTAATTCGATTTACCATAGGTTTACTTTGTTTTTTGTCTAGAAATTCTTTTGTCAAATTCCATATTTTTTTAGGATTATCTTTATTTTGCTCCAGTTTATTTCTATAATATGTACTTTTAGTTTTTGTAATTAAATTTGATATTAGATCTTTATACGTAAGATACGCTTGTTTAATTTCTTGATTATTAGGATACAAACGACTCTGTTTGTATAATTTATCCCTTATATTCATAGACGTAATAATTCCGTTAGTAATCCAAGGTTTTCGTTTTTTAGATTTATTAGTTATATTTCGAATGTTACTGCAATTATGAATTTCTAATTTAATTTTTTCAATTAATCTTTCAATAGAGTCTTCTATATCATTTGTTATCAGTTCAGACCAATTTAATTTCAGTTTATCTCTTAATTTCGGGTAATATATTGATGTAACTGTTTTTTTCGATTGTGTAGTACCAACGTCAGCAACATTATATTAATTATATTAATATTTATTAACGGTTCAGGATTTATTAACATTTAATAAGTTATTACTATCACGAACACACAATTTGATTTCTATATTACTTTTCCTAAAAACGAAATGAATCATGTTTTTTATTTCCGGCCAATTTAATTCATCTAGACCGCAAGATATTTTAGGCATAGCTAATTTCGAAATTCCATTGGTTATGCAAAATTCTCTTAGATTGACTAATGTTGTGAAAACATTACTATAGGTTGGCTTATCAAAATAATTAATTTTAGTGACCATATAAATTATTTCACGTTGAGCAATTTTGAAACTTAGTATTTTAAAAAGTTCTGGGTTCTGTGATTTTAAAATATCGATATTATTAAACCTAATTTTAAATTCCTTGGCTATTCCTTTGTCGCATTTAAGATCTTTACTGACGCAATGAACAAGACTATAATTTTCTGAGATTTTAAACAAATCTTCATTAACCTCACTGACGTCAGGGTTTATTATTTGTTGATTCCCATGTTTTTTGAATATGAAATAAGAGTCGTCCAAAATTGAATTTTCTAAATGTGTAGGTTGTATTCTACTCAATGCATCAGCATTTGAATTTTGCCTGCCTGGTTTGTAAAGGATTTCGTAATCGTATTCCGATAATTTGAGACGCCAACGAACCAATCTGCTACCGGGGTCCTTACAGATAAATAACCACGTTAAGGGTTTATGATCGGTAACAATAACAAATTTCCTACTGTATAGATAAAAGGCCTAAAATGGTTAACGCTCCATACTATACTAAGCAATTCCTTCTCTATTGTACTATAGTTTTGTTCGGAGTTATTTAAAGTTCGAGACGCGTAAGCTATTGGTGGATCATGACCAATTTTGCCTTGACTTAAAACAGAACCTATTGTGAAATTGGATGCATCTGTGGTTAAAATGAAATCCTTAGTGAAATCGGGATATTTTTTTTAATGGTTCATTCATTAGTATGCGTCTAAACTCGTCAAAGGATTTTTGTTGGGTTTCTGTCCAATTGAAAGCGATATCCTTTTTTAATAGGAGAGTTAATGGTTTAGCAATTCTCGCGAAATCCTTAATAAACTTCCTATAATATCCGACTAACCCTAAAAACATTTTAATTGATTTCTGATCTCTAGGAATAGGAAAATTCTTGATTGCCTTAACTTTGTCTGGGTTTGGACTCACGCCATTACAGGTAATGACATGCCCTAAATAAGAAACTTCCTTTTTTAGGAATTCGCACTTATCCGGTTGCAATTGCAAATTATTTAGTCTTAACCTTTCAAAAACTGATTTTAGTTTTAAGGTGTGCTGCTCTAGAGAAGACACGTAAATGACAATGTCGTCTAGGTAAACAAAACAATGAAGTCCTTGTAACCCGCTCAAAACAGAGTTCATTATTCGTTGGAAAACAGACGGTGCGGTTTTCAGACCAAATGGCATCCTCGTGAATTCGTAATGCCCTAAAGGCGTGGTGAAAGCTGTTTTTTGTTGATCTGTCTTTTTTATTGGAATCTGATAATAGCCAGAAGCTAAATCTAGAGTGGAAAAATACCTTGAGTGTCCTAGCTGATCTAAGATGTCCTCTATATTTGGTAACGGATACGCATCGCCGATTGTGACACTATTAAGTCTGCGATAGTCTATTACTAACCTCCACTTAGGCTTACCTGAAGCATCAGGCCGTTTCGGCACGACCCAAAGGGGTGAGGAATACGGAGAAGTAGAGGGTTGTATAATTCCCTGCTCTAACATTTTAGTCATTTGCTGATTAACTTCTTCTTTATGCACTTCTGGGTAACGATAAGTTTTGGAAAAAATTGGGGTATTATCCGTTACATTAATTTCATGTTCGATCGCGGTAGTATTCGTCAGACTGTCGTTAGGTAAGAAAAATATCTTATTGTACTGAAGGCAAACATCTAAAACTGACTTTCTTTCTTCGTCATTTAGATGATCTAATCTTAAATTGTTTTTAATAGTTCTTCACGATTAGGTTTTGATATTTCTGTATTAGAATTATTTGGGTTTATATTTAAAATTTTGAAGTTATTGGATCCAAGAATAAAGAAATTGGATTAATTTGTTGATCGATTACTCGGGTATTTAAAATAGTAACTGAAGCTTTATTATGTTGATTAACCTTTACAATAGCCCTTGATAAGTAAATTCATTTTGGTAATCCTACATTAGGAACAATACCTTCTTTTAATTAAGGATTTTTAATAGCAATTTCAACAACTGTCTCAGTTCTAGCCTTGAGATTAATTATGTTAGCATTATTAATATTATTTGCATTTGAATTAGATTGCCCAGTGTACAGCTTAATTGGAACTGTAATTGATTTAAATGAAATAGTTTTGTTTTCTAAATCAATTTTTGCGTTTTCGTGTTGCAAAAAATCTTGACCTAATAAGCCGTCGAAAGGGACGTTTGTTGCTTGATTTAAGATATGAAATTTTGCACAAAAGTTTTGATTCTGAATTTGTAGGGGTATTTTTGAGCTTCCTACAGTTTCTACAGGATTATTAGGACTGATTCCGTGTAAAATAATTTTTTCCTTAGAATTAAAATATGTTTCTGGTGTAAGTTTATTTGCTTTAATTAATGAAGCACTCGCCCCAGTATCTACTAAAAATTTAAAAATCTTATTTGGGTCTTTTGAATTTGGAGAACGTATTTCGATATAATTTAGATTATCATCAGAATTTAAAATTTTTAATTTTCGAACACCATACGTTGAGAAATTTGGTCCTCCAGTGAAGTGCTCGCCACTGTGGACTGTTGGGAGTTTAAATGAACGGTCTTATTATCTTGATTTGGACTAACAGTTGTAGATTTAACCTTTGGTTGTTCTTTCATTTTATTTTTATACTGAAGCGTGACCTAATTTCTTACAATATTTACACGATTTGTTACTACTGATTTTGAAATTGTCCTTATTATTGACTTGATTTTCGTTTTTTATGAAATTAATTGGTTTTTGTGAATTTAAATTACGTTGTGGTGACATGAATGTACTAGGTCGCCTACACTCTGAAGTGTGATGATTATTCCGTTTGCAATTTTTACAAAATTTGTTTTGTTTTTTGAAATTTTGCATGTTTAGTGCACGTTCTTCCGAAATCGCGGCTTTAAAAGCTGAGTTTAAATTATTAAAATCCTTCCATCTTAACATTTGAGAAATCTGTGGTAAGGAGTGAAAAATAAATCTATTTAATGTTATTTCCTCTATTGCTTGAATTTTACCTGGTAATACGGATTGATCTTGAGTCTGTAATTTAACTGCGGAAAGGGCACGCGAGCTTAATACTTCTAACCGTTGAAAGAAATCATGAATAGATTCATTATAATTTTGTTTGCAATTATTTAATTCTTTCATTATTTGTGAATAATGTTTTTTGTCTTGATATAGTTCTTTAAGTTTGAATTTTAAAGAATCCCAATCGTTAAAAGTTTGACATGCAAGTTGCTCTTTAGCTCGACCTGAAATCTTTGCCAATATATAATATAATAATGGAATCTTTTGTTCTGGTGATGCCAGATTGTTTGCATTATTTCAGTTAGCCAAAAATTGTCCTATCTCATATCTATTTCCAGAAAATTCTTTGGGAATTAATTTACATAAGAAATCAATAGAGAATATACACGTTTGGTTTTGGGGAGATGAGGAGTGGGCAGTATTTAGGAGATCACTTGAGGAATTATTTGGTGAGTTTGGATCTGGTGCCATTTTGATTATGAGTACAAGAAACCACTGAAACACTAACAAAATCAGAAAAATGCACTTACCCTTTCTTTTGGAATTGTACTCTTCCTTGGAATTAAATTCGCCAATCGATTTGAATTTTCAGATGTTGCAGCTAATGTGGTCAAAATTCTGCGTTGTCCTGATGTTCGCTTCGATTGTAGGGAAGATCCTACCGATCTGCGCCAAAATTTTATGTTGTGTTCTTCCAGAAAAGGAAACAAGGCACTGATGATGTTAAATGTTTATTTAATTATTGGAAATTGTGACAATGTTTATTAATACTAAATTTGTTACAGGTTCCCTTTTATAACTATAATTAATTTCGTACTTAGTTATATAGGATGATGTTTTTTCGATGAATCTAGTTCTTGTACTGTCTGAATAACAACCTGCGTTCCATAAGGAAACTTACTATCAATTACTCATTAAAATAAAAATGTTCCAAAGGAAAGTTAACGACAACAACATGATTCACTTTGAACTTAAATATTTACGTCCAATGTAGCATTTAAATTAATATATTTTTGAAGGGAAAGTTTAGTTTAATGAGTTACTAATATGTAACTAATGATAGTAGTTATTTCTGAATTATGGTAAACAAAGAAAATGAGATATGAATAACGTTGCTTACAATTTTATAATAAAATCTAACGATTAACAAGCTATAATTAAGAATCACCTTAAAATATGATTATAATAAAAAAGGATGTATCTAACAGCCTATGTTCAGTTGTTCAGTAGAAGTAGTTGAACACTGTAATAAACCTATTTTTATAAAATTACGAACAATGACATTTTCAGGCATCTTGATGTATAGCATTATCGATTACATAAAAACGCAACCAGACGAATTAACAAAAAAAAAGCTCTTATAAGTTTACAATTACCCATAACTATATGCAATTACCCCACAAGAAACAAGGATGATCTAAGCATGCCGTCATCATAGACTTGTTTCAACCCAGCAACCTATCAATCATTTAGCAATAATACTGTACAATAAATTGCCGCCATCTCAAAGAAAGCTACCTACTCTAAAACTAAGACGATAGCTTAAATAATTCTTGTTAGAAAACGCCTTCTATGATATCAATGAATTTTTAAATTACGATTAATATTAATAAATAAGTTGGGCAATAGTCTGTAATGAGTTGTGCTTTACCTGTGACATTTTAAAATATAAAATATATGTTATTGTAAATTAATTATTAAGTAGCGTATTATTTTGATATGGCGATCTCAATAGTGCATTTAAAAGAGTAATAAGTATATATGCATCTATCTATCTTTCGCAGGCAGATAGTCAAACGAAAATAAATCTATGCGATTTTGCTATGTGCCTAGGCATTTACTAAATGCCGTTGTTTAGAACAGATAGTTAGTAAATGACAATGCGCTGGCAGCTAAAAAGGTAATAATAAATACTGTCCATGTTTGAACATATGGATCAATTAAACTAATAAGTGCCGATCTTTTCACCTCCTTGTAACTTGTAAATTTAAAAGGAGGTAAAAAGACCAACCTGAGTTTCAGAACGTAGCAATACATCATTCATTTACTAAGTAACAAAAAAATAAATATATGCTGAATACGTAATTGGGAGCTATGGAAGTATAACGTGCAAAAACAATAACGTGTTACTTTCTTTATCTTGCACTTGAGAGCTTAATGAATTCAGCTTGATGATTTAAGAGAGTTTAATTAAATGACCTGTAGAGACCGAAGTGAGTGTGGTTGATCCAACCGAAAAAAGGTAGATCGACCAAAGCTAGAGACGGTGGCGCTTTCTTATGTTGTAGCTCTCAGTCTTATTTTCCTGCGCCACCGTCTATGGCTTCGGTCGACCCATCTTTTTTCGGTTTGGGTCAACCACAGTCACTTGGGTCTCTACAGGTAATTTCTACCCACTGCCCCATGGAGACCCACTGGGTGGGCTTGTTACGCTATCGCGTTGTTAAATCGCCGCCGATAAAGTCGGAATGATGACTAACTCGCGGCACCAAACTGTCCCTGAAAGAGCAAAACCTTTAATGTCCTCTTCCGGTCCTCCTCCCACCCATGAATTAAAAAACCGACAAAAACCCGATTCGTGACGCCAGGCAGGCTTAGCTTCAAAATGAGACCACCCAGAACTTTCAAAGTGCTCTGGGGGCCGAGAAAAAGGAACTGGTAGCTTTGTCTTCATGAATTAGTATAGTATAAGATTAGGCGACAGCACAGTAAGTCATTTACTAACTGCCTGTTTCAGACAACGGCATTTAGTAAATGCCTAGGCACATGGCAAAATCGCATAGATTTATTTCCGTTTTACTATCTGCCTCGTCGCTTAGTAAATGACTAAGTAGGCAGATAATTATTTGCCGGATTTGAGTATCTGCCTGCGACATATCTATCTTTAGAGTTACATAGTTGCTTGTGTTCAATACAATTGCATGCCCGTTTTTCCGATTTTACACTTTTGGATTTTTTGTAGGGTTACCTGAAATCCAAAGTGTTGCTATGAAACCAGTAGATCTTGTCGACTTACGAGAGAAGATAATATGAATGTACGTCAATAACAAGAGGAACACTTTACAATATTCGCCAATAAATTCTCTACAGATTATTCTACTGTTCACGGTGAACATTTTAACAATAACTTTAATAATTATTGGTAATTACTCTTTTGTTTTAATAAAAATGTGGAATTTAATTCAATTAATTATTATCAGAAGTTGTACATAATTTTGTAATAAAGTTTTTCATTCTCGCACGTGTTTACAACTTTGACGTCGTATTCAGAATAACAAAAGCTTTGTCCTCAAGATTTGGAGGAAAATATTAAACGAAAGGGGAGATTTTAGACGCGCTCTGTATATTTTTGTGGTAAAGGGTGTAATAAAGTATTTGATAAACAGCTAGTTTTTGAGCAAAATTCTCATACAGGTAGGCGATTTCTATTTCTATGACGTTATCTGTATCTAAGATGTGACGTCATTGATGGTTTTTTTAATGAAAACATGTGTTATGTGACACATCTTCTGAAAGGTCTTTTATGCACTATCTAACCGTACCAACTTTTAATGATTTAAAACGAACGCGACACGCAACGAAATTGACAAATTTTTGGCGATTTTTTATAAATTTTTTTAAAATAAATATCAAAATCTGCTTAACAAGAAGCAGGTGTTCTTGTATTCAAGGCCGGCTTTTACCATATTCGCATATATTTGAATAATATTGTAACCTTTTTTTACTTGCGGAAAAGGTTACGCATTGGCGTGCGGCAGCTTTTCATCGGGATACGTGGGTCCACTGGCCAAATTTGGAGACTGTACTGTATTCGCAGTCGGTATCAACCACCGTAGGATTACATCAGAGTATCCATCAATAGAAGTGAACATTTTCGTTTGTTGGTATTTTTTTTATATTAATTAAATTTGCCTTGATTGATCTATCTGATCTATTAATTTCACTAATTTATTTAATTTATAGTTAAAGGTAACCATTTCTATAAAGATTTACATTTCTATAGAATAATATTAATTTTATACATGGAATTTTTCTGATATCGCTTTCTAGTGATAACTTAAATTTTTATTGCATTTTATTTGTGCCAATTTATAAATGCTACGTTTAGATAAATCGTCGGTATCAATTTTCAAATTTTTATTAAATTTATATTGTTTAAATTAAAGAAAAGGTTTAATTAAATTTTTGCATATTTTTTAATAGATTTATTAATTCATTTTAGAGGATTACAATATGTAACAGAAATAGTACTATATCTGAGTAATTAGATTTATTTACATATCTACGTTCACATTGATCTTTTTATTTCTTTATTTTGCTCTATATCTATTTTTTTTATTTTGTGTATATATGTGTTACTATTAATAAATGCATTTAAAATTTGTGCTTCTTATTGTTGAGGAATAACACCACCATACCTAAAAAAATAAAAGATAATTTATGCTAAATTGTTTAAGTAATAGTTGTTTAAAAATAATACTATGTATGTTGTAATAATACTAATAAAAAAACTATGTTGATTTTCAGTTTACATCCTCGAAGTACAGACTTGTTTAAAATGCATTACCATGCTTAGAAATACTTTCATAGAGCTCGTAGATTCTATAGTCTTTAAAACAACCACAGAACCTATATACCTTAACTGAACGTGAAGCCTGATAAGTAGTGATAGTAACCTATAAGCTCATTATTCACACATTACACTCATGGTTGATGGTTGATTAATTTCACTTACACGAGCGACCACTATGTTATAGGGTACCCATAGTATTCTCTATTACATAAGTGTGAAACAAGTCATTCGATATTTTAAGGTGAATAGTCTTCAAATACGAGCTTGAACAGTTCTTTCTGTATCTCATCAGAATATAGAATTTCCTAGAAGAAGGTCCTAAATTGGTGAATTTACTTGGTCAAGGTTCGAAGAACCGGTCTTATTTGCTAGAGTGTTTTTTCGTTACTTTTTTCTGTTTTAATTAAGACGCTCCTAACATGGATTTAAGTGTAAACGTTTAAACATTTATCGTTATAAACTTTAAATGTTAAAAACTTTTATCCGCAAGAAAAAGGTACACTGAGAAGCAAATTTTTGTTAACTGTTGCATTGGCCTCTTTAATAGCAACAAGACTGTAAACTAAGGGCTACTAAACCAATCTTCTTAAAACAATCTTATTGTAACAAATTAGCACTTTCTAAGTGTTAATAGGCGGTTCATTAAATGCTAGTTTATTGAGTTAGTTTATTAGCAGTAAATAAAATATCCGTTAATCGTAAGAAAAATGATCTTTTTAATCAAAGCTACATACGGATAAGTAAGTTTTTTGTCCCTGTGAAGTCCTCATCCATTTACAGTAAAAGGATATAATTTGATAATAATATAACAAAGGATATAACGTGAGTAGTCAGCATTTTTACCATTATTTGGTACAGTGTTCGTATTTTTGAAGTGTCAGTTGGAGTCAATCTTTGTGCATGTGTTGTGTTATAATATTATTGTGCCATAAAAAGTTCATAATGGTTTACAATTACTAATCAGAATTGATGGGGTTTGGAAGATTACTTGAAAGCATTTGAAGGTAAGTAGTAAGTACCTACTATATTAATTAATTCAATCTTGTCAATATTGTATGCAATCTTTTCGTATTACACCCAACACATAAGCTTAGTCAGTTTTTTTAACTTAGTGGGTTTTAATGTTTTATAGAGGAGAGTATAAACGACGAAAGTTTTTGGTTACTTGACGAAAAAACGATACAAAGAAAAATATCAAACGGAAGAATCAACCACGGTAAACTGCTTTATATCATATATTATACATTGTAAACTTTTCTGTTTTGTGCTATTATTGCAATTTTAATAAATATATTACTAAATAAATATATTTACTTACAATAAGTCATTTTTTTTATTTAATTCAGTATTTTAACCTACTTACCACTAGTAAGCCATTGTTTTACAGCAAGAAAATGCTGTACTTGGCATAAGTGAGTTATATACTAACAGTAAGGTGACTAGATTTGTTAGTAAGCAACTAACTACTGTTAAGTAAGTAATTTTAACAAAACTGATTTGCTAGCCCTGAGAATATAACTTACTTGGCGCCTATTTAAGGTAGATATTTGTTTACCGTTAACGAATTTTTGTTTCTTATAATAGGTTTTCTATCAAATGTTAAATGATTAAATTAAATGATTAAACAGTTTGCTAGAACCTCTTTGAAATACGCTGAGTGGTCGCTGTAAAAGTAGTTTTCATAGCTGATGCTCGGCAGCAAAACATCATTACAGTGACTATTTTGCGGTAACAGAATCTCTAATCCTCGTTTTAGTTTTTTAGTTCATCAGGTAAAACGATTTTTGTTTTTTTTTCAGGCGCATGTTCCCCGTTCTAAGACTGAACCTCGCGGGTCTAAATTCTGGATATTATTATGACATCTTTATAGAGTTTAACTCGTTAGATCCTTACCGTTACAAATACTGTTCATCGAAAGGATGGGTACGTGCGGGACCAGAAGACTCACAAACAAGCAGATTGATGTGCAAGCATCCAGATTCTCCAAACAAAGGTGAATTTTGGATGTCACATGAAGTCAGCTTTAAATTGTAAGTACTAATTTGTAATTTCGGTAAAATAAAAATGTAATTTGTAGGATCTGTAAAAATCAATTAAAGATCTTTCAGGAATGTTTAAAAAATAAGAATAATGTATATAATCTCACTAAAAAAAGTCTAATAATGATATATGTCAATCCCTGGAAAATAGATACCTAAATGCTAATACTTCTTTCTTATTTTTTTACAGCATAAAGTTAACCAATACCTTCGCGGCGCCACCTGGTCAAGTAGTCTTAACCTCTATGCACAAGTACCAGCCGATAATAAAAGTAGTAAAGCTTCCTAATCCATCAGCCAATTATCCATTTTACCCAAGCGCTATGGTGGTAAAATCTATCGCTTTTCCGGAAACCAATTTCATAGCAGTGACTGCTTACCAGGTAAAAAAACTTTTTAAACATTATTATTATATTTGATGTTGTAAAAATAAACGAACATTAAGGGTAAATAGAACAACTGTCTCCTGTTTAAAGAGGAGACAGTGACAACTTAAAATTAACGAAATCCACAAACAAGCTAAGAAGCAATTATCTCTAATATGATGTAATATAAATGTGCCGGTCAAAAGTATGCGAAAAGCACTTGGCGCCGGCGCTACAAGTCCTTTTAGTGTTATCGTGTTTCGGCAGACGAGGAGCAAATAATTGTTGTAGAAATGAGGCGTTTATGAGATGATGTCTGCTGAAAGTTAACCCCACGCAGGTTTTGGAGCTGTAAAATTGTAAAAATCAGGAAGTAGAAAAATAGTGACTAATTATTTTTATCTGAATTCAAATTTAGGATTTAATTTTCAGAATGAATTATAACTAATTTTTTCAAAATAAAATTGCGCAGGTAGAATAATTAATGAAACGAAATTAATTATTATAGTCGCCTAGATGGATCTGACAAACGTAAATCACTGCTACTTATTTTAGGTTTAGGGGGTCAGACATAAGTCATAATGCAAATATGAGATATCTTTTTCGGCAAACTGTCACACTCTTGATAAGAAATAACAGTTCTGACACTTATATAAAAAATTATTTTCTGCAACTACCAAAGAAAGTATCTAAAATACGCGAAAATATTAGATTATGTTATGTGAATATTATGTAATAGGTATAAGTTAGTGATTGATTGCTACCTACAATAGCTGCCAATCATATTCTAGTGGGTAACAATGTTTTTCTATCCACAAGTGTAGTATATTAAAATACAAGTTGCAGAAGGGATCTATTCAAGCACGAATTTGAAATTCCGAAACCAGCCGCGTAGCGGCGAGTTGAGGAACGAATCAGTGCTTGAAGGACCTTCTGCAACAAGTGTTTTATACTATTTTTTTCTATTTTGCCGCTTTATACCATTTTATAAATTAAAAAATAAAAATTTTAAATCTAGGGATTTTTTGGGTGGTTGGTGACATTTATGTGACGTAAATTTAGGCGGCTGTGGAAAAAAATTAATTTGAAACGTCAGATTTTATTTTCGCAGTTTCGTGTTGTTTGAAAATGAATAGTGAAGGAGATTTATCGCTAACGCCGCCGAAAATTAGGCAAATTGCACAAAAAACGTTAGAAAAATTTTTTTACGTATGTCAGTTGACAGTTCAACCAACGCTGCCAACATCAATGCAGTAAATTTTACTAGCATATTCTAGCACACCAACCGCTTATTCTAACACTCAAATGACGTCATTTGGGTGCCAGAATCGACTTATTCTAAACGCAAAATAGAAAAAAGAATATTTTAAAATGTAATGTAATGTTACATACAATAATCGTTACAAGCCTGGAAATACCTTTTTCATTTCAACATTTTTTTGTGCAATTTGCCTAATTTTCGGCGGCGTTAGTGATAAATCTCCTTCACCATTCATTTTCAAACAACGCGAAATTGCGAAAATAAAATCTGACGTTTCAAATTAATTTTTTTCCACAGCCGCCTAAATTTACGTCACATGAATATCACCAACCACCCAAAAAATCCCTAGATATTTTTTAATTTATAAAATGGTATAAAGCGGCAAAATAGAAAAAATAGTATAAAACACTCGTTGCAGAAGGTCCTTCAAGCACTCATTTGTTCCTCAACTCGCCGCTACGCGGATCGTTTCGGAATTTCAAATTCGTGCTTGAATAGATCCCTTCTGCAACTTGTATTTTAATATACTATTCAGGAATTATACCATGTTGTTTTACGTTGTATCAATATATAAGAAGAGACCAAACAAATTGAGAAGGTATTCAAAAGTGGACCAATCAAGAAAACGGTTTTGTTTTGATAAAGAAAGTTAGGTTAGTTGTTAGTTAAAAATTGAGTTTTCTATGGCTGATGTATATTAAAGTTGTACACTGAAAAAACTTTGTTTTTAAATTAAAAAAATTGCATGTAACATCAAAATTATTTACTTTCAAAAATGCGCCAACAAAGTATTTTTTAAATTTAAAAGTAGCTCTACTTTTGAGAGTGTTTTGAATTTTTAATTTAATGTAGTGTGCATCTAAATCATAAACGTATTTCGGATGTTGATTTCAATAGTTTTATTGTTAATTTAAAAGTAAAATAAACGTTATTTTAATGGTAGATTGTAATTAATTTAAAAGATCTGTCGCTTTCAAAGAAGTAGTACCAATATTTACTTTTAAATGCAGTGCTTTTATATGAATGTCAGGTTGTTATTAATTTAATAATATGCCGTTTTCAATCGAAAAGTAAAGATATTTTCTATTAAAAGTGATAGTTTTGCAATTATTATACCTTAGCTTTTAAAAAACAACTTACTGTTATTAATGTTTTATTGACATCACATAACACCTAATACAAAAATAAAAGATAAAAATCTTTTATTATTGAAATAAAACAATAACTTACAAAAAATACAGAACATAAACAGTTAGCTTATTACATAAATACTTATTTCTTAAAAAACATTTTGATGGTGATCCTTCATAGGATATTTAATGTTCATTCAAACATTTAATACTAATTTCAGTGGCTATTAGAAAAGATTTATTACGGTTGTTTAAGATAATATTTATTATTTTATAAATTCGTATAGTTCAAAACTTTCTTGTTAAAAACTATTAGCACTTGCACTAACATAAAACTCTTGTTGAAAATTTCCTTCCATCTTCGTTCGGTACGTAAAACAACGACTAACTAATTTAACCGTGTGCACCTTTTAACGATATAAATGAAAATGCCGAATTAACTTAAATTAAAAGAATTGCTGTCAAAACAAAACCAAATATCGTATTTTAAAAACATTTATTTGTACATGTGACAACTTATACTTTTATTTTAATACCACACTCACTTGAATTAAATCCCCCTACTTATTTTAAAAGTAGTTATTATTTCTATGTATAACAAGAGCACACTTGAATTAAAAGATTTTATAAATAAATCAAAAGCAATGCAACTTATAATTGAGAAATATGTCTTGATTTCAAAGCAAAATCAAATACTACATACATTGTTTTAAAAACATATTGTTTTGTTTCAGAAGTAAAACATTTTTTTAAATACCACCCTTCTTGAAATTTAATACCCCTGCATTTAAAAGATTCAGCATTTAAAAGAACACATTTGCATTCAAACAATGAATTTATAATTAACATAAAAGTAAAATGAACTTCAAATTAAAAAATCAGTTGAAAGTAGTAAAGAAAAGCAGAATGTAGCCATTTCATTTAAATCTACCTGCATCTTTTTTAACTCTAAAGTAAATGTATTTATTTGAACGTCGAAAGTAAGGACTTTTGTTATAAGTATAAATTGAAATTTCTTTCACTGTAAAAGAGAAATTAAACAAATTTCAATTTCAACAAATTTATTTGCGAGATATCAATTGTAGTAGAAAATGTACAATTGTACATTATTTTTAATTCGATTTAAATATCCCACTTTTATTTAGATGTAACCAGGCGCGTGCTGGCCCACCGGGATACCGGGAGTTTCCAAGTGGGCCCTTATAAAGTTGTCTAGAAGGGCCCAACCACACGGCTGAATTTAAATTACCAAAAATTAAATTATATTTAATATTTAATGTATACATAGTATATGAACAAAAAGGAATACCATCAAAGAAATTTTTAACTCAAGTGTATTATAACACCAGAAGATTTTAACAATTGTCGCTGTCTCAAGAACTCTGATAATAATATTGCATAATCAAATAATAGTGACATATACGTACATACATATACGTACGTAGGTGGCGCAAAAATCCTCATTCGATTTCCGAAGGCAGTAACTTTGTAGATAAAAAGGATTGGTCCTGTTTATTTAGACGTTAAAATTTTTTTACATTAAGTCGCGAAGATAATATCGGTCAATTGTCCACCGCCAGAGTTGATGCACATTCGGGCTCGTTTTACATTTTCCATGACTTATCTCAAAACTTCTGGCTAAAAATTCTCTATTTCTTGTCGGATGCTCTCCTTTAGGGCCGCTAAGGCTTGGTCATATAGACCTGTGTGACGTATGTGACTTCAAAAAACTACAAAGAAAAAATCTGGAACGGTTAAATCGGGCGATCTTTCGGACCAGTGCAAATCGCCAAAACGAGAGATTAAGCGACCGGGAAACGATTGCCTCAGAATGTCCACCGTCGCGCGTGCTGTGTGCGGTTGCGTCATCCTGCTGGAACCAAATGTTTCCCAAACCCAAGTCGTCAACTTGCGGCAGCAAGAAGTCGTTGGTCATGGTTCTGTAGTGCTCACCAGTCAGAGTAACAGTGTTGCCGTCTCTGTTCTCAAAAAATATGGGCCACCTTTTCACCTTTTCACCGTAAACACCGCACCAGTTACTTTCATAGTAATGACTCTTCGTGCATTACACGCGGATTTTCGGTGTCCGAGAAGAGTTAATTTTGCTTATTCATGTATTCGCATAGGTGGAAATGCGCCTCGTCGCTCGTGATGATTTTCAATGGAAATCATCCTCATCGCGGTCGAGGTTTAGGAGGGCTTGTCTGTAATTTACACGCGATTGGCAGACAGTAGCTGATGCACTGTTTGCAGTTTGTACGGAAACATCCCCAAAATTCGCTGTAAAGACCGTCTATTGATGCTCAATTGTGTGGCCTGACTGGTTGATGTTTGAGGGTCCTCTTGGACATCTGCAGCCACAGCAGCGATATTCTCGGTCGGTTGACTGCTCCGAGGCCGGCCACCTCTTATCTGCTACGGTCCCACGTTGAGCCGGTCTCCTCGACACGAGCTGCTAAACACCGCAGTTTTTGCTTAATTGGGGCCACATGACCAGGGAATCGACAACGAAATTCACGTTGAGCCAAAACCACCGACCGATTATTGTCAAAAACATTGACACAATTATTCCGCGTTCTTGAGGAGTACTGTAATATCTTCTGCGTTGTTGTTGAATTAAAGACTGTTTGTCCCGGCATAGACGTAACTAGGTGGGGGCTTGGGGGGGCTAAGCCCCCCCAAACCAGAAATTAGCCCCCCCAAAATAGATTCGAGCCAGAAATTTTTTGTAGTTAGTTTTATAATAAAATATAAAATATAATTAAAATAAATAAAAAATCAGCAAATAGCTTTTGTTTCTTGATTTAACGAAATTAGATAACAAAGAAACAATAAGAAACTAATAATGAAAGATAAGTAGGACTTTGTCTACATTGATTCCAGCTGGCATTACAGTGGAATGCCTACTGGGGGCCTACTATGGAGAGGCCTACTTGCTAAGCTTAGGTCTCCCCATAATTACTACTACTACTACTACTACTACTACAGTGGAATGCCCCACGTTGAGACAAGCCAAATAATTATACGATGGAATCCCCACTTTGGGAGAAATCAAATCAATAAATGAACAGATTTTGTGCATAAGTAATGAATTAATAAAATAAGATAGAATAGCTTTCGCAAAATTTTTTATAATTAGTTTATTATAATTATTATTATTCTTACAGAAAAAGCTTAAAAAGTAAACTTCATATTTTAGATTATCAGAAATAAATGTTACGAAATACTTTTGATGAACGTTTAAATAAGTATGGAATAATAACTTCAGTTATGTAAATTCTGTATAAACTTTATAAACTTTAACAATACGTAATAAGATAATTGAAAAACCTTGAAAACAAAAACCTCTGCATTCGTTACATGACCAAATTGTTGCTAAAATTAAAAGATCTATCTCACAAAAGTTCAAAAGAATTGTTTTGCAAAACTAAATTATCGTTCAATCAATTATTACGTATTTCTAAGTTTTTATAACTAACTGTAACTAGCTTATATTTTAAGGTTCATAATTAAGTATATGTAGAGCAGGCGTCGGCAACCTATGACCCGCGGATCACCAAGTGACCCACCATTTGATAATTTCAAGTGACCTACTTGAGTGCAAATAAAGTATAATATATAAAGATAAATTATAAAACATATACATGAATCGAATACTTTGAGAGGAAAATTAAAATACCCACTGTAGTCCAGATAAATAACGTTTAGAAAAGGAAAAACTGGGGAAAAGCTAAAAATTGGTACTATATAGGCGTGAAAGTGTTATTGAGAAACATATAAAAACTCCCCGTGCGTGAGTAATAAGCCGGCTGTGCCATTTTGGGAAAATGGCGAACACAATTACGTTCTCTCTAATACTTCAGAAAGTATTAATTTTACGGGCATCAACGATTAAAATGAAAATGTAGCTGCTTATTGAACCTCGTACATCCAATAGTTTCTGGTTTTTCTGGATTTTTTAGCAACTGTCATTTGTTGATGCCCGTAAAATTAATAATTTCTTAAATATTAGCGAAACAGCAATTGTGCCCGCCATATTTTCAAGATGGCGCAGCCGGTTTATCACCCACGCATGGGGACTTTTGATGTTTCTCAACAACACTTTTTATGCCTCTATACCAATTTTCAGCTTTTCCCCAATTTTTTTCCTTCATATTACTGAAAATGATTTAATTTACCTGGGCTATTGACCCGAAACGTCTTCTTAATAGTCACATTTTGGTTGATTTTGACCCGCAGCCAAAAAAGGTTGCCGACGCCTGATGTAGAGCTATATAGCTATATATTTACCTTTAAAAGTTACCTAGAAATTTACTTTAAAATAAACATTGCCAATTAAGAAAATAAAATTTTTAGGAATTTGAAAAATTAAATTTTGGAAATGCATTGTCAGTAGTCTTATGGTAAAACATGTTATCTGCAATTTTTGTGATTTTACAGGAGAAAAAGCAAAAACAATTTTGTATTGATAATTGTAAATGCAGATTAGTATGTGTCAATAGTACATAGTGACTTTTAAAAGTAATTTTTGACAACTAAACTTGATCATCTTAAAGTATACTTTATTTGTGGTCATGTAATGTCAAAAAGTGCATTTTGAAAAAAAATTCATACAGCACTTCTTGTCATAACACTACCGAAGTATACGAATTAAGGCGTACTTTTAAAAATCCTTTGTAAAATCTCCCCAAGTAATTCAGTTAGTACTAACATTCTGATCATAAGTTTAAAGTTTAAACAGTACTTATATCCTTAAAATGGTGAGAAAAACATATTTAAAATCTTGTTTTAAAAAAAATCATTTAAATAAATATAACCTACTTTTAAGAAAAATGTAGTACGCGCCGGCACTAATATTTTTTCGTAGCTCAGTAGTAATAAAGCAAAGTCGCTCTCGTCCCAGCTTCGATTCCAGCTCGCAGGTAACTTTTCTTTTTCCGAAATATTGCACGTATTTTAAAATTGAGCAATATCTATTAGTTATTTTCTAATCGTTAAAAGTAATTTTTTCAACCTCCTGAAATGAAATTCCTGAAATTCAACCTCCATTCTCCTGAAAACCATATTTCACAAATTTAATTATATTCACTAATTCTGTAATTAAATTTTCACTAATTTTGTAATTCAGTACTTAACAACCTAGTCAGGTTGTCAATGCAACAAGATCATCATTTATAGTTAATCTTTCAACATTTCAAATGGCATTCTGATTTTTAGTTATGCGCAATATTGCGGATAGAATTGCAATTTTAAGATTATGCGGAAAATATTTTCGGAAAGAAAAATTGCTTTAAATTTGTATTTTTGAAAAAAAATTAATAAAGTTACCTGCCAGATGGACTCAAACCTGGCACGACAGCGACTTTGGTTTATTATCACCCCGCTTCAACTAACTGCGTTACGAAAAACATTAGCGCGCGTACCACATTTATTTTAAAAGCTGTTAAAGGATGTATTCAATTAAATAATTTTTCGTTAAAAAAGGGTCTAAATCAAATTTTTTTCACAATTCTCAGAATATTAGTACTCTTTAAACTCATATATCGATAAACTCATAACGATAATGATAAAAAATAGTAATTTTAAGTTCTTAGAAAAAGAGTGATTTTACAGATGATTTCTTAAAAGCATGGGTTATTCCCTTTATTCGATATCCTAATGAAACATACGGTATGTAGATACACAAATTTCTTTAGCCCCCCCCCAAAATCTAGACCTAGTTACGTCTATGTGTTTGTGGTTAATAAAAGCATTATTCTTTTACTTCTTAGGGTTAGAATGAATGCTTGAACTATTTGGTTTTTGAATTATTTTCACTCGGTTTACATTTGTTGTCTTGGATCTACAAATTATCCAAGGCACCAGTGATCATTGCAGTACAGTGATTCATGGTTTGTCTACTTGTATTCTGTTTATTTCACAAATGTCAAAGTCGCGATAACATAAAACGTCATTTGCAAAAATGAGAGCGTCTTCAGATAGTGTGATGACTTTTGCGCACCTAGTGTTTAGTACCTAATAAACTTTATTAAAACCCTTGATTAGTTTAAAATGTCTAATAATTAATCGAAATAAATAAATTATCCTTAAAAAATTAACCGATGTGGGGAGGTGGGGCCCTCTAAGACAATATTTTCCGGGGCCCTAAAATTGACCCAGCACGCGCCTGGTTGTAACTACAACCACTTTGGTACTGTTTACATAGCCGAAATGAAGCCAAAATACATACCTTTTGACAAACACTCCTAACCTAAACTAATTTTGAATATGAAATGTCAGAAATCACGTGACTAATGACGTAAGACCTCTGGTTGACAGAATGTTCTATACTTGTTACTACGGGGGACTCAACTGAGGAGACGAAACGAGTCAAATAAAGCGTCCCCGACCTTGAACGTTAATTCAAGTTTGAACGTTACTTCTAGATGGCGCTACGATTCTGGACAACGCTGACAGTGTTGACAGATTATGCGATTTATCGCAAATTTTATCGCAAATCTGGCTAATTTTTATGAAACATTGCGACCCATATGGCACTCCAGCGAACTGTCAACAATGGCCAGCGTGGTCTGAGCGTTGTCAAGGACCGAAGCGCCCTCTAACGAAATTTTTTTAAAATACAGGCCATTGGGTACGCAAATGTTTGGAACGCCCATTGCCGATTCGTCTCCTCAGTTGAGTCCCCCGTACTTGTTACATAAATAACTGCAGTATCTTACTTTCATTATATCACGAGTATCTTTTTTATTAGTACAATAAAGTTTACTTTAGCCAGTGAGCCAAATTCAACTTTCTTTGGCAGCGTTTTTCGGAAAAGTGGAGAAAATAATGTACACAAAACACAAACAACGCGTACAAAATCTTTCCCACCTGTTCTAGCTATCCAACTCGGTAAGCTACTTTTACAAGTATATTTTTACTAGTAGTAAAATACGCAACTACATTTTGCAACTTGTTGTATAAATAAATATAAGTATTATTCTGACATTTTGATTTATTTTAACTGGAAAAAGCTACTAACAATAATAGTTATTTGTACAACAAGTGAAGAATGTGACTTTTTTCCTCATCCAGCGTAGACGTATACGAGCTTAGAATATCTAAGTGAGCGAGACAAAGACACTTTCTTCAGGTGTTGGAGTTGGATATATTATTTTTTTGCAACTGTTTAAAAAAGTATCCATAAAACGTGTAAATGTTCAATTAGTGTTGCACTTTACTTTATTGATATTGATTTATTGTGGAAAAGTATTTTTTCTAATGACTATTATTAGTACGCTTTGCATTGTACAGATTTAATTAGCACCACGATTTCTGTTTTCTTTTAATCGCCGTTTTGCTAATAATAATCATTTTACCTATTTCCTATTTATAAAAATTAGGCTTTATCTTTATGTGGATTTTTTCATTTCAGAACTCAATAATCACTACAACAAAGATAGATCACAACCCATTCGCTAAGGGTTTCAGAGAAGGCGGAAAAGCAAGAAAAAAGAAGAACAAGAAATCCCGCAGTATTCTAAAATCAGTTGCAAAAGTTTTAGCTCAAGATATGGAAGTACAAGTAATCACAACTGAAACTGAAGACAGTGATGGAAATGCTACCGATGCTTCAATATCTCCGTGTCTTTCTTCATCATCTACATATAGAGCTACTCCCCATCACACTACTTATCTTGCTGATATCATGTATCCTAATTATTATGATTCTCACCTGGGAATCAATTCTTATAATGTTGTTATGCCATATGAATATGATCGTTCTTATTATTATCACCAACGATATAATTTATCACAAGTCACAAGGTACAGTCCGTACGAACATAATAGAGGGATAGTAATGCCCGTGCGACTAACTTCTGTCTATCGCCCTAATACTGTTGAAAATAGCTCTAGACGATACAAAGATTTTACAATAGCTACGATACTAAACGATTTAGATTCTTAAACAACTTTTTATACTTTTATATAAGCATTGTTTAGAATAATGTAAAGAAAAATTTAAAAATGATGGAAATGTTTTCTCTTATTGCTTATTTAATTTATTGTTTTTTTTTTCTATGTTTCAATGGCAGGTAAGATTCAACCAAGAATTTTTTTGCGCTTTTTTGTTTTTGGATGATAAATTCAAGTTTGATATTGTTATTTATAAGAATAGTATGTACATACTACATACAATGTATTCAAATTCTAAATACAAAAATTCACAAACGACTTTCGTGGTGGTTAGGAAAAGACTCCGGAAAATTGTTGGATTACAAATAAGGCGCAGATTACTTGGAGTTAGGTGGTTTTAATAACATAAATAAAACATTAATTGACTTGTATGAAGAAAGGTGAAGTATTCTTACCAATAACCTTGGTAGTGTAGCGGTTAGCGTGCTAATTTTTTACCTAAGCGGACCGGGATTGACTCTTGGTGCCGGAAAATCTGGTTAAGGTTTTCTGCAGTTTTCCTTAACTCTAACACAAATGTGGAATTTGTGCAATAACATCTGTAAGTCGGCTGCAGCCGCACGATGGGCCTGCATAATAATAATAATCGCCCTACCCCTGGGCAAGCTCCATAGCTTCTAGAGCATGGTTTCCAGGTTATGGGTAGTAGTCATTATTATTATTATAATAGATTTGATAATTAATTCCGCTTAAAGTTACTAAATATTTTAAATCCATCAGTTTTACTTATTTAATTACTATACTGTATTCAAGATAACGAACAACTCAAAATAAACAGAACTAACATAATCTCATAGGCCATGAATGAGTCAATTTTATACCCAACAATTGTTTCTCCTAATGTCAAAATTGCTTATTGACAGATTTATGTGCGTTGATTGCAAACCAAATAATGGAACATAAAAGTTCTTTAACAAAAAATAAGAAAAATGCGATTTTCAACATTTATACGACATTATTAAAAAGCAATCCAAAAATACAATTAAAATATAAATAGCAAAAGAAACACCAGATGTGGCAGGTAAGAGGTTTTTTAGCATTACCTCATAAAACATACATATACATTAGACACAGCTTCCTGCAGGTATTTCATGGGGAACAGTGTATTAAAGAATACATATGTAAAAAAACAGGCAACCTTTCGCCGCAGAAAAGAATAGAGTGAAAAAAGTTTATTGATTTTGTTGACTCAAGTTATGCGATTCATAAAATTGTCCATCAGTACTTTTTTAAAAACGAAATGCCTACAATAATTGACAAAATATTACGTGATGTTAATGCCGACGAAGATTTATCCAATTTTAGACAAACATTTTAAATACTATTGAAGATTATTTGATTTGGATTTGGATTTACGAAAAGGTCTCAAAACAAATACAATACGTATGCTATTGATGAGATGGCGGAGGGTAAAGAGATAAGAGATTGTATGTATGTAGTTATACATTGTGAAATAAAAATGCAAGAATAAAATAAAATATTTTTATTATTAGTTCTAGTAAATTAAAAACAAACTAATTTTGATATATTATTAAAACAGCGGTTTATTAAGTTAATTAACAATCTCTGAAATTCGACGTTTAAAATCTGAAGATGTAATCTTTTATCTATTTTAAAACTAAAATATTTTAGAATTTAAAAACTTCAAACACGAATCTTTTAAAACTAAAATTTGCAACAGTATGATTTTTAAAGTTTATAAAAACCTTTAGAAATTTTAGAAAACGCATAATTTTGTTTACAATTTTTTGAAATTTAGATAAAAATAAACAATAATATGGTTAAACAGCTATTTAATATAAGCATTGAAAATCTATAATTCACAGTTACTACATAGTTTAAAACAGTTTGATCCGAGCAATTAAATTTAAGAAATGGTTTGGAAATACTAATTTCGAACAACAAATTTCCTTCCATTAAAATTTAAATTAACTTCTTTTTGAAATTTCACTAGGTATATATAGCAGGTTGCAAGTATTGAAAGTTCAAAATGTGTGTAGAAGCTAGCTTGCAGAATACGTGCTTGACAGAACGAGTGTTATCATTTCGTAATTGGAAGGGTATACAAACCCCAAAATCTTTAGCTGAGGCCGGATTTGTCTACACGGTACGTGAAGATAGAGTGGAATGTTTTTATTGTCGAGTGAACATTTTCAAATGGGAACCATCGGATAACTCAATCGTAGAGCACCTGAAATGGTCACCACATTTCGTGTTTGCAAACGTGTTAACACCCATTAGCGATGAAAGTGGTAGAGACGTTTGCGGTTAAAAGTAATCAGATACAACATAGAATATAACGTGAGGGAAGATGTTACCAATCAAGGCGGTAATATTATTAGCAACCTTGTACGAGGGTGTAGTGTACGTTGCAAAACTCCCAGATACAACAGCAGCTTTTATTTCCTATGACTTCAATACGAGTGTTTGGTATGGAATGCAACCAGTGACGTTGCAACAAATGGGAATGTTTAAACATGAGGTCGGCAATAGAACGCAAGAAGTACGATTCAGGGTCAAATTCGTGTACTCAACACATACTAAGGACAGTGAGTGGCAAACCATCGGGAATAGTCCGGTGGAACAATGTAAAGTCAGCAGCGAAACGTGTTACGCTTCCGTGGTGACCTTGGGCACCCTGTTAGTTGCAGTAGTGGGTGTTAGCATGGGAATATATTGTATCGCTCGTTATCGTTACCATTAAAGACCATGACCTTGTACCCCACCCGTCAACTCAGTATATATAAACGCATATGCAAGAATACTTCAGTAGTACAGCATCATGGACGTGGTAGAGGCAACCGTTTTAGTAACATTGGATTTTGAGGACGACGACGATGAAATGAGAGACGAAGAACTATACGGTAGAAACGTCGAGAAAACTTTAGACCACCACAAAGAGGCATTCATTATACGCGTCAAAGAGAAGCGTGTTCTTGAAGCTGGTTATCTGGTGTTTGCGCTAGTGACGTTTGCATATTCAATGGACTTAAATTGGGAAAGCATATGGTTGGATGGAAAAGGTGCGACATCGCCGAAACAGTTGGAAGAGCCGTTAAACGAATGGTACGATACAAATATAAAAAGTCCCATCATGACATGTATAGACAAGTATAATGCGGGCAAGTTTCGAACGGAAAATTTGTGTCGTATCACCATCTTAACAATGGAGAGTTAAAGTGTTTTCCGCGTAAAGAACAATGAATCAAGGTGCTGAAACATCCAGCACATCAATACATTATTTAGTGAAAAGTATGCCGGGACTTAACGATATATTCCTTAACTAAAAGATAAATGTGCTCTGTAAATACAAGGTTGTAAAATTTGAAATATGTAATCCTCTGATACATCAAAGTCAATCATAAAGTGTAAACAATTCTATAGGTATTGTGAAATGTAGTGAGTTAAATAAACCACGTATATATGTCCCATTATATTGTTTCATTTAAGAATGAACTCCTACACATACATAGAAAAATCAAAAAGCGAACCTAAGATTTAAAAGAAAAATTTCATACCATTTTAATTTCAATGAGACTCTTACCTAACTATGTTTATAAAAGAATGCGGACGAAAGGTGAACAAGACTGCAAGGGCAATAAGTGCAAATACAAGTACAAATGTTACATGTAGTTGAGAACAGAAGAAAGAAAGCAGACGTTGTTGAGAACAGACGAAACAAGGCAAGGTCAACGAGATTGTATTTACACCGAAAGGAGTGAGGGCAGACAACTATAACTTCAAGCCGCACCACTCAGCTAGATCCAAACATTTGAAAGCATCATTCAGCTTCTAGAACTACTTCCTCTGCTAGAAATTCGTTTAAAAATTTTTATAAAATGTTGTTCAATTTTATTAAAAGGATCGAGTGTATTAAGCGGGGATTCCACCGAAAACGTTAAACAAGTGTTATCTGCTTTACCACCGTCCGAGAACGTTGTGTGTGCTTTGGAACTGGTGGCATTGTATCCGAAAAGAATTCAGTGTGACATCGACTTGCAAAACGTTCTTGTATAAAGATGTGGATGTGTTATAGTTCACAATCGTGGCCTAAGGCTATTGATCTTAAAAGTGCAGTACAGAGAGTGCAGGAAGAGTTACGCGATCTACGCTTTGATGCCGACGCACGAAGCAGTCTATGGCTTAGGGAAATATTATACCGATGAAGAGTGTAAAGAAAGAGTTCTAAAGTTTCAGAAAGGGGTAGACTTGTGTGAATCGTATTTAGAAGGAAATATCTGTATAGATTGCTTGTTGGATAAATTAAATAAGGAAGGTTTGGAATCATTTACGTCTACAATAGAAGAGTTTGTAGACAACAGAAAATGAGCAACCGAAAGAAACGTGTTACGATCAAGGAGGAGAATAATAAAATACATTTATTTACGTGAAATTACGCCTACCGACAAGCACCAATATCATTGTGGATGGAAAGTGTTGTAGATCGGTGTCGGTTTCAAAGACGTATCGAGAAATGTGGTGTAGTGTTAAATAGAATTTTAGATATAGAACATAGACATAAAATTTATATTGATCGTTTTAGTAAGGTTTGATTTTAATGCATATTATAAGCTGGTTTTTGTATCTTATATACTATAAATAAAATAACATATTGAGGAAAACGTATATTTTTTTATTTCACGCCTACACTACGAAGGTCGTCAAAATTTTTAATAAAGCTACAATCATTTCGACCACTTCTATTAGTCGGTTAGTTAAAGAAACTCCCTGACCGGTCGAATTCAAATTCCCCGTCATTTCTAAAAATCTCAAACTAAACATTTTGGTAAACCCCGTATAATCAAAGTCGATGTAACAACATTGAACAAAAATAGAAAAACAAAAAAACGTCACAGTCATTAGTGGAATCGATGTTGAATGTAACCGAGTTAAACTCGACGCTCGTGCAAAAGTATTCCTTTTAGAAGACGTGTCTAATGTGCATTACGAGACAATGTTGTATATGATGGGAATATACAATCATGAAAACGGTTATGCACTTTTGAACTCCACCAACTTCGAGTATGTCGTTCCTCTAACAAAGGGTATCATTAAACAAATCAAATACTATCCCACAGATGCGCAAATCTTTTTAAACGATACGTTATACGATGCCGAATCACTCATCGGAGTGTCATTGAAGAAAGGGGATAAGTTTAAGGCGAAGAGACCTGGAACAACGGACATATTTATTTTGGAAGCTGTTATTAGTGTTCCAGCATTTTCTAAATGAGTATCAAACGTCAAATAATCGCGTAATCGTAAAAGGCTTGAACGATTTGTACATGGCCGATCTTGTGGAAATGATTCCCTATGCTAAAATAAATAAAGGTTTTCGATATATTTTAGTATTGTTGAATATGTTTAGCAAGCGTGTTTGGGCGTGTCCACTTAAACGAAAAACCGGTGAAGACGTCACGAAAGCAATGAAAAAATTATTAACATCAACAGGAGGTACTCCCGACAATTTACAAACGGATATGGGGAAGGAATTTTACAACCAGCATTTTCGTAAGCTAATGCAAACTTTCAACATCAACCATTACAGCACCTTTTCTAGTATGAAAGCAAGTCCGGTAGAACGTGTAAACCGAACTCTTAAAAACAAGATGTGGAAGGAATTTTTAATGCAAGGGTCATATAAGTGGTTACAGTTATTACCAAAGGTTGTTAACCAGTACAACGATACCGTACACCGCACCACTGGCTACAAACCCATCGACGTGAACCACAGCAACGCCAAGATTCTTTTACAAACAGTTTACGATTTCCAGAAAACCACCGACCTGCGAAGTGCTAAATTCAGTCGGTGATCACGTGCGAATCAGCAAGCATCGGGAAGCGTTTGCGAAAGGCTATACTCCCACATGGAGTACCGAAATCTTTCAAATTAAAAAGGTTGATCAAACCAATTCCATAACGTATATCTTGGAAGACACGAACGGGGAAGAGATACGTGGAGGCTTCTACACGGAGGAATTACAGATGGTTAAACATCCTGAAGTATTTTTAGTATAGGTGTTAAAAAAAGGGAGATCAAGTTTTAGTCAAGTGGTTGGGCTTTGATAATACCCACAACTCGTATATAGCAGCACGTGATATAGTGCATTAAGTAGTATAGTGCATGCAGTGTATTGCAATGTTAATATATAAGTAACATTTTATGTAAGCAGTAAACAATAATAAATCACTTTTTGATATCAATAGTGTGTTTTATTTCTTCTTCTACCTTTACAGAAACACAGAGTATGATGTATATAATTTATTCACATTAGTCAATATCATAATAAATACATGAAATATATACGGTTATAAACTACAAAGCATAAATACTATTTACAATAATGATTATAATACATAACAAAGCAAAGGCTGTTGTCAACGTAGCCGGCGCCTCTGCGATAATACTAATCAGTACCGTCGGTTCTACCAACAAACGAGTTCCGAAATTACATTTCGGCTTGCAGTAATTCTAACAGACGATCCAAATTCTGATAACTATCACGCCCCGGATGAATATCGCGGTGTACCCTTGCTAAAGTGTTGTGCGACCCGGGAATAATGTAACGTTTGTTATCGGCTGGTGATAACGCTACTTTATTCCGAAGTTCTGTGTACATAGCATGTAAACGTGATTTGAATATAAACATTTTTCGGAAGAGCACAACACCATCCTCCACAACCTGGCGGTAGCCCTCAACGGTGAGATCGCGCTTAATTACCGCCCTTTAACCCTTTTTACCTTTTTAATCGCCATTTCACCGTCGCGGTCAAGCACGTTTACACAATACGTTTTAGCACCTGCACCGTAGAAACTGCAGAGGGGCACTCCACAATATTCATCTTTCATTTTACCAACCACCGAGGCCGTGCGCGGTATACCGTGAATGTTGTCAGGTGGGAATTTTGAGGTGTCAAATTTATCTAAGTGTTGCTTCATATCAGCATAAAAATTTTCAGTACGAATTTCTATAATGAAAGAGTTAGTATCTGTGTACAGCAAGCGCATGTTATCACCATATAAAGGTTTGAGAAAATCATAAAAAAATGCATACATTATCGTTTTAGAAAGATCCAAAATAGTAAAATCCACGTACACCGGTTTATTGTATGTAACGGACACTTTTTGTAATTCTATAGCGACCAAATTTTCCGAAAAGACAGCAACGCTTTTGAATTGAGGTTTTGCTACTAACGTCTCAGCCCCATGCTTTCTACCATGACGTTCCCAATGACTGACCAAACGAACGTCCACCCTTTTTCGACATTTTCCATTGTCTTGCCAAATAAACTGTTAACCATTAATTTGAAGAAGTCCCTGTCCGCTTCGTTAGTCGCCTGATTACGTAACGTGGTGTTCAAATCAATATAGGAACGCAACCAGGGTGCCTGATGAAATTTTAACACGCGATGAATTTTGGTTAATTCTAAACCGTGCTTAAGACACTGTTGTAAATTTCTATAGTGGATAACGTAACGCGTTTTATCGAACAAGTTTGGAATTAATTTTGGGTGACGCGCGTTTCCCGTAGGCGGCACCAGAGGTTCGGGGCAGAAAGGAAAGTCATTATGTAAATCGTGCAACCGCGTTGGGTAGTGTAGATCTACTACCAGCACGTAGCCCATATCGGCGTTTTCCGCCACGGAATTTAGATCGAAATGTTCAATTTCGTACGGACTAAGCCATTTAAAGTCGCGCTGCGGCAGATATTGTCGCATACTGTAACCGTAGAGATTGGTAGCATCGAGATACATAATAAAAGAATGGGGCTTGGACGCGTCATAATTTGGAAGAAAAGTATTATTCGCGAAACACTTCCTGCCAACACAGGTACTGACACCTCCCCGAATGCCTTTCTTAAAGAAATGGAGCATGTCCAGATCCGTGAGCAGCTCCAGTTCTACACACGTGCGTTTCAACATAGCATCCCAACTTGAAGTGCAGCACGCAGTCACACTTTTGGTGTGTGGCTGCGTGCTGCACTGCATCATAGTCCCGAGGGACTGTGATGTACCGCTCCCGACAATCACAACATAGCACCTCCGTGCTAAATCTCCCCCGTACCAGCACGGGCCGAGACCTCACCACGTTGCTGATCTCGGGCTATGAACATTAAAATAAAAATATATGGTTCATATCTATGTGTTTTGTAGTAATTTTGTTAAACTATTTAGTTACGTACCAGCACTTCCATCGTTTCCTCCTCCAGGTCTACCTCTACGTTGCCAACATCGTCCCCGAGGATCTCCGTATCTTCGCTCCACACACTTGATCCCCGAGACGCTGGTCGGTCGACCTCCGGCGACGAACTTTCTGGTGCACTTTGGTTATTCATTTTCACTGTAACTGAGTGCTGCAGTTTGAAGTTATAGATATATCTATGCCCCCACTCCTTTCTGTGTAAATACAATCTCCTTGACCTTGTTTCAACTGTTCTCAACGATGTCTGTGGAATTTCTTTGTTCTCGTCTACACATTCCTGACTGTCTGGTGTCGTTCTTACCTTGAGGTTGTGTTGATCTTTCCTCTGCATACCTTCATAGTTAAGTAAGAATCTAATTGAAATTAAAATGGTATGACATTTTTAAATCTTAGTTTCACTTTTTATTTAATCGTTAAATTAATCTCTAGAAGAGACGGAGATCGGTCTTAAATGAAACGATATAATGAGATAAATACGTGGTTTATTTAACTAAATACATATGCAATTTACCACCTTGTATTTGTTTACAGAGTACATTTATCTTTTACAATTTACAACCTTGTATTTGTTTACAGAGTACAATTATTTCAATAATACATTAGTTAAGCCTCTGCGTACTTTTCACTAAATAATGCGCTGGCTGTTTCTGTGACTTTACATAAACAACACAACACTTTAACTCTCCGCTATTAAGATGGTGAAACGACGCCAATGTTCCGTTCGAAACTTATCCGGCTTATACTAGTCTATAAACAGCACTTTAACTCTCCGCTATTAGTATGGTGAAACGACACAAATGTTCCGTTCGCAACTTATCCGAATTATACTCCTCTATACATCTCATGATGGGAATTTTTATATTTGTATCGTACCATTCGTCTAACGGTTCTTCCAATTGTTTCGGCGATGTTCCACTTTTTCCGTCAAACCATATCCTTTCCCCATTTAAGTCCATGGAATATGCAAACGTCACTAGCGCAAACACCAGATAACCAGCTTCAAGAACACTATTCTCTTTGACGCGTTTAATGAATGCCTCTTTGTGGTGGTCTAAAGTTTTCTCGACGTTTCCACCATATAATTCTTCGTCTCGCATTTCATCCTCGTCGTCCTCGAAATCGAATGTTACTAAAACGGTTGCCTCTACCACGTTCATGATGCTGTACTGCTGAATTGTTCTTGTGTAGATGCTGTACTACTGAAGTGTTCTTGCGTATGCGTTTATATACACTGAGTTGACGGGTGGGATTCAAGGTCATGGTCTGAGTTGAGGGGTGGGATTCAAGGTCATGGTCTTAGTTGACGGGTGGGAGTCAAGGTCATGGTCTTTAGTGGTAACGATAACGAGCGATACAATATGTTCCCATGCTTACACCAACTACTGCGATTAACAGGGTGCCCAAGGTCACCACGGAAGCGTAACACGTTTCGCTGCTAACTTTACATTGTTCTACCGGACTATTCCCGAGGGTTTGCCACTCACTATCCATGGTATATGTTGGGTACACGAATTTGACCCTGAATCGTACTTCTTGCGTTCTATTGCCGACCTCATGTTTAAACATTCCCATTTGTTGCAACGTCACCGGTTGCATGCCAAACCAAACGCTCGTATTGAAGTCGTATGAAATAAAGGCTGCTGTTGTATCTGGAAGTTTTGCAACGTACACTACACCCTCGTACAAGGTTGCCAATAATATTACTGCCTTGATTGGTAACATCTTCCCTGTTCTATCTGGTTACTTTTAACCGCAAACGTCTCTACCACTTTCAACGTTTATGGGTGCTAGCACGTTTGCAAACACGCAATGTGGTGACCATTTCAGGTGTTCTACGATTGGACTATCCGACGGTTCCCATTTAAAAATGCTCACTCGGCAATAAAAACATTCTACCCTATCTTCACACCCCGTATAGACAAATCCGGCCTCAGCTAAAGATTTTGGAGTTTGTATACCCTTCCAATTACGAAATGATAACACTCGTTCTGTCAAGCACGTATTCTGCAAGCTAGCTTCTACACACATTTTGAATTTTCAATACATGTGACCTGCTATATATATCTACAGCTTGACCTTGAATGGTGTTTGATAACCTTGAAGAGTGGCCTTGAGTTCCAGGTCAAAACATTGTTGTCATATTGTTGACCTTGAGAATGCGGTGTTGCCACGTTTAGGGAGATAGCTTCAAGGTCACCATGTGTTAGAGAGATAGGTTCAAGGAGCGGTGCCCATTTAGCATCCTTAGGAAGCTCGTTTGGAGCCATCAACTGCTTTTCTAGAGCTTGCGCTTTCACATTTTCAATTGATTTAGCGAAGCTTTCCATTGTAACATGCCTTTCTTAATAATTTGTAATTTCTCCACATTACAGACTTTAGTTTTGATGAAATAAATAATTAGGTAAAGTAGATCCAATCTGTAAACGCAGAATAATGCAATTATAATAATAATGCATAATTTAATAAATTTAAATGATTCATAAACGTAGAAGCAGGGTGAGTATTAAGAGATATTTGCCCCTGACCTGATGGTAGGGTTAATATGACTGTAATTGCCCACTTAAGAGATTAAGAGATTTTTCAGCAATATAAATTTATAACTTTGTTAATCTTATCAGTTTTCCAGCAGTTAACCACAAACTACCTAAATATTTGTTAGATATTTCAATAATATTATTAATAATTATGTAATTATAAAGTTTTAATTAAATTTATAAATTTAATAAATCGAATTTAGATTTATAATAATTTCTTTATATTCTAAATAATCGCATTTCCTCGAAGATAGTAACTATATATGTCCGTATGTGTACTTGCATGCACAATTGGTTGCTCGTCTAAAAGCACGCATTCTGCATTTAACTTAAAGGAATTTCAAGCGTTTTATTTATTAAAATTATATAATTAATAATACACGAAGCTAACCTCAATTATGAATATTAATGGTATTTAAAACGCCAGATATTTTTTAAACAACAAACACGTAATTTAAAAGGGCTTACTTTTTATTAAAATTTTGCTTCTTTTCAATTAATATAAAATTGGTCGTTTTACGACGTGTTCTTTTTACTAATTTCGATCTTTGATAATAACGTTAAGCGTTTTTAATTAGAACACATAATTTAATAAATCTAATTATATTATTAATTTATTATAATAATTTATATTGTAAATAACCGCATTTTCTCGAAGACAGTAACTATATATCGTATGTATACTTGCATGTAACCTTGGTTGCGCTGTAGGGAAAAAATGAGAGTTCTGGGACCACCTCCCACTCCTCGGGTAGGCAATTAAGTATACATATGAACATTTTGGTTACTGAATGCGATTATTTAATGCATAACGTTATATAAATTCCATTACCGTAATTAAATTATGTGTTACATTAATAATGTGTGATATTAATTTTATATTAATTGAAAAGAAGCAAAATTTTAATAAAAAGTATAAGAATTTATTTTTCATTTACTATTTAATTATTTTCCAACATAATCTTCTTTGGATATATTAAACCTATATATTAAAATTTGTTAAAACTGTCGTAATCATTTCTAACTTTGATAAGGTCAATAAATGTAATGTTTGATAAATTATTTAGTGTTAGAGATAGGTTCAAGGTCAAGACCTTGAGAATGCGGTGTTGTCACGTTTAGAGAGATAGATTCAAGGTCACCAGAGAGAGATAGGTTCAAGGTCACCAACATTGGGTGACCTTGAGAATGCGGTGTTGCCACGTTATATATCTACAGCTTGACTTTGAATGGTGTTTGATAGCCTTGCAGAGTGGCCTTGAGTTCAAGGTTAATACGGTGTTGCCACGTTTAGAGAGATAAGTTTAAGGTCACCATGTGTTAGAGAGAGATAGATTCAAGGTCAATGTTTGATGAGTGGCCTTGAGTTCAAGGTCATAACACTGTTGTCATATTATTGACCTTGAGAATGCGGTGTTGCCACGTTTAGGTGACAGAGATAGATTCAAGGTCACCATGTGTTAGAGAGAGATAGGTTCAAAGTCAAGGTCAGGAGTGGGGGGTGGTCCCAGAACTCTCATTTTTTCCCTACTCTCCCATATATTTGGATGCTAAAAAACAATGGGTTATGCGTTTGACAAATTTCGAGACGTTTAATACTATTCCGAACGTAACGGATGAAAACAACGTGTTTAAAATTGGTAAAAGAATAATAAAGAATACCTACAGGGTCATATGAGCTTGCTGATATAACTCAATAGATTAATTCTCAAGTAAACGGTGAGTCTGTTAACATCGAACCGAATCATAACACCCTAAAATCGATTATAAAAGCCGATCACGACTTTACAGTTGAACACTCTATCGGGGCATTGTTAGGGTTTACGAATAGAATCTTAAAAGCTAAGGAACGTCACATATCTGATTTTCCAGTTAAGATTATCAAGGTTAATTCGCTAATTATAGCATGTAATATAATAACAGAGAATTATATTAATGGCACACCGGCCCATGTGATACATCAATTCTTTCCCAGTGTTCCTCCTGGATTCAAAATAATAGAAGCACCTGAAACTGCACCCTATTTACCAATTAATGTCAACACTATTTCAAACGTTACCCTTAAAATATTGGATCAAGACGGGGACTTGGTTAATTTCCAAGGGGAAGCCGTGACGATAGGACTTCATTTGAAGAGCGTCGATGATGGTGCTCAAATATAACACTCCTCGATGTTGCACTGATCGATCTGGCTATAAAAGATCGTGTTCGAAGCGAAAAATGGTTAGTCAAGCATCGGTCACTACTCAATTGACAAGGGGCAACCGCTTATTCTTGCAAACCTTAGGCTTTATTATCCCAAAATGAATGTACTAAATGTAAACGAAAAAGTGCTCGTCGATAACTCGATTGTTGGAGCTGAATTTCACACTCACCAACCTTATACCACTCGTTTTGAGAATAATGACGAAATTCGAATACCTATTCAAGAGGATATGTCTACTTTGCCTTCGCGTAGTTATCTATATGTAGAAGGTACTGTACTGAAAGAAGATGGTAAACCATCAGCGAGTGGTAAATTTATAAACAATGGTATTGCACATCGTTTTAGTGAGATTCGGTACGAAATGAATGAAGTTGTGGTGGATTCGGTAACAAAAGTTGGTCTAACAACCACCATGAAAGCTTACCTTTCCCACAATTCGAACGAAAGCGTTAAGTTACAAAACGCTAGTTGGTTTCCGGATGGTACCTGCACCTTCCTAGATAATAAAGGTAATTTTTGGGCCTGCATACCTTTATCAACACTGTTGGGGATTTTTGAAGACTATGAAAAGATTATTATGAATATTCGTCAAGAATTGGTATTAATTAGAAGCAATTCGGATGTCGATGCTCTAATATCCACCGATGCTAATGAAAAGCTTAAGGTTAACTTGCAAAAATATATTGGAAAGTTCCACATATTCAACCAGGATTGGCGGAAGAATTATCATTAACAAAATATATTGGGAAAAATATTGACACTCAAGTGGCATTTAAAAGCTGGGAAATTCATATTTATCCCGCTGTACCGCAAACGGATAAGCATAGTTGGTCTATTAAAACATCGACCACTCTGGAAACTCCCCGTTACGTTATCATAGGGTTTCAAATCGATCGTGATGACCAGTTGCAGAAAGATATGAGCGCATTCGACACCTGCGATATTCAAAACGTGACGGTATTTTTAAATACGGAAAGGTATCCTTACGATCAATTAAATATTAATTATGCCGAAAATCGATTTGCTACTTTATACGAAATGTATGCTAACTTTCAACGATCGTACTATGACAAACCACTACTGGCTCCTGATAGATTTAAGGCACTTACACCTCTAATCGTCATCGACTGTTCACGACAGAGAGATTTCTTGCTAGGGAAAGCTGTCGTTCTTAGAGTTACTTTTGAAACTCACAAAAGCATTCCAGCGAACGCTACTGCTTACTGTCTCATTTTGCACGATCGTGTATTTACGTATAACGCATTGACGAAGCAAGTACGACAACTATAAACGAAATCATTATATACATTTATTAGTATAGCAGCACGCATCGACCATGCTGTTTGTCGACACAGACTTTGCGTTCAAGGAATTAGCCGTGTTTGATGGACATCACGTGTCTCACTACGTCGTCAAACCTCCGTTTACCTTTCGCAACTTACCTCCCAAGTTTCGCCAACAAGCTACTTGGTTGATGCACAATCATCATTGTCTCGATTGGAATAAAGGATTTACTCCTCTGTTTATGTTTTCCATAATTCTTCAACGCTTGACTCAGCAGGCGGACACCGTTTACGTGAAGGGGTCTGAAAAGAGCAACTACATTCGACGTTTCGTGTCACAACAGGTAGTGGAACTAGAAGAGGAACCAGCTCTCTAAGCTATGTCTCCATCATGCATTTATCATCGTCATTCACTCTGCTATTGTGCATTAAGCAATGTATACTACTTACATAAAACTCATGTAATGGATTGTTCAGAATAAAGTATTTTTTATCGTTAATGGTTTTATTAAAAACAACATATTAATTACAGCAGTTATTCATTGGTACTACAAACTAATTTATGTTTGATACATGAATACTCACAATTTAACATTACACAATTATTTACATTTATAATTATTTATATACAGTAGACAAACATTGACACACGCTTTTAACATGTTACATTTATTTCATTAATAATAACAAAATTAAATAGAAATTAAATAAAAACAAAATTACAATTCATTCTCTAGCAATTCTATCAATCGACTTAAATCTTGTCTTTGTAAATCGTCATCAATAATTTCCATAAGCATATCTAAATTTTTATTTACCATTTCTGGAACAATATCAACGTGCCCCCAAGCTAAGGTTTTTGTGGTGCCAGGAATCAAATACCGGTTATCATCTACGGCGGAAAGTGCAATCTTGTTTTTCATTTCCGTATATATGTTATGACGTTCTGTCTTAAAGATAAACATTTTACAGAAAATAACGCTGACTTTATTCTCAACGATATTTTCATAATCTTCACGCTTTAATACATTTTCTATAACATTTTTTTATTCCTTTCGCTTTTTTACACACATCATTTATCGTTTCGCAGCAATATGCTTTCGCGCTAGCACCCCAAAAACCTCTTAGGGGAATGCCTATATATTCATCTTTAAATTTACCAAGCACCGATTGATTTGGTGGAATTCCGTGCAAGTTATCATTTTTAAAATTTGAAGTATCAAATCTATCAAAGTGCAGTTTCATGTCTTCATAAAAATTTTCCGTGAATACCTCAATTATTAGACTGGCTCTGTCCGCACAAACGCCATACAAACGTTTTAGAAAATTATAATAATAATCATACATCACAGTTTTCGAAATGTCTAAAATACTAAAACCAACATAAACCGGTTTGTCATAAAGCACTAAAACTCGTTCCATTTCCACGGCTACCAAATTCTCCGTAAAAACAGCAGCACTTTTAAAATTAGCTTTAGCAATATAGGATTCGACACCCCGTTTCTTTCCAATATTTTCAAAATGAGACAAGATCCTTATGTCCACTCTGTTCTCAACATTTTCCATCGTCTTACCAAAGACTGTTATTCATCAATTTAAAAATTTTTTTTAAATAATACGATACGTACATCAGTTCAGTTCATATATTAAAATGCTATGCGGAAACCTTATTTTAACACCTTTTTATTAATTTAAAAGATGGGGAAAGATAAAGGTTCGTAAGGGTATATAGTCTAGCGCTATCTGAATGCAAGAGGCTTTTACACCTGTTAAATATATAAATTAATCAGTGTTTTAATAGAAAGAGAACATATTTTGTCCGCAATATAGATTCCTTATATAGAAGTATGATAGAAATAGCATTTATCGATTTTTTTTAAAGTAGGTCAGTATTTACATGACCTACATAAATCTCCAATCGATTCTCTATCGATAGAGCACATATTAGTACCAAATAACACTCAATAGCACTAAATAGTACGATAGAATCAGCATTTATCGATTTTTTAAAACATAACCTAATTTAAAAAATTTTGAAACATAACCTAATTTAAATTTTCGGTCGTGCATTATCCTCGGCAAATTACGCGTCGAATGAGCTCAAGCCCATCTCTCTAGCCCTTATAGAACGCGAGAATGAGGCTCGGACTCTCAACTTTAGTAGTATTGGAGTCGAATGAGCCCAACCCATCTCTAACATGACCTACTTTAAAACATTTTCGGTCGTGCATTATCCTCGACAAATTACGCGTCGAATGAGCCCAAGCCCATCTCTCTAGCCCTTATAGAACGCGAGAATGGGGCTCGGACACACATACAAATCAACTTTAGTATACACAAAATCAACTTTATTAGTAGTAGATTTTTAAAACATAACCTACTTTAAAACATTTTAGGTCGAGCATTATCCTCGGCAAATTACGCGTCGAATGAGCCCAAGCCCATCTCTCCAGCCCTTATAGAACGCGAGAATGGGGCTCGGACACACATACAAATCAACTTTAGTAGTATTGGATATATCAATTATATGATCAATCAATCTCATATTGTTTGATGATTTCGATGGATTATATGATATGAGATTAATGTCTTTTTAGACAAACCGCGATAAACGTTCTAGACGTTAATGACGTAATACATACAAGTTCAATCTTGATTTTTTTTTTTGGTCGGCTGTGTCGGAACAGGAGGTAAACAATTTATAATAAGCTGCTAGATACACTAATGCGTTAATCACCTACCTAATGATAGCTTGTTCTGATAGGTAAATACCTACTATTAAAAGTACAATTTACATGTTTGTTTCGTACATCTAATTTGTGGACTATGTATCTATATTATATATAATTAGTGCGTTAAGTAAATATAATAAATGTATAAAATGTGCGTGGTGATTCGTCTTAACTAACCATCAACAAGCAAGAAAGAAGAAAATCCAGCGTAAAATCTATAATAGGTAATATCACATATGGAATATATTAACTAATTTAACCTCTATGTATATATATAAAAATTGTATGTACGTCTTTATAACTACTTGGATTTATTAATCGCTTTGGAGGAGATTTTTCTTTATATACGTTCTGTTTATTAAATAAAACATTAGTACGTTCTCAATTGGGATATGGGACAATTATGCGGCTTCCATGCTATAAAACTTGATGTGATTTGATTGAAAATGTTCAAATAATTTTTTTTTAAGAATTTGTAACTATCGCTATTTAAAAATCGGACATCCACTAAATTATGATTTACTACGAAATTTACTATAATTAAATAGTTTAAAAGATATAAGAATTGATTGTGATTTAGTATTTTTGAATAAATTAGTGAACGGCTTATCTTGATTCTTTTTTTCCTGTTGGTTAACACAAAAGATATCGATTCTAGTCCTACTGTTTTCTTTAATGAGTAATCTGAATAAATGAGCTGGTAGTTAATTCACAAATTATTCCTTTATAATAGTTGTTAAACTAATTAATTTTCATTGTAGATAAACTGAATTTTACTAAAGATATATTGGAATGATATATGTAATATTACCATTATAGTATTTGACAGACTGGCGCGTTTTAAGATCACCGTAGCTATTATTACCTGCCAACAGTTTATTGCCCCTTTTTTCTCTACCTGCTGCAGATAAACTTTAGTATATCTTGTTAGTTTTGATAAGATGCAAGATTGAGATTTTTATGTTTTTATGTATGAAAGTATATACCGAGGGCATCTTATGATGAGATATATATATATATATATATATATATATATATTATACTTCACTACTTTTCCGGGTTTCACTCCGCGTATTCACTATTCGGCTCCTAGAGGAACCAGACAATGGTTGACGACGTTTCGGCAAGATCACACTTGCCATCTTCAGGTCACTTCTAACTTCCTTCTGCTTCGCGTGGTTACACGATGTAGACTGACGTCTTGCTGTAGCGGTTGGTCTTTATATACGGTTACGGTGTTGCGCATGGTTGCGGTCGGCTGGTTTTTGGCGCGGCTGCGTGTCATTGGTCTCGCTTGATCCGGTGGCTTTCTCTCGCTTTCACTTTTATCGTTCTGCTGTGCTGGTTTTCGCTTCTTGACGGTGATGCTGGTTATAGCTGGTTTCCAAGCTGATGGTAGTCGCTGTGTATCGTCCCTGGTATTAAGATTGTTCGGACGTTTCTCGATCTCAATGGCTTCTCTTATGGTTCGTCGGGTCTTATGTTGTATATTCGCTAAAACTTTTGTATTTTCGAAATCTATGTTATGAGAAATACCACTTACATGTTGTGCTAGTGAAGACGTTCTCTCATTTTTGTTGACTGCATTTCGGTGTTCTTCTCTTCTTACTTGAATTCTTCTGTTGGTCTGCCCTATGTAGGATTCCCCGCAGTCTTTACAAGGGATCTCGTATACTCCTTGGCTTTCTAGTGGTATTTTTGCTTTTGCGGATGGAAGCATGTTTCCAATCTTCTTGTCGGTGTTGAAGATGGTGTCGATGTTGTGTTTTCTCAGCACTCTACTTATTTTGTCTGTGGTCCCTTTGATGTACGGTAAGTGCGCTTTGGATACCGATGTTTCTTCTTCCTTTGGCTTTGGGTCCCTTGGTGTTAACGCTTTCTTGATATTTCTGGAAGAGAAACCATTTTGTTTTAATGCCAACTTCACCTGTTCTAGTTCTTGATGTTTATTATCGTCATCAGTCAATCGTTGTGATCTGGTTATTAATGTCTTGACTACTGACTGTAGTTGCGCTGGGTGGTGATGTGACTGCGCGTTCAGGTAGCGATTTGTGTGGGTTGATTTTCGGTATACTGTGTATCCCAGGCTGCCGTCTTCCTTCTTGATTATAGATACATCTAGGAAAGGTAGTTGATTGTTCTTTTCCACCTCCATTGTGAATTTGATCTTCTGGTGTATGTTGTTTAGATGCTGTAAGAAGGTCTGCAGCTTCTCTTCTCCATGGGTCCATATAATAAAAGTATCGTCTACATATCTTAGCCATAGTTTAGGTTTGTCACTTGCCGTTTCTATTGCTCGGACTTCTAATTCTTCCATGAATAGGTTCGCTATTACCGGCGATAAAGGTGATCCCATAGGTGCTCCTTCCACTTGTTTGTACCGTTGATCTTTGTAGATGAAGTAGGTGTTGTTTAGGCAGTGTCTTGTTAACTCGATGATTTCATTTGGGACTTGGTATTAAATGAAATCATCGAGTTAACAAGACACTGCCTAAACAACACCTACTTCATCTACAAAGATCAACGGTACAAACAAGTGGAAGGAGCACCTATGGGATCACCTTTATCGCCGGTAATAGCGAACCTATTCATGGAAGAATTAGAAGTCCGAGCAATAGAAACGGCAAGTGACAAACCTAAACTATGGCTAAGATATGTAGACGATACTTTTATTATATGGACCCATGGAGAAGAGAAGCTGCAGACCTTCTTACAGCATCTAAACAACATACACCAGAAGATCAAATTCACAATGGAGGTGGAAAAGAACAATCAACTACCTTTCCTAGATGTATCTATAATCAAGAAGGAAGACGGCAGCCTGGGATACACAGTATACCGAAAATCAACCCACACAAATCGCTACCTGAACGCGCAGTCACATCACCACCCAGCGCAACTACAGTCAGTAGTCAAGACATTAATAACCAGATCACAACGATTGACTGATGACGATAATAAACATCAAGAACTAGAACAGGTGAAGTTGGCATTAAAACAAAATGGTTTCTCTTCCAGAAATATCAAGAAAGCGTTAACACCAAGGGACCCAAAGCCAAAGGAAGAAGAAACATCGGTATCCAAAGCGCACTTACCGTACATCAAAGGGACCACAGACAAAATAAGTAGAGTGCTGAGAAAACACAACATCGACACCATCTTCAACACCGACAAGAAGATTGGAAACATGCTTCCATCCGCAAAAGCAAAAATACTACTAGAAAGCCAAGGAGTATACGAGATCCCTTGTAAAGACTGCGGGGAATCCTACATAGGGCAGACCAACAGAAGAATTCAAGTAAGAAGAGAAGAACACCGAAATGCAGTCAACAAAAATGAGAGAACGTCTTCACTAGCACAACATGTAAGTGGTACTTCTCATAACATAGATTTCGAAAATACAAAAGTTTTAGCGAATATACAACATAAGACCCGACGAACCATAAGAGAAGCCATTGAGATCGAGAAACGTCCGAACAATCTTAATACCAGGGACGATACACAGCGACTACCATCAGCTTGGAAACCAGCTATAACCAGCATCACCGTCAAGAAGCGAAAACCAGCACAGCAGAACGATAAAAGTGAAAGCGAGAGAAAGCCACCGGATCAAGCGAGACCAATGACACGCAGCCGCGCCAAAAACCAGCCGACCGCAACCATGCGCAACACCGTAACCGTATATAAAGACCAACCGCTACAGCAAGACGTCAGTCTACATCGTGTAACCACGCGAAGCAGAAGGAAGTTAGAAGTGACCTGAAGATGGCAAGTGTGATCTTGCCGAAACGTCGTCAACCATTGTCTGGTTCCTCTAGGAGCCGAATAGTGAATACGCGGAGTGAAACCCGGAAAAGTAGTGAAGTATCATATAATATCCGCGGAAACTTAAAATGTAACATATATATATATATATATATATATATATATATATATATATATATATATATATATATATATATATATATATATATATATACAAGAAAGTGTTATAATAATGGGATATCGCGCAACAGAGAAGAAAGAAATCATAAGTTGCAGCCGTCTACACGTGTTTCACACTTATTAGTGATCATCAGGACGGCATAGCAGATGGAATAAATATAAAAGCAACTAACTCAGAAAGATGTAACAACACAAAGTTTCACTGATAGCAGCCAACCGCACATTTGCAGTATCGGCCTGAAGACACTGAGTTTTCAGTGCAACAACAAACGTCACTACGGAGGCAGCTAAAGCCACTACCGTGAGACAACCAATCCCAAATATATATATATATATATATATATATATATATATATATATATATATATATATATATATATATATATATATATATATATATATATATATATATATATATATATATATATTAAACTCCTGGGGGGATAGATGAGAGTAGCTAACTAACAATTCTGAAGTACTTTAATTAAATAACGTCTAGATTATTGTGTAGATAAAAAGTTTGAAGGTCGTCCTCCGATCGTATCGATGCCTGATGGCCAAGCGTAGTATTCATTTATCGTTCGTATCGGTTAGTCGTGAAAGGCATTTTAAATTTGAATTGCGTATATTTTCAATTCATTATTAATAGAATGTTATTTATGGCTATTATATAATTAATTAGATGTGTGTAATTAAAATAAAATGTTACGTTTTAATGGCAATATATGAGTAAAATGCTGGCTCCTCTAACTGTCGGCCGTCAGAGGTATATTAATGTTGAATTATATTCGAATGTTCTCAGGATTTTTTAATTCGTTATTAATAAAAATTATATCAATTATCTTAAATTATTATTGGCAGAACATTAGGTAATTACTTTTATCAATAAAATTCCATAGTTACTAAGTCGACTCATGTCATGTAACAGCGTGAAGTTAGCAACGTTGCCGCGCGCTTGGTTGGATCGCGATCGCGGTCGCGGCCGCGAGTCTCGCTAGACCGCGGATGACCTTGAAATGCAACTTTGAGGCCCCTTTAAAATAACATGGGATTTTGAGCTAGAATCGGTGTTGCTATACTACTGGAGATTTTACAAACGATTTTTTAAAAGCATCGATTAATCTCTAAATTTGATTTGAGTATTTTGATTTTTTACGTTGTATTGTTATTGGATATAAAAGTTTAATTAATAATTCCTTTGAAAATACTTAGATAAGCAGACCGTGTTTAGTACGGTTGGTAAAACTCTAAACTGGCCAGCCCTCATTAAAATTTTGAAAAGTCTGTGCCAATGCTCTAGACTCTAGAGAAAAATGATGAAAATGTAACAAAAATAAGTGCAGTTGATAGATTTTAATGCGTAAAAATTAATAAAAGTTTAGGAAGTTTGTTTATGCAAAAATTGCATTTAGAAATAACCCGAGATCTTATGCAAAATAGTAAGTTGTTGATATATTATAATAACTTTACAATGATGAAAAAATCTGACAGTAAAACAATTCACGTAAACACGCTGTAAGATTGTGTCGTTAAAGTTTCAAATTTATTAGGAAAATAGTTTTGCCAAAAAATAATTAATACGAAAAATTCTGCTTGATAGTTTCTTGCAAAGTAGCAACGTCATATTTTTGAAAACGAGCGGGGAATTTAAATGCTTTATACCTACATGCAGTGCAGCTCGTAATTTCTACGTTATAAGGTATTATAAATTAATTGTTTGATGTGGGAAAAATCAGCAGTTAATAAAGAATCTTTGTCACTGGACACTAGACTATAATGACAGATTAAAACAATGGAAAGAAATTGTTGTTTTGCATATTATCGGCCATAACTCATTATCGGTCATTTGTTAACCAATTTAAAAAAACAAAATTTTCCTAGAAATGTAACAAATTTATCTTCATGTAATAAATCTTCATATAATAAATGAAGAGAAAAAATTTATTTGTTGAGTAAATATCATTTTGAACCGCTGAAACTTGAAAACTTCAAAAACTATTTTTTTTTCGTAACTGTTACAGGCTATAACTCATTAATTTCTTTGTCGATTTTCATTGTTTTTGAACTTTTGAAGAGCTACACTTCTTATCTTCCCAGTAGAGAAAAGAAAAGCAAATTATTATTATTTCACGCATACACTACGGCGGAACCAGTATTCAGCAACTAAGGTCATGTGTTCCCCATCTAACATGCAGCACGAATACACAAACCCATAGTTAAGGTGGCGGAATTTCCCAATTAGAAAAATCCCGTCGCCCCAACTAGAACTCGAATCCACGGCCTTTGGAACACCAATGATGCACTGGGACTCGTCCGCTGCCGGCTCTCAAAAACCCATTTATTTTTCCCGACTACTTGATAATAAAATAAGATAATAAAAAAATATCATCATATTAGTCTTGCTGTCCTAGATCATTATGAAAACGATAGTACTCTACATACCTACTTCATTTATGTAGTGTTATTTATGTTACTTATGTAGTACGTAAGATTGGATTTCTTTTTGTAATATAATTTGTAATATTTGGATTTGTATAAAAAAAAATGTGTAAAAAGTAATTTGTATTTATTAAACACTTAAAAAATTTACTAACATCAGTTTATTTGTCAAATTAAATTACATAAATTTATCAAACTTCAAGTTTTTAACTGGCATTAATGCGATTGCGTTGTGGATCCAACCAATCAGCGTTTGTTCTCATAATGGCTGAACTCGTATAATAAGTAATATAAAGGATCTCTATATCAATTAAAATTGTGGGGTCACCTCTGTTGACAAAAAAAAGTACTAACTGAATATTTTGGAGCTGTTGACAAGAGCGATTTTTTATCTTTCTAATAATAATCTTGTGTATAAAATATCTGTCAAATAATTTTAGCTTTCTTATAAAAAAGACAAAAGAAAAAATGTAATTATCTAAGTTGGTGAATTACATAATTGAATATGTAAATTCGAAATAAACAGTTTTACTTCAATCGGGCAATTCGCACATCATTGCAATTTTTATAGGTAAGCTTTTAAACATAACCTTAATTCTTAATGTCAAAGATGAAAATTTGGTATATTGTTCTTATAGAAAATTAATCATAGCTATTATTTACCATGTATCATTGTATAATTTTTAGATTTTCTCTTCGGTTCAAACCTATTAATATAGACTAGTAGAGAATAAAAGTGATATAGATTGATACTTTACGTTAGTCAACACTTGGGATTTTTGTAAATTCTTACAGGAAATGGTGAAATAGTTTTCTTTTAGAATATAATTGAATAAGCCCTATTGCTTTTATCAAGTTTTTTTTCTGTGATATAACCATCATCTTCATTTAGGAACTATTTGTTATCACAACAATCAGATCCTTGTCTTTCAAGTTATCAGTTTTATCTATTTATGTGATAAGATTAATCTAAATTAAGATTAATGGCATTTCAAGATTAATAAAACGTATGTTTTTCATTTACATTCTTTACCTACATTTTAGTTGTTTATTTTCACAGTTTCCAGCAAAAAGTAAAATAATCCAAAAGAATTCATATTCATTATTTACCTACTTATCTTTAAAATAATAATAAGTTTGCGAGTCACTGACTTATTTTAATAATTCTTAGTTTTATCTCTGTGTTCTAAGAATTAAGAATGCAAAATTAATGTCTCGAAAAAATGTAAGATTTTCCAGTATGGAAAAAACAAATCAATTAAAATTATTTCTAAGACCAGAACATGTTTACACAACTGCATACGCCTGGAGAGATTTGAAACAGAGCAGGAAATCAGAGGTAAAGATAAACCAACTATTATAATTTTATTTCTATTCATGTGTATGATTTCTATATACCTATCTATCTTTTATGATTAGAACATATTCAAGTAAGTAGTTCTTGTGTAAACAAGAATTAAAGTTCGGTGATCGATAAGGTTGTATTCTGATAAGAATAAAGGATAACATAATCCATCAATAGAGTGCGAACTAAAATCTTAATGTCTATATATTTTGTAGTTGAAAGACGTCATGATATATGTTGCAATTTATAAAAGAGACACATTTATATCCCATTTGATAAAAACATTAACATTGTAAACAAAATTTATTGATTTGAAAAGGAATAAGTTCAAATGCTATCAAAGAAATGCATGAAATGCAGGATATACAAACATTTTTATTGTCCCACATTGGCTATTTTTCAATAATACTTAGAACGACTGGGTATTTATAAAAGATAGTCATTTTAATAAAGTTTTATACAAGAGTGTAATGTCTATAAAAAGTAGTAGCAGTAGTGAATCATCGCAACAAAATTTAACAAGAACTCCAGAACGCCTTCCATTGGTTTTAGGAATACCTAGGAATTATGGATCACTTTTACCTTATTATAAGTTTGTTAGATCTGCTCTTCGTTCATCGCAGGTAACGTACAATTATGTAATTGAGTTTTTAAGTGGCTGGTATGTGGCACATTGCTAACCTGTTTTGATTCATTTTTAAGTATCTAATAGAATTTTTAAAAATTCTAATTTGAAAGTAAATGAACTTGTGTAATTGTAATTTTGTGTTTTGCCATTTATTAATTATGAGAAATGAGACCTTGTTTTACGTGTTAATTGAATGTGCTAAGCAAGACATAAATTGCAAGAAAAGTAGCGTAACCTTGCCTGAAATTTACTTTAATTTGTAAGTAACAACTGTAAATTTTGTGTTTACTTCGTGATTTTTTTTATAAATTATTACGCTCTCAAGTGGTAAACATAAATTTAACCAACTTGGAATTGTCATGTTTTTAATCTTATTTGCAATTTTATTAAACATATAGTAGTAATTATGTAATTAACCTTAGACTATTATAATAATGGCTTATAATAGGAAATTAAATGTTTTGGTATAATAATAGCAGGCGCGTGCTGGGTCAATTTTAGGGCCCGGGAAAGTATTTCCTTAGAGGGCCCTACCACCCCACTTTGTTTAATTCTTTTTGAGGATAATTTATTTATTTAGATTAATTACATTGAACAACAAATTTGAGGTCATTAAAATTTTTTAAAAGAAATCAGTGGCGTATGTAAAGGGGAGCTAACGGGTTGGAGTCCCCCGTGTTTTTTAATAGTCCAGGTCATTTATGTCAAAATCTAAGTATTTTGATTCGTAGTTTTTATAGAATAGCCTCCTCCCTCAGAAAATTCCAAAATACACCAGTGCGTCATATAGTATATCTTCAAAATAAATGAAGATGGGATCATTAAAAGCGAACCAAATAAATAATTTTGGAAGTACCAACAACAGTGGTTTAAAATATACGCAAGTATCGAGAAATAAAATATTTTAAAAACGGATGGTGCTACAACAAAACTAACTGCACTTCTGAAGACAGCATTCAAAAATGCAATATATACACCCGCTTTCAAATCAAAAAACTTTTCGCTTTTGTACAGTGCTTAGATCATCTATTATATGGGATTCATTAGTAACTGTCAGTACAATTTTACGTTCCTCTTGTGGAAAAAACTTGCAGTGAATGAAGCTTGTTGTGGTCACGAGTCTGGGAGACCAGAGAGCCGTAGAGGTCCTTTCCGCCACAAACTATGATTTAGGAATTGCGAGGGCAAAAGTTCGTGTGAGGCACTATCAGCGAGATTTTCTGCTGACAGAACGTAATATTATGATGAAGAAGCGATGATATGAATGAAAGCTACTCGGTTAGCCACAAATGTCTTGGAGTCTAGTAGGAGTCATCCAAGCGATTAGATTTAATCGTCGCTGTTCATGAGGTGCGGTTGAGTTGCATCGAGGTGTATTGTTTCTACTTTAAATATAATTTAATTGTTGGTAATTTTAATTCAACCATGTTGTAGGGCCCTTCGAGGCAACTTTATAAAGGCCTACCACGAAACTCCCGGTATCCCGGTGGGCCAGCACACGCCTGAATAATAGGCATATAATTACTTCTGTAATTTTTGCTGCAATACATTTATAATGTTAATCTTAATTAGCAGTTATTTTATTACAATTTAGTATATTATAATTTTTTTTAAATACATACATTAAGTATTAAAAAGAATTTAAATATTTAATTAAATAATTTTGGTGCTTGATGACAGCAACTGCTACTACTAATTATTGGGTGCGTCCAACACACCACTGGAAGTCAAACGCTGCAGCAGCTTTCATAATCGCCTTAGATTTAAAAACACTGCATCAGTATTAAAATGCTTGAAATACATCACCTACTATAGCAAATACAATTCAAACTCGTAATTTGACAAATGTACCTAATCGTCATCTCATCCAAAAATGGAAAATTTATAGTAATTTTAGGCAAAAACCAAGAAGCACTCTTTAATGGAAATAACATAATATTATAACATCGAATAAGTATATGGTTCTGCTTTGACGTAAACAAATTAAATGGCATAATTATGCTGGTAGAACTAGATGCATAGATTTATTTTCATTTAGTAGCAGATAATGATCTCTTAAATGTTGCTATGCAACCAACATTTAAGTATGTTTTCTGAAGGTCCATTTTGAGTCATTCACAATAGTTTTTGGTTGATTTCTTTATCTTTTCAAATAAGGGAGATATTGCGTATAAACAGCATTGTGGGACACCCTGTATATTAAAATAATTTAAATCGATTGGAGTGCATTTGCTTAACTGTTAAAAGTACAGCGTGGAAATAAATGATTTTCATCAAGTTCCCTTTGGAATTTTTTCACATGTAAATTTTTCTGTACCGCTCTACTCTTTTTGATTTAGTACTAAATTAGTTCTGTCAATAAATGAAATCAATCTGTCAAACAATTCATAGAATTTATTGAATTTATTTATTTTGAGATTATGGTACTGCCTTCTCTATTTTCGTAGAGCGGCACGTCGTGCTTTTACATGAGGAATGCAATGGTAACTTGATGAAAATAATTTATTTCCACCCAGTATAAATATAAAGAAATCAGTCCATTTTGTTGGTAGCAATGTTTGGTTTCAGCTTTCAGAGTTTGAGTTGACATCGTAACCTCCAAATGTCAATCCTAAAATGTAAGTGGAAACATTTGGAATGTTTGTAATCTCGCATGCAATTATAGATGGGAATATTCTATTTTTTAACTTTTGTATAGTCTAAAGATTACAATCTTCTAAGCAGATTTAAGATTATATATAAAAAGTTGCTGAAGTTTAATATATTTTTAAAATTAATATGTATTCTTTGTATTATTGATTTCGTGAAGATTCTGATTGTGATAATGACATGTATTCTGTAAAAACCATTTCATATCAATTGTTACGCATAGCAATTATTGAAGAGAAACGAATTGATGTGAACTCATAACAATTCAAGCTGGCTTTGGTATTCTGTAACGTCAATTGTTACGCGCCGATTGAAGAGAAAACGTAGCAATTGAAATGCCACTTGTTGAGAACTTCGGATATAACTGCGCATGCGCGCACTGTCGCCATCTACCATCGGTCTCGCGAAACTCGACATTTTGATATGTTTGACACCCGCGGGAATTCCCTACTTTTTAAAAATGAGTAGTAAAGATATAAAAGCTGCTGAAAACTAGTGAAAAACAGTTTAATTTGTTATTAGATTTTATGAGCAACAAGTAAATTGTTAATTACGGGAAAACTGCGACCAACATGTGATAGGAATATGTTAAATATTCCTAAGTATTTCTTAATAGTCATTTATTTTAATCTTAATAACAAGTTACGGCCTAAAAGAACGATGTTGACAGTTGGAAAGATAGTAAAAACACTTATTTATTTATCATCATGCATGCATGATGTATTAATTTTTATAAATATATACGTATATCAGTTGAGGTTAAACAAAACAAACATTTTGTAACGACATGCATCCATGCCGGGCCCGGCACCCGCCGGGGCCGCCGGGCGCTTGGGCATTCGTAGTGTTAAGATTTACCTGCTTGTTAACAAAACACGACTACCAAAAAGTGAGGTTAGAAGTCCGGTTTTTAACATAAACGTTTGCGAAATTACTTTTCTTGAGGTTTATTTTACAACTGCATTGGTTTTCTACTGACATAAAAGAATTTTTATACAAATAGTAACGTTTTTGTAATAATAAAACACAATAAAGTTTTGAGGTGAGTACATAACAACGGCCAGATAACAATTTATATGGGTCTTCAATTTATTGTTATGACATAGCAATCGATTGATACAGAAAGTGCTTAGAGAATACCACTTTTGCAAAATCGCTTGTTATGGTTGTCCCATAACAATCAATTGGAGTGTAACAATTGATATGATTGCTTACTGAATAGACCTGAATAAATTGTATCCATTACATTGCAAAATGTAATTTTACATTTTGCAATATTTTCGTCGAATTAACATTTGTATTCTGATTATTAACGCAGAAGACTGAATTGTTTGATATAATTTGATTAATAAAATGATATGATTATTAGTTAATACAATAAAATATAAATTGCATCTGTATAAATTGCTAAGATAAAGCGGTCATGTTTCAAATCATTTTTGGCATATCTAATATGATTTTGCCACCAAAGAAAGTCTGGAGACAATTCCTCCGAAATTAACATCATACTGATAATTCTCTCCATTCGCCTTTAAAGCCAGAAACTTTGCTTGCTCAAACTTTTGGTGGCTCAAATACCAACCGTATTTGACGACCGGATACACAGATGTAAGAAGCCCAATAAATTGAGCAAATTCTTAGATCTTACATTTCTCTCGAGATTTGAAAGATTTAATCCATTTTAAGATTTTCTGACGTTTTTTGTTGGACAATTCTAAGGTCATTTGTACCAAATCCAAAATCAAGCCTACAAATTTACATCTTGTATTCAGAGAAAATACACGATTCATTAATTAGAAACCCTAAAGATTCTAGCAAATTAACTTTTATCTCTATGAGAACATTCAGATTTTGACCACCCTAAGAGCAGAAGGTCATCTAAGTAAATAATGCATATTACACTCCTGAATGTGGATTGAATGACTGGTCTCATTATTTTAGAAAACGTATAAAGAGCAGACGCTAGACCAAACGGTAAACATTTAAACTGATAAAGAATTCCATCGTACGAGAATCTTAAGTATTTACAATGTTCTTTATCAATAGGCAATAAATAGTAAGCATCTTTAAGTTTAAGGGTCTATGCATAACATCCTCTTTTAAATAGTCTAGCAACTGTCCTACATCCTCCATCTGAAAATGAGGAGTCTCGATAAAAGAATGTAACTACTTCAAGTTCAAAATAAACCATTTCTTGCCGTTAGGTTTATCTGCCAAGAAATAGTAGATAAAAATTCCTCTTACAAGAACTCGCTTCATTTTCCTCTACACAATTTTGATGATTGTATAGCAAAGAAAACTTTCTAGGTTTTGGTGGGTGTGACTGAAAGGGTTATTAATTTTAATTAATGGAAGTTTGTAACCCTAAATCCAACCCAAAATAATTGGATTGGCACTTTTGGATTTGACCACTCTTTTCGACAAAATTTTAAACGATCTGCAAGACGGCTCACTTGAACTACTCCGTCTTCCTCAACCTGTCTCTGCGACTCTGTCTAGGATAATTCTTGTAACTTTCCCTGCATAGGCCCGCTGGGATCCGCCCTTTTGATGGTCTCGCCTACCTCAAGAGACAGAGCGGGCGATGAAAGTTTAAATTATACCTAAACCAAAAAATAAACCGTCGGAGTTGATTGTGAACGATTTAGACAGTTTGAAATTAAAAATTGTCATTGCAATCTGTCAAAGTTTTACAAGGTTTTTTCTATTTTGCATCTATAACAAAGCTGTTAAAGCACCCAAAACAGTGCGTTAATAGCTCATTTGAGTGCTTTAATAGCCCAATTTTTTCAAAGTTGGTAGCATTGAAAAAATAATTGAAAAAGACAGGAAATTGACACAAACGTCACTCAATTTTCTCTTTCAATCGATGAATTTTCAAATGTCACATCAGTGTTGTCAACTACCACAAAAATCCCTAAATTTTGAAATTGCAATTTTTTTATTTAAAAAGGGAATAAACGACGCAAAATAGTAAAAATAGCATAAAAAACTCGTTTCATAAGTCGTGCAATAGATCTTGCCTTATGAAACTCGTTCTTTAATATACTATTTCACAACTTCACTTGTTAATTATTAAACTACTGTTACTAAATATTAATTGGAGTTGTGAAAAATCTGTTAAGTAGCAACTAATGTCGTGCACACTTTTGCTATCAGAAACTATCATGAGAAACTATCATTAGCTATCATGAACTTCTAGGGATGAACTACGACTCCGTTTATTATTACCCATACTGCTGAAAATAAAAATTAAAAACTATTAACCCGTGTTAACGCTGATAACATCATGTGCCAGCACAAACAACAATGAGTTCACCGGTGGATGCTGTTGATAGAGAAAGCATTGAGAGTGGGTAGGCCATTGGTTTTTTAAACCTTGTGCACAGGAGCATAGAAGCACATACTATCTAGGATTTAGGTGATATCAAAGGATTGGACGCCAAAATATAATTATTTTCTAGTTGCATAAATAAAAAATAGAAATGTTAATTTAAGAGAGTTTAATATAACAGTTATCCATATATTTACAACACAACACAAGACTCATTTTTGTTCCAGTTCGTTTGAGAGCTCTACTGGGCTTATATTGAAGCTTTCATTGTGTACATTAGTCAACACTATTTAATATCTGTATTTCTTTAAGTTTTATATTTTTAAATAAATTAATTTAAAACATTTATTTGGGTACGCAAGAGAACAAATCTACTTACAGCGCCCTCTCAGTCTCCAGCGTTCGTAACTTTTGGAACTACAGTAGAAATTCATAATCCGAACACACTGAGATAAGTTTTTGCACGGTTAGCCAGAAAAAGGAGTAAGACGGGGGTAGCTAAGGGAAGGTAAGTCGGGGTTGGTGGGGGGGTAAATCGGGGGTGTTTGTTAAAAAAAGCGTTCAAAAGTTCGTCTGAAAATGGTAAACTTAGTATTTTATTAAATAAATATTAAATAATCAGTCTTGGAAACCCGAAGGATTGTAATCACACAACGAACGTTGTATACTATAAGGAAATCCTACAATAAGTTAGCCTTTTGACCATCATGTCTTGACGGGATTGCCCTAGTTTAATTAATAATTATTATTAGCAATGAAAATACACAACAAGAACCTAGCTACTAATTTTAAATTAAATTTATTGATTTTTGTTTAATTTAACGAGTACATATAATTGATAATTCTTTATTATTTATAAGAAGATGCTAAACTCATAATATGATAAAGGTTAGCTACTTATATTTTTTTGGAAACATGCTTGCAAAGTTGCATTGAAATACATTGCTATCTGTTTGGCTATAACCATGCTACATATATAGTCATTTATGGTATTGGTGATGGAGGAGATTCCACTGACCTTGCAAGTTTCAAATAAACATGATTTTAAAATAGATTAACTTTTTCACAAATTTGTTGTTCAAAAAACCACAAGTATGTACCCACATAATATGTTTAAGAATAATCCTCCATAAAACTGCAGTTTCTTATCTCATTAATTATTGTTAATAAATTCAGAGAACAATTAAATAAATATTGATTGAGAAAAGTTATCTATGACTTAACATAAATGGTAGTAATTTACATGCTATTTACAATAAATTAAAGATTATTATATCACACATACAACACAAAAGTGTTTAAACACTGTGTGACTATTAAAGCATTATGACGATGATTTTTATGAACCATTCTTAAACAATTTTAATCTATTTGTTTGGAACAACCTAGTTGATTTCTCAGTTAATTACTGTTGACATCTAACAAACGGCGGCTTTAAATTAGCCTTTAACTAAATTATTTGCTGCAGCAGTCTGATAAACTAGTTATTTTTTTAGTTGCTTTGCAGCTTCTCTTGCTAGCAGTAACACAGTTAAGTTTTTAATTATAAAGTTGTACAATAAAATAAAAATGTTTAAGGCAACAAGAAAGTTTCATATTATGCAGGTAAATCTCCAGACAGTTTTAAAATCTAAGTAGTCTTAAAAAGATAATTTTTCTGCTCAATTATAGTTATAGCGATGATAGTCTAATTGTTATGGTATCAGTAGAGATAGATATATTTGGGTATTTATACAGACATTGTATTCATTGTCTACTATTGTTTAAATTTTCTCTAATAGGTTATTATTTTGATGATTATTAAGTATTTTAATGAAATTTTATTCAATGGATCAACCGTCCTCGGAAATACTAGCCCCAAAGGCTAGTATAGTTAGTGTGTTAAGTCATCAGTGGAGATATAGCTGGGTATTTATAGATGATATTTAATATTAAGTTTAAATATTTAATTTTATGTAAAAATGTAATTTTATTAAGATAAAAATCTTAGTTGGTACAATGGCTTCACCGTCACCAAAACCGCAAGCAAGACACAGTATTGCGGTTCCTTCAGATGTGCCACCACAAAGACGAAGATCATTTTTAAATCTCCATATACCAGAATCATCATGGAGAGGTTCATTAACACATTTACATCTACCATCATTTACATTAACATCTCCAGATGGAGAACACAATAGAAGATTTCATTTTGGCCTTGGTCTAAGAAGGCATTCACATAATGTTAGTTATAGAATTGAGAATGCAGTTTTTAGATTTTATTTTGGTTTTTAGTTTTTGTACTATCACATTATTAGTGTTAAATTAACTCTGTGTTCTACTAAAACCGGTTAGCAGTAGTAATTAAATAATCTAATCTGGATATTGGTGCCATTGGTTGATTAGACTGATGTGACTTTTTGTGTGTTTGAGTAATCAGGTATTAACAATGGAAGTTGAATGTACTGTATATAATGCAAATTAGACTAACAGTAATTAGAGTTCTAATTTTATTAAATGCATTGCCATAATAATTAAATATTATCATAATATTGAATAGCAACTGTTGAAGTAAGTTTTATTATCTCTTTATATTATAAAATCTCTTTATATTTTTGTTGTATTATAAAGCTATCATAATGAATTGCTACAAATTATTTATTTACTTTTATTTTTTTATAATATACAATCTAAATAAAAATTTATCAAATGGAGCTATAGAAAGGTCAAAAGTAGTTACATCTACATATCAGTTAGTGTTACTTCAACAGAATATTAATTTGTAAAAAAATGAATGGTATTTGCAGCTAGCTGCTTGGGCAGTTACATCATCATTATCATAAAGTTATTTTAAGAATGGTTATTTTAATCATAGTTTAAGAAATTGTGATTTTAAAATATACTTATTCCCAGAATTAGTGTATTCATTAAGATAAGAAGTTAAAGGATGGTTAAGTCAAATCTAATCTCAGTGGGGAGATCTCTAGGATCAATTACACATAGGTACAGCACTTTCTCAAAAATGGCACTTTTCAACCACCTTTTGACCCACCTATGGGGCAGGGTAAATCTGACTGAAAGGAATCTGACTTTAACAAAGCGACATCGTTGATTTACATATATAGTGTCAATGTCATTGAATATGCACTTTATCAAGATATTTTAACAGAAACAGTTGTTGAAAATTGCATTATTAAGGTTATTTGAATGTTTTCGAGTTTTCTATTTAAATCCCTACTATTTAAGTGTATCTATAATGGCATTAATGATGTGCATATGCACAGTGTATGACTGTTTCATTCTCTTGTATCTTGACCACCTATGTTGGACTTTTTGCAACCTTATCTTCTAAGGTATGTAACAAATTTAATTTAATTTTCTACATGACTACTGCTAAATAAGTATAAGGAAAACACTGTGCAGCAATCAACGAGTTTAAATATACAGGGTAATTCGGAGTACTAAGTAGTAACTTCTAGTGCTTATTAAGGATCAGATTTTGAGTTAAAGATGTTAATAAATGTGTCGATTTTTAAAAATTAAACAATTACAAGAAATCTTTTTATATTTTGATGCTACTATTTTCACAGTGTTAGACTTAAGATTATAGAGCTGTGACTACTGCAAACAATTTCTGGAAATGTAATAAAGGAACTCCAAATGGCTTTTCTGTTAAAACAGATTTCTTTAAGTCGTACATTTGGTAAAATGATGTTTTGATGTAGTTATTGAAATTAATTTCCACCTTATAATCTTTTCAAGTTTTTGCATTACTAATAAAGGCATTTATACCTTAAACGTAACTGCATTAACTACAATAAACGTAATAAGTCTTGGTAATACATATGCTAAATCTTAATTGTATGTAACTTTTTAATTTTCAGGAATTGAGGTCCCTATATGCCATTGAAGTTTGTACCTATGCCGATGCCCTGTATATTTTCTTATGATATTTCTTAAAAAATGTAGATTACAAATTAAAAGCGAAGAATAAAAAATTTGTTGTGTGCCTCAATACCAAGAATAGAACTCATAGGTTGAGATTTTCCACTTCCAAATTGAAGACTGCTGACTTTGGACATGCAAACTATTGCAAGCTAAGATTGTACATTTACGTGTTAAGATTGTATGGCATCTAGACTAGCTATCGTTTTGCAACAGTGGTAATTTAGGAGAGAAATAATTTCTTATTACATTTAGAAACAGTTTACTTCAAACTTCAAAACTACTCGTGTCTATTTGTCAATCAGTTTATATGTATTTTAAGCCGATTACTTAGGAGGATATTTTAAAGGTTTATAAATAAATACATTGGATAAAATGAAGAAAGATGACATTCCATTCTAAACTAAACAAGTTTTAGTCAGTTTTCAGACAAAACGATAAGTGATAAAGATGTAGAAGATCTTAATAAAACACTGCAATGCAAAAATATCCAAAATCAAAAAATGTTTCTAACGATTGATCAACTGTAGCAGTGTACAAAGATGTCAAGCCTGGACACGAAAAAATCTGGTTGCTTTGTACACGACCTCAATCATTTAAGTTCCCTACTATCAGTTTGTTTGAAGTGGAAAACAGTAGTCTATTGTCATAGAAACATATTGACAAAATATTTCTGAGTGTCATTAAAGCTTACTAAAGATGTAGTCAAAAGAATTAAAAATGCAGAAAAAATTTTGAACATTTATGAAGAAAATTCAAGTTTGTCACAAAGTGAAATAACAAGGAACATATGTCAAGGCTAATTTTCGTCAATTACCTGGACAAGGACATTACGTTGCAAAATGTATAGGGGGTGTTGCTGCTAAATATAAGAAGAGCTATCAAAATCTCCCAAACGACATTGGCAAGCCATTTGTTCTTGCGGAATTAGGAGTAAGATTTTTATTGCCACTGGGTCAACTAATGAAGAGATTTCCACATTAGAATGCCTACAAGAGATGTCCAATTCTACAAACATTAAAAATTTAAAGGTTAAGTGAAAAAGTAAGCAAAGAAGTATCAGATGACGTTCGAAATATGATGGGTAGTGTAACATAAAAATGTACGAATAGTTATTCATACTCATGAAATTAACTAAAAATTTGTTATGCAGTTATCGTTCATATTGTAAGCTTTCAGATAAAACATTTAATAAAAAAATTACTACTTCATAAAATAATTACATCAAAATGTATATAATGTAGATTTGTTCGTGTCCATACTTTATAATTTTAGGTTAGTCAGTATCAAATCCCAATAGAATGATTTTAATTTTAATACACGTGAAAAAAATAATGTAAACTATTTTATCTGGCAATGCATTTAAACAATTGAAACACTTAAAAGATTAGAAAGTTATTACTACTATTATTTAATGATTAATGATAACTTGCAATGTTAGAAAATATATTAACTTGAACTAATTCTTGGATTTGTCTCCTTCCTAAAAGTGAAGTTCTTTATGTGAATTTATTAATCTTGTTATAGACTCTTCATCAGTCAGAGTCGATGGTATCACTTTGCTATCGTTCCTTAGCGGGATATGTTAATGAAGATAACTTACAAGGACTACAATCCTTTTTAGAAAGTAAGCAGGTGCAAGTTGATGATAAAGATGAGGTAAGTTCTATTACAAGTCTGAAAACTAAACTAGCTTTTCTGTTCTGATGTTACAAGAATGGATTTAAATTTTGCAATACATCTTGATTATGTTGTAGCTTAAATTTTGACAGTTATTTAACGTGCGTAGATGTCTAATATATATTATGTAATTAGGAGATCAAGCGATACTTTAAATCCGAGAAGATGTATTATAACGCCGAGGTGCCAGCTGAGGCGTTATAACATCTTCGAGGATTTAAAGAAGCTTGATCTCCGTATTGCATAAGTTGTTTTATTTTATTTCCTATTTCAATCCTAATTTCTCCCTTTTAAAATTCATCCGAATTTATTGTATAATGAAGCAAGTTGCCTTGTCTGTGTCATCATACGCGTAACCAAGGAGATAAAAAGTAGCAGATAGTAGATAAGTAGGAGATAAAGATATACCTTATTTTACTAATTGTAGTATATAAACAATTGTTTGAAATACGAAATGAAATAAAATTTAATAAACTATTAATTTAAAGTTATTTTTTCATGAATCACACGTATATATTTAAATCATTTTCGTGTATGTGCATAACTTTTTATAACCAGTTACTGGTTATAAAAGTAGGTTATTTATAATAGTTATTTACATTGCAAGACCGTTACTTAGAACTTTACGTGCAAGCACGGTGCCTAACATGCGAGCGATTAGCGAGCTTGTTATCCATGCAAGCACGTAGGGTTTGTGTAACGGTCTAGCATTGTACAACGTTTTATGGCATACTGACTCGTAAATCTTTAATAAATAATTCTTTCATTTACTGAAGCAGTACAACACAATACGTAAGATATATATGAATGTTTTAAATAAATATGTATGTTGCTATGGTATTAATAATAATAAACGTTTATTTGCACACAGGAATATTTTCCCAATTAATTGCAAATCTTACGAATTAATACATATATAAACCATTCAGCACTGGAGTACAAAATAAAACTTTTGATCTATACTAAATATGTCTATCTATGCTAAATTATTTAATTATATTCTATAAATTTTATTTTAATTATTATTGTTTATTCATTCAATTTTGAAATGGAGTTAAGAACGAAGAATGGTCTATGTGTAAAAATACATAATTTGGATAATTTGCTTACATTTGAAAAAACTTTTCTTTACTTTGACTTAGGTCTAAATTCTTCGCATTTATGTTAAAAATCTTACACATTCTAAAAATAGGTGAGTTAGCACAAACATTAACTCTGGGGGTTGTCAAATAAAACAATTCATCACTTCTCGTTAACCCAAGTCCAGTGTTTAGTGACAATTTCTCAAGAAGAATGGTACAGTCGATTAAGTTATTGAATAGTTTGAACAGTTCTTTTAAAGCGGTTTGTGATCTTCGTTTCTTTAATGATTTAAATTGGAAGCGTTCTAGTAAAAACTAATAGTCTGTTGAATCCGGGTAAAGTCGCGACTGTTTATAATAATTAATATATTTCAAAAACCTCTTTTGAACCTTTTCAATGAAAACTATGTATGTGTTTTCTTGGTAAGAGGATCCCATATGACAGAGTTTGTTTCTAAGGCGCTTCTAACTATAGAGTTGTACAAATTCTGCAAACGTTGGAGGTTGTGAGCTTGTGGACGAGAGTTTCTAATTATGAATCTGAGCATTCTGAAAGACTTATTACAAATATGTTCCAAGTGTTGGTTAAAACTCAATTTAATGCACCACCTCCGTTCTCTTCAGAGGCACATTATGTATTTTATATTCATATAGCAAAATATTGGCTTTTAAAGAGAATGTAATAAATTGATATTTGTTGATATTTAATTCTAGTTTATTATTTGTACTCCAGTTTACTTAAGCGTCAAGATACATCTGGAGTTCGTGACAGTGTTTTAACGAGTTTATACTTTTATAGATCTTGACGTCATCAGCAAACATAAGTAATTTTGATGTTTTTATTACGTTGGGGAAATCATTAATTAAAAGAACGAACATCAACGGGCCAAGAGTGCTACCCTGACAGACTGAAGAATAGATGATAAATTCAATTGAGCTTCATAAACTATCATTTGTCTTCTATTTGTAAAGTATGAAATAAAAAGTTTTAGCAAATTTGTAGAGAACCTAAAATATCTTAACTTTTCAAAAGGATATCATGATGAACCTTGTCAAATGCTTTAGAATAATCCGTGTAAATAGTATCTGTTTTACTGCTACTCTGAAAATTATCAGAACAATCTTCAATTAGGTGCATTAAATTAGTTGTGGTTCACTTTTTCGAAATGAATGGATATTGGCATGGACTTAATTCAGTTCGAACATGTTGATGTAGTATGTATTCAAGTATTTTACAAGGGATCGATATAATACTAATTGGACGATAACTAGATATTTCATTCTGTCTCATTCCGGCTTTGGGTATGAAAAAAACTTTTGCAACTTTCCAAATAGAACGAAAATGAGAGGTTAACAGAATCAGATTAAATATATACGTTAGTGGAGATAGCTAGGGAGTCACAGCAACCCTTGAACAGAAATATGGGAAGGCCGTCATAGCCAAATTATTTTTTATTTTTCAATTTTTTAATTGCAAGAAGTTCCTCTTGTCTATAAACCGATTTAAATTAATCCATGAACGCATTACAAATATCGGTCTTGGCTGTAAGGTTTTTTCGTTATAGGCTTCTCTTAAATCATTTTTTATCTTCTTCCATATTTCCGAAAAAACTATGTAATCAGATTGTAATAATTGTAATCAGGTAATTGATGATAACGAGCCTGTAATAGTTTTTAAGGGCTTCATAACGAGCCCGTAATAATTTTTACGGGTTTCATAATGGGCTAGCCCATAAAAAGAATCTTTACCTATAGAGGCAGAACTCAATACACAGATGTTTACGAGTCAGTATACCATAATAGTATATTACGTTATAAGTCCGGTAAACCCAAGTTTACAGTAGCGAGTTGAAAACGTTTCGGGACGAGGCGACGAAGGAGCCGAGTCTCGAATGTTGAAACGAGCTACTGTAATGGTTTACCGGAAGTATGACGTAAGGCGTTTTATTTCATACTGCCTCACATTGTTCATTTTTTAAAAAAATGCATTTAAAATTTTCAGTCCGGTAAAATTTTTTACCGGACTCAAATTAGATTTTCAGTCCGGTAAAATTTTTTACCGGACTCAAATTGGATTTTCAGTCCGGTAAAATTTTTTACCGGCCTTGTAACGTAATAATTCATTTACCGGACTCAAATGAGTCCGGTAAATACCCTTTTACCGGACAGTATGAAATAAAAATTATTATGGGCTCTTTATCATCAATACCATAGCAACATACATATTTATTTAAAACATCATATATAATCTTACGTATTGTGCTGTACTACTTCAGTTAATGTAAGAATTATTTGCTACAGATTTACAATTCAGAATATCATAAAACATTCTACAATGCTCAACCGTTACATGAACCCTACGTGCTTGCATGGATAGCAAGCTTGTTCCGTAGGTACCTTGCTCACACTTAAAGTTCTAAGTAATGGTTTTGCAATGTAAATAACTATTTCATGATTTTGTGGTTGACAACTGTCAAGTAATTACTAATGTCACTACCAAATCCCATTTAGTAATTCATGACACAATCACTGATGCCGGGTTTATACAGCCACTTAACAGTTAACAAATATCATTTCACCAGTTACAAGTAAGAATTAGAATATGGTGTTTACTCAGATGGGTTTATACAACTCACTTAACAGTTAACAAGTACATTTCCTAATTGGATTTATTTTAAATTTTACTTGTTAAATGAATCGTTAGTGCGCATGTCAGCTAGGAATAAAAACAGGTTAGCCACTACATTATCATGAAATTGCCCTTGGAAAATTCAAATTTTTGTGGCAGTATTTCAAACATATGGCTGTATGCGCATGCGTATACAGTGTGTAAATAAAGTAAGGAATAAAATTTATATTTTTTTGTATTATCACTGTTTGGAAGAAAAGCCTTTTATTTTTTTTTGCTGTGGATTTTATGATCGTCAATTTTAATTTTTTAATTTCTACTATGGGGCCTATGACATTATCGACTTTTTTTTTTTAAATGGAACCCCTTTATTTTTTGCTAGAAATGAAAAGTATATTTTTTTCTGAGTTCAGCAATAGCCCATATATGATATTTAAAATTAGTATTTTTTTTACTTTGGAGGACCAAATGTGATATCTTTTTACGAAAATAATACTTAATCTTTCAAGTCTAATGATTATTTTCGTGTTCGAGCTTTTCTTCCAAACAGTGATAATACAAAAAATATGAATTTTATTCGTTACTTTATTTACACACTGTATATTTATAATTGCTGTATAAACCGGCACTACTTTTCTTTACTTGTTATGTATTGATATGATATTTTAATTGGTTAATAAGCATCGCATTCGTGGGACAATAAAATTTTATCGTGATAAGCGCTATACTAATATACACTTTACAACACTTGATCATAAATTTATTTAAATTTAAAGACCACTATCACTTATGTTTAATAGTAGTAAGGCAAACTGAAAAGTTATACAAAACAAACACCACTTACCTTTGTGATGAAAAGAAAATTTGCTCCGGCTATGATTTTAAAATCCAAAGACAAGCTCAGGAAAATTGCATGAGAAAATTTCAGATGGGTCGCTCTTTGACAAAATAATAAAATATTATTCAACTTATACCTGTGAAATTCTGTTAATGGGCACAAAACAAGAAAAATACACAAATGAATCTCCTTTTTAACATTTAAAATATTTTATTAATAAACACATAAAAAGAATGAAAAGAGAAACGAAAACAAAAAAAATTCTTACTATCTAAAATGGATTCAATTAATTATTGGTGCCAATTGGATTTAACAAAATAAGAATCAAGAGACAGTCTAATTCTCTTTGTCTTAATTCATTTATATTTTATCAATCCCACGATCTTAAATTATAATTGAAGAAAGAAACGAAACAAAAAAAATAAAGTTGAAGTTGAAAATAAATTTTTTTAAATTGAAAGATTTTGACGCCACTTGAAAATTTTTGCACACACTATATTATTTGGCAGTTCTCTGTAATAGTCAGTAAATTTACCTGCTTATTTGTAGCGCTGGTGAACACGCATTTCCATATAATTGTTCTTGTGGATCTTCTTTTGTAATTTATTACAACTATTAAATATAGAACAATTTACCTCCAATACGTGAGTACATAAATCAATTGTCTATTTTTCAAAAATTCTTATTACGTCCAGTTTTAATTTCCTTCCATCCAGAAATAAAGTTACAATATGTTTTCCAAAAAATTTTCTTCTTATAAATAAATAGTCCCAAAAAACAAATTACTACTTCACTTTACTTTTTATTTAAATCACTTTGTTCATTGTTATTATCATATTAAACACTTTAAAAAAAATTTGGATGACAATTTGTCATAATCTCACTTTTTTGGCATTTCATTGACGTAAAATCTGTCACACATAACCTCAAAATTTTATTATTGCGTGATCTGACATGGCTTCTGCTTTACAAGAAAATCAACAAGCAAGTAATCAGATTTTCGATCTGCTTTTATATTCTTTTTCAAAAACAAATGACGCGTCATTTTTCCACTAACAAAATCTGGGAAGTTACTAAAAACAATTGAACATCTAACCTAACAAGATCTATATAACCGAAATATGGTTGAAAAATTAAATTAAATGTTTAAACAAATTACATAATTGGAAAGAGGATAATATTCCCCATATTTTGGTATATTGCATGTCTAATAAAAAGCGAATTTAACTCCAGGATTCAGTGGCAACCATCTTGAATTTCCTGACGAACATGGTTTTTACATAATTAAGATAATAACATTTCCACACCTTATTACTTCTTTTTTTAATTATTAAATGAATCCTAATACTCTATTACACAATATTTACATCAATTTTGGCACCAAAACTTAAATATTAACAAAATTTTATCACATTAACAGATCAGGTTAAAACGATACAAATTTTAGGCTTCAACAGGCTAAACCTTCTCTATATAGAGCTGCCCACTTGAAAATTCTATTGCTAAAGGTGATCTAGAATCTAATTAAGAATATTGCAGCAAAACATTTTGACTGCAAATGCATAGATTAATGAAAATTATACATTTATCATGAAATTAGATGAATCGTTAAACCAGCATGGGATTTACTTGAAATTCAACAACAAAAACTGTAAGTATTGTGGTGATTGCCTGCATACACCTTTCCATCTATGCCTTTTACAATTTCCAGGTGAAACTACACCTTACAATGGCTTCAATTATGAAAAACCAAGTCCAACGACCTAACGATATGCAAATCGTAACTTGTCAAAATAATTTTTCAATTTTAAGTGAAAAATCCGTTTAAGATCTACTTCTTATTATAATCAAGTGATGTAGAGTGTATTCTTTTACTTATTAAGTAACAAATTAATTTATTTAACTAATATTTGGGCAAGTTGAATCCAAACCCCTAAATATATAGACAACCCAAATGTCATATTCAATTATGAGTGCTGGAATCACAGCAGTATGTTAAATTAAATGTACTTGTTAAATGATAAGTGGCTGTATAAACCAGGCATTAGACTTGTGTCATTTAGGGTACTTAACTTAAAACTAGCTAACATTTATGTACGTTAAATTTCATGAATGAATCGAAAGTAGTCATTTATTCACTTTGAACACGAGTGTTTAGCTCTGAATCCTGATTGATAGTCCATTGATATTACAAATCGAGTAACGTCAAAACCCATCACAATTTACATGCTCTCTTGAAATCCAAATATTGCCAACACTGTTTTAAAAAATGTAGATTCATGGCCTACTCTGATGCCTACCTAAAGTGAATGAACTGTAATACTTCCTGAATCAAATCAATACTCAAATTTCTCCTTATGATTAATTATTGGTTTTTAATTTCACTTCTAGAATGGAACAACAGCTCTTATGTTATCTGCCTCTAAAGGGCGGATAAATTTTGTAAGGGAATTTCTATCACATGGTGCAGATCCAAACGCAGAAGATGCTGATTCTTGGAGCGCTCTTCTTTTTGCTGCCAAAGAAGGGTATGCTGATGTTTGCCACGAACTTTTGGAACACGGGGCAAACATTGAGCAAAGAGATATGGTTGTTTATTTTTATTATTTAAATAGTACATTATGATAATATTAAAATTAATCTATTACAATAGGGTGGCTGGACGGCACTTATGTGGGCAACATATAAAGGTCGAACTGATGTGGTTACACTGTTATTAGATAGAGGAGCAGATGTGAATGCCCATGGAAATTATCATATTTCCTCTTTGTTATGGGCAGCTGGAAGAGGGTACAGTTCTATTGCTCAGGCTCTTATTAGTCACGGTGCCAAAGTTAATGTTGGAGATAAATATGGAACTACCGCACTTGTATGGGCATGTAGGAAAGGTTATGCAGAAATTGTCGATTGTTTGTTACGAGCAGGTTAGAAATTTGTGATAAACTATAAAGGTATGCACTTAATTGAATGTAAATACCTACATAGGTGGGAATGTGGATACTGCAGGCATGTACTCTTGGACTGCTTTACTTGTAGCGACACAAGGAAACCATGGGGAAGTAGTAAATTTACTTTTAGAATATAAACCGAACGTAAATGCATTAGACAAGGATGGGTGTAGTGCCTTAACAATAGCTTGCAAGGAAGGATATTATGAGATCGCTACTGCTTTAATGGCTGGTGGAGCTTATATAAATGTTCAAGTACGTTTTCATTTACCATTTCTTTTATAAGATTCTACAATTAAATTAATGTTATAGGATAGAGCTGGTGATACTAATCTAATACATGCTGTCAAAGGAGGACACAGGGCTGTTGTTGAAGCGTTATTGAAAAAATATGCTGATGTGGATATATGTGGTAAAGATAGAAAAACTGCTTTGTACATGGCTGTGGAAAAAGGAAATGTGCCCATAGTTAAAATGCTTTTAAATGCTAATCCTGATTTGGAGATGGCAACTAAGGTAAGTGTTAATAAAATAATTTCATACAATTTAACTAATTTTTTCTATTTCGGTGTTTTAATCATCTTATTATTGAACTAAAAACAGTATTTTAAGAGAGATCTTTATGCTACTGTTTATGAAGATTTTTATTTTGTGACGTTGGTATTTTAAATATCTGACAAATACCATGCTTTATTTCAGCGTAATTAATTATTAATGTAAATGTGAAATGTCAGGTGATCACACATTGCATGCAAAAATCTCCTAATTCATATTTGGTAAATGATGCTGGTTTATTTAAAAATTTATATGGCTTATTATCAACCCTCAGTACAATGACATATACCAGATGTATACAAGAGGATGTACAGTAAGTTTTGAAAATACATATACAGTGTGTTTCACTTCACAGCTTGACATCCCTGTATTTCTATTATTTATAATCCAATCAATTTCAAATTTTTATCAGGTATAGAACCCCTTAAAATACATTTGCGGGTAATTAAAAACCCCATTTATTGTCAACCACCAACCTACTATGATCGAAGATAAATGCAAAAATCGAAAAAACATATTAGGCCTTGTCTAATCAGAAAAGTTGTTATGGAAATTTGTTCTGGGCTACCTGAAAACCCCAAAACTAAATTTTGATTAAAATCCTAAAAAATAAAATAATTTTAATTCAATTCTAATAATTTATTTCAAATAATTATTTTACAAGATTTTTTAACCAAAATTTGGATTTATGGATTTCAGGTGGTCCAGAACAAATTCGCGTAACGACTTTTATGATTAATCATTAATCTATTTACAATAAAAAAACAGTGTTGTAATTATTAAGCTTAAAAGTTTTTTAAAGAACTTTTACACTTTATACTTATTGAATTTGTTGACTATTATTCTTTATTTTAAAAAACTACTACTTTATTTATAACTTTATTTATAATGCAACTCAATTTTCCATTGCCGGTTTTAATTTTTGTTGTTAAATTTGAAAGTTCTGGTTTTGTTTTGATCTGTCTTCTCAACAATTTGTAATTTCTTTTCAAAACTGTATGCAGAAAATTCTTTATCTAGTAATTTACAAACTGAATAATAAAATCGTCGCGATTCGGATGTATCGTAAGTGCTCAATCCTTCCACCGAAGCAGTCTGAATTTGCAGTTGAGTGCATTGAATCAGGACGATAATGCAATTTTAAATTTGCATACAGAGCAAACTAAATACAATTATTAGTCTTTAAAAAAAATTCAACTTACTATATAAATCGAAATAATAAAATGTTTCAAAATACAGTCTCATTCACAGATTTACATAACTTAAGTAACATTTAACAACACTAAATCGAACAAATAACCAAATTATAATAAATAAACATTTGGGCGTGGAGCATACTAAAAATAACAACCTTACAATGTCAACTGCATCGTCCGTATCACCACAACGCATCTGCTCGCTAATGAAGGTGAGAAGAAGTGCAGTAAGCAACGAAATCAGTGCTTATATGTGGTGTGTGTAACACATTTGATCAGTATTATTTTCCGTGCAAGTTTAATGGGCCTAATTTAAAATAAGTACTCTAAATAATTATTAGGGTGTTCCTTATTTGTATATATTTTTGTTTTTCGAATTTACTAGGTCTCATCCCTTAGACCTAGTAAATTAGAAAAACAAAAATATCATGTACAAATAATAGCGTGCATACATGACATGTATGCTTTGCATGACACGCTATTATTTGTACATAATATTTTTGTTTTTCGAATTTAGTAGGTCTCGTCCTCTAAAAAGTTTACATATTGTGTAAGCACACTACACAAAAAATTTCATTGATTTAACTCAATTCCTTCCCTTGCAGACAGGCGCTTAAATTTTAAACATCAGGTGAGGTAACCCTTTTTTTAACATTTAAAAATCTAATTATGCCAAACACCTTTTAGAACAAAATCACACAATGACTCCTCAAAATAATATTAAATTCCTACATTTTTGTAATAACAAACGCAAATTAGACATTTTAGAAGCCTTTGAGATATACAAACACAAACTCAGGGTACCTTTAATGAATGAACAACTTGAGCTCAGTAATTCTCCGTTACTGGAAGTATTAGATATTTAATTCTGATTATTATTATTATTTTATCTAGTTACCTATTTTTGTATCTACCTTAGCGACGTGTTTGTTTAAATTATATTACCTTTGATAATGACAGCATAGCTGTCGAAACAATATTGTCAGGTTGTATTTTAATAAAACTGTGAAACTTTTACTAATCTTTATTTATTTCAAGCATATTTACTGGTCGAAATTCCTCACACTTTACAGTTTTGGGTATTTTTCTAATGGGCACAATAGTGGCCACTTTCAAATTATCTGGCACTATGCCTCTAGTTAGTGAATCATTAACAATATGCATGATAGGTATCCATAGTTCTTCAAAATATTCCTTTATGAAATCAATTTTAATTCCATCTGGGCTTCCCTTATTAGAGATACTATAAACAGTTTCCTTTAATGACTCTTCGTCTGTAATTCTAAAATTCTCAAAATGTGATTCGGACTCATTAACATCAAATGTAACATTTACTGCAGGTATACTATCCACAATCTCATTTATACTGTAAATATAAAACTCATTAAAGGCAGTAGCTATCTCTATTTCTGTAGTCAAAATTGTAGCATTAAACTCAATATTCTCATAAGTTTCGCCTCCTGTATCTTTAATTAAACTTTTCAACGATTTCCACATTAATATTTTATCCCTTTTACTATTGTTTATTTTCTTTTCATAATATTGTTGTTTCCGAACATCCATAACCTTTACAGCATCATTTCTGTCAGATTTATATCTATTCCAGTCTTCTTCATGATTAATAAATATAAAACGTTTATAGGATGTATCTCTCTTCTTTATGCCCTCCAGAACTATTTCATTAAACCATGCCTTTCTGTTATTTTTTCTTATTACTTCTTTCCATGGCATGCATGTATCTAGTATTTCAGTTAATTTTTTATAAATGTGAATGTAGACACCTTGGCATTTAAATCATCCATTCTGTAGTCAATTTGCACTGCTCTGAGTTTCTCCATACATTCAGTTTTGTCTTGTATTCCACACCTCATTGTGATTCTTACTTCCTTCTGAAAATAGCACTCTGTTAGCACTATAATAGCTCTATGACACGATATTCCGGAGTTATCTATAACTTTTGTTGTTAATATAATTTCATTTGTGATAACAAGGTCAATCAAAGATCGAGAATTTAATGTTACATGTGTGTCCTCGGCAACTATCTGCTTTAACCCATTATCCATGATGCATCGTTTCAACCTCATGGGATAAATAAGATCTGATTTCCAATTGATGTTGAAATCACCTAAAATGATTATCTTTTCTCTTGATCTTGATACGTACTCATTACACGACTGTTCAAAAAAGTCTAGGAAGTTTGTAACAGATCCACTAGGGGATCGATAAACACAGCAAATTACAGTTGACCAACTATTTATCTTTATCTTAATTATTAATATCCAATAACTTCTAGGTAATATAACAGTATCAATGATCTTAAATTGGACACCTTTCCTTAAATAATAGCAAACTCCGCCGGTATATCTGCTATCGGAATCAAGTCGCAACAAGTTGTAATTATCAATATTTATCTCAAAATCATCTATTTGATCAGTCATCAAATGCAGTGTGTGTTTAGATAATACAAATTTATTTATATTCAAGTTTAATTTATTTTATGTTAGTTTCGACATTGCCACGCCACCTGTCATTGGGTGGTTGCATTCATTTTGTGCACCTGTGGTTCTTCAGGTTGACGTATTGTAACTGTTGACCACGGCAGCAGCATTATTGTCTGTTTGAATGTAAAGCAAGTTGGTTGCTTATTTTGTTTACTATGCAATAAATGAATCGAAATATTATTAGTGTCCGTTATTGAAATGGTACATCAGTGAAAAATACAAATGAGAAAATACCCACAACATTTGGTCCTTCGCACACGGATTCTCACGTACAGTCCAGAAATCAACAAACAAATTTATCCAAATACAAGAAAGCAGCCATTGAATTAAAGGAGGGAAAACGCACACGCCGAACAAGTAAGTCTTCATCCCTGTCTTCCTTTCCCATTACGCATATACGCCTCTCGTGTGTTAAAACGGTTGAGATTGTTTATTCTGTCACTAAACTGTTGCACGTGTTTCTTGAACATTTTAAGCATACAATCACATTGCATTACATCATTTTTTATAAAATTTAACGCTAGGTTGAATATTATAACAGACATTCTCAGGTTTTCAATCATTTTTATAAATGTGAAAATTATGAAATTTTAAATTAATAGTCACAAGTACGTTGTTAGCATTAACAAAAGAAAGAACGCATCAATTTTGGTAGTTGGTTGAATTTCTAACAGAAATAATCGCAAACAATCAATCATTCATTTTCTTAAACACAATTATTATTACTACTAACATTTTTCGTTGGAAACGACTCTTTTGTAATCGAGTCTCAACAAGTACATTAACCAATTTACGGCAACAATAGATTTTAAGGTCTCGTACGAATTTTGGTTGTGTCATTTTTATATTTTATAACAAACATGACTGAAATTAAGGAGTTTGTCGCACGACGTGGGCAAATTAAAGCAACTTTAACAAGATTTTCTAGTTTTTTGAGTAGAGTCGATGATGACACAAATGTAATTGAAATTACTAAACGATTAGAAAAAATTGAATCAACTTATTCTGAATTTGATCAGGTACAGTCAACCATAGAAATTGTTGATAATTCACCAAAACAACTTGATGAACGGGATAGTTTTGAAAAGGATTACTATGATTTAATTGTAAAAGCTACAGAAATGATCAATCACTTGAATAATAAAACGATCAACATTCAAAATAATTCAAATTATAATGGTCAAAATCATTCAAACAATTCACGAAATTTATCTCTAGCTGAAAGTAATGTCAAATTACCTTTAATTAATTTACCCGAATGTCACGGTAATTACGAAGACTGGTCAAACTTCTATGAAACACTCAACGTTCTTATACACGACAACGCAAACTTATCAAACGTTCAGAAATTTGTTTACCTCAAATCAGTGTTAAAAGGACAAGCAGAAGATTTTCTGCATTCTTTGCCCGTAACAGACTCAAATTATCTTTCAGCATGGAAATCATTACATGATAGGTTTTCAAATCCAAGATTAACCATACATTCACACATAAAAGCATTATTTGAATTACAGAATACTAGTAAAAATTGCCACAAATCATTAAGAAAATTGACTGATGATTACTTCAAACATATTCGAGCACTAAAGAATCTAGGTGAACCGACAGACAGTTGGACTAGCTTACTCATACATTTAATTTGTACGAAACTTGATCCTTATTCTAAAAAAGAGTGGGAAGAGTTTTCCGTTAAACTCAAAAGACAAATAGGGATCCAAGATCTTAACAATTTTTTAAAAGACAGATGTGACTTATTAGAAACTCTTAGCCCAACATTAAACCCAAAATCAAACATCTATGTTCCAACTCAGAAATCACATCCTAACCATAACAAAAAATTTGAAGAAAAATCATATGCGTTAGTGTCAATGCAAAACACAAAATGCATCTTTTGCAAAGAAAATCACTACATTTACACATGCGAAAAATTCCTAAAGCTCGATGCAAAATCGAGACTTGAAGAAGTAAGAAAGCTTAAAGCATGCACAAATTGTCTCAGATTAGGTCACTTAAGTGCCGTGTGCCGATCTGACTCGTGTAAAAAATGTTACAAGCGTCATAACACATTGTTGCATTTTGAAGTAGATCACAAAACAACTTTGAATAATACAGAATCATCCTTAAGCAAAAAGACTCAAATTGTATCAACACATTGTACTCAGTCAATTCCAGAAACAAATATTTTACTATCCACAGCAAACATTTTAATTTTTGACTCTTAAGGACAATCCTATCAAATGTAGAGCGTTATTGGATTCAGGCAGCATGTCAAATTTTATGACTAAACAATTGTGTGACAAACTTAGGTTAAAGACTGAAAGTACGGATCTACCTGTAATAGGAATTAATCAAAAATCAACGCATATTTCCAAGCGTGTCGTAACAAAATTCAGATCTGTACACAACAATTATCATAAAACATTGTCATTTTTAATACTAGATCAAATCACAGAAAAAATTCCATTCAGCTCTTTTGAGCAGAACACAATCAATATACCCAAAACCATAATACTGGCTGATCCAGAATTTAACAAATCAAAAGATATTGACGTTCTACTGGGTGCAGGAGTCTTTTATGATCTTTTGTGTGTAGGTCAAATCAAGCTCGATAATTTCAATCCTATTCTCCAAAAATCCAAGCTCGGCTGGATAATTTCAGGACCAGTAAAGGGCATTCAGTATACACAATCAACTCGAACGGCTTGTAATCTATCAGTAGAACGAGATATTTCTGACACTTTGGAAAGGTTTTGGCAAATTGAGCATTGTGATACAACCCCATCCAAATTATCAGGTTCTAAACTTCAATGCGAAAATCATTTTACATCACACTACTCGTACTGACATGGGCAGATTCATTGTTTCGTTACCTCTGAAGGAACCTACAAACAAATTAGGAGACTCGCGTAATACTGCTGTTAAACGTTTTCGGTCTCTTGAGCAAAAATTCACACACAATCCAAATTTAAAGACAAAATATTAAGAATTTATAAATGAATATAAAGAACTTGGTGTCACATGAGTAAAATTGATAATGTCAATGAAATTGACAATGAATCAGGTGTTTTCTATATTCCACACCACGGCGTTCTAAAGGAGTCAAGTCTTACAACAAAACTCCGAGTCGTTTTCGATGCGTCAGCTAAGATACCTTCGGGTTACTCATTAAACAACATCTTATTGGTTGGGCCAACGATCCAAAATAAACTTTTTGAAATTCTCGCGCGGTTTAGAACGCATAACTACGCCGTTATTGTGGACGCTGAAAAGATGTATAGACAAGTGTTGGTTGAAGATTTTCAAAGAGATTTGCAGCGTATTGTATGGCAAGAAAATCCCGAAGACGAGCTCGAACATTATCGATTAAATACGGTCACTTATGGCACCGCGACTGCTTCATTTTTAGGTATCCGTGTTTTATTTCAATTAGCCGTAGAACATCACGATCAATTCCCGCTCGCATCTCAAGTCATAAAAAATGATTTTTACGTGGATGATTTGATCACTGGTTGTGATTCAATTGAAGGCACTATCAAGTTAGTATATGACGTCAATCACATTTTGTCCTCTGGGGGTTTCCAATTACGGAAATAGGTATCAAACAATCCTCAAATCTTAGAGAGCATAAACAACATCTCAAACATTTCCCAATATGTTATAACAGATAATGGTCTGACATGGAATGCAAATGAAGACAAATTTAAATTCACAATTAGCATTCCAAAACATGATCAAAAAATAACCAAGAGACGCATTCTCTCAACAATAAGTCAGATCTTCGACCCGCTCGGTTTAGTGGGACCAGCTATCATAAAGGCCAAGGTCATGCTTCAACAGCTTTGGCAATTAGGTCTACAATGGGATGAAACAGTACCCATTAACTTACACACAGATTTCATGAATTTCGAAAATCAACTCTCTTCGCTATCTAATATTGAGATTGCTCGTCATATTTTATTACCTAACGCGATCAATTTGCAATTACACGGCTTTTGCGATGCGTCGCAAATCGCTTATCGGTGTTGTCTCTATCTGAGATCAGAAGACTCATTGGGTAATGTCTCAGTCAATTTAGTTTGCGCTAAATCCCGAGTAGCTCCTTTAAAAGTTATTTCCTTAGCAAGGTTGGAGTTGTGTGGAGTGCATCTTTTGTCAGAGCTTCTTTTGAAAACTATTAACGCATTAAATCTGCATATCAATAAGATCTTTTTATGGTCAGACTCGACAATAGTCCTCGCTTGGCTAAATACTCAATCTTCGTTGCGAACCGTATCGCTGACATACAGCGACGTACGTCTGAGTGTCATTGGCAACACGTCAGATCTCAGGATAATCCTGCCGATATTATATCTCGAGGGATTGACTCTGGAAAACTACACAATTGTGATATTTGGTGGTCCGGTCCTAATTGGCTTATTAGTAATCAGAGTGAATGGCCCAAAAATCAAATTGATCAACTTCCAGACGTGCCAGAGCTAAGATTTTCATCATTCAGAACATTGCAATGTGTAATAGCATATTGTCTCAGATTCATTCAAAACTGTAAAACTCTGAAGGATTCACGAGTGAATGGTCCGCTCACTATATCCGAATTAAGTAATTCACTCAACACATTAATTAAATTTGTGCAGCTTGAGTCATTTGATCTTGACCTGGAACGCCTTAAGAGCAAAAGGCTCTTATCATCTAAAAGCAAACTTATATCCTTAAGTCCTTTCATTGACTCTAATGGTATTATAAGAGTGGGAGGTAGTCTCAAATTTATGGTATCGCAAGACCATAAATTTCCCATAGTTTTACCAATAACCATCCGTTTACGACATTATTGATCTCACATTATCACATAAGAAATTTACACTCGGGACCACAAGCTACACTAGCAGCTATAAGACACAACTTTTGGCCCATCAAGGGTAAATCTGCTGTTAGAAAAATCACTAGATCATGTATAACTTGCTTTAGAGCTCAACCTTTAAATTCACAATTTCTTATGGGTGATCTGCCTGGAGACAGAATTAAGCCAGTCAGACCTTTTAGTAATACGGGTATTGATTTTGCCGGCCCTTTCTTGATGAAGGATGGTAAACTAAAAAATCGAAAGCTGGTTAAGTGCTATCTCTGTATATTCATATGTTTATGTACTAAAGCTGTTCATTTTGAGTTGGTTGGCGACCTTAGCACAGAATCGTTTTTGAACGTGCTCAAAAGATTCGTTTCTAGGAGAGGTGTTTGTAAATCAATTCTTTCAGACAATGGTGCAAATTTTGTGGGCGCTAACAACGAGCTAAAGCGACTTTGCAATCATATTTCACAAATTGTCAAAGACAATAGTATTGTTCAATATTCAACCCAAAATAAAATTGAATGGCATTTCTCCCCGCCACGGGCTCCTCACTTTGGAGGAATATGGGAGGCCGCAGTAAAAAGCGCGAAATATCATCTTATCCGTATTATAGGAAATTCACATTTGAATTACGAAAGTATGTATACCGTGTTATCACAAATAGAGGCAGTCATGAACTCCTGTCCTTTGACTCCCCTTTCCGATAACCCTGTTGACCTCGAGCCGCTTACTCCCGGTCATTTCCTTATTGGAAACGCCCTCACGGCAATTCCGCAGATGGATGTAGTAGGTGTACCAGATAACAGATTGTCCCATTATCTTCGGCTGCAAAAGTTGGTGCAGCATTTTTAGAAGACATGAGTTGTGAGTTGTGACATAAAGTTCACATTAAAAAAATTTACAATGCCCTGACTAGCTGACAGATGGCCTTGGGTCCATGGGTTCAACGTAGGACTTTTATTAGTTGTAGGCGTTAATAAAAAACATAATAACCAAATAAGATATGATAACATATATTCATTACTCAACCAAAATTTAAATAACAAACAGTAACGGTAAATTTCTAATCGCACCCTAATTCTTTATTTAAAGCTAGTATATCCCTCTTAATTTTAAGATTCACACCCTAATATAAGAATAATAATATAACAATCTTACATATACTATATATCGATTTAGGTTCCAGCTGGAATTAAAATCAAAACATATACAGTGCGCGTCTAAAGTCCGTTCCCCCCCTACTAATTTTTGAACCACCTGGTATATCGCAACGAAATTTGGAGGGCTTAAACATGAGATAAGAACCTAATTTTTTATGAAAAAATGACAGCTAAAAGTTTCAAAATGGCGGCTGAGCGCCCTCTTGAATTACTTTTTTAAATAGAACACCCTGTATATTATTCGGTTTTCGAAATCTACTCATAATTCTTAACATTTTTCTCTAATACACTTTACTCCTAAATTTAATTGATTTCGAAATATTAACGTTTGAAAAGTGACATTCCGGTTTAAAATGAAGTATGGATTTTGCGAGGGATTTTGGTCACTTCCGGTAAAACATTTTTCTAACTAAATTTTGTAACGGACTATTTGACAGCTAACAGTTAAGTTTGACAGTAAACAAGATGTAAGATACCCCAACAACGATTTTTGTTTTCAATGCAAACTTGATTGATAGCAGAATTCGTGTCTTTGTTGGATTTGAAATTAATTAAAATGTCACTTTTCAAACATTAATATTTGAAAATCAATTAAATTTAGGAGTAAAGTGTATTAGAGAAAAATGTTAAGAATTATGAGCAGATTTCGAAAACGGAATAATATACAGGGTGTTCTATTTAAAAAAGTAAATCAAGAGGGCTCTCAGCCGCCATTTTGAAACTTTTAGCTGTCATTTTTCCATAGAAAATTAGGTTCCTATCTCCTGTTTAAGCCCTCCAAATTTCGTTGCGATATACCAGGTGATTCAAAAATTAGTAGGGGGGGAACGGACTTTAGACGCGCACTGTATAATATAAGAAGAAAGCACATACCTTCGACACTCTTTAAATACAAACACCATGCATAAATTTAATAAAATACAAACTCATTAACTTATCAATACTAAGATAATATTTTCAACTAACAATATAAATAGGGTAAGCATTACATAAATCTAAATTACCCTTAAAAGGTTTTATTTTTGTATATCTCTTAACACTAAGAAAATATGTTATCATGAAGACTTACTTGTGAGTTTCATATAAAAAATAAATACTGTGGAATAATATAGAAACTTCTTGGTTTGACGGATGGTTGAATTCATGTTCCAATAGCTACTTTTTTTTATGTATTCCAAATAATTAATTATTCCAGACTTAATGTTTGTTCCCTGTTTATAATACAGACTTCAAATTTGTGCCAAACTTAGAAAAGAAGTTGGTGCCAGACTTAAAAAAAACGAAGAAGCTCGATTCACTCAGTCTTACTTAAAAGCTCTAAAAGGAAAAGATAATATAAGACACAAGTGAATGACCTAAGGTAGAAGTTTAAATAGACTCTTAACAAAACTCACCCTTTATAAATAAAGGAGCCTCTAATCACAAAGCGTCTATAAACAGACCTCAACGAATGAGTAAAATGAGAGAACACCAAACCTAAAAAGATATAGGTTAGGAAACAAAGTAAACACTATTTAAACTGAAAAGCCAAAAGAATTTGTAGAAAGATAAAATTGTTTAAGAAATCTATAGAAACGCAAAATAATAAAAGAATAAATTTAACAAAATAGAAAACCTACTTGTAAAAACAAGAATAATTGAAATTCCTAATAATTTGTAACCAATTAAATGTAATTGAAACAGATGTCACACTATACAGGGTGTATAACAATCTAAACACTATCCACAATTCTTATTGTAAATATCAATTTAGTGTAATCAACCACCACGTGATTGATCCTACACTACCATAAAAACTAATCAAAGCTATTAATCATAATAGCCAATGAAGCCAGCCAGCTTCTCTACACATCATGAAGATAACCAATATCTTCAAACATTATTCAAAAAACCACCAGGCTTTAGAAATACTCATAATCATTCAGGCTCTTTAAATATTCGAATCTGCTAAAAAGCTTTACTATTCAAAGAGAGCCCTTAAAACTCTAATAATAATCATACACCCTATAACAAATCAGTAACTAGATATTAAGTGGAAGCTAAACAAATCCGAAGTAAAGAATTCAATAATGCTAAATAACATAAAACTGTAATATAAGATAAACGGAGAGCAGGAAATCGGTCCAAGCTAAAAAAAGAAACTGTGAACGGTGAAGCCTAGATAAATGTAAACAAATGCAAAAGTAAAAAACCCTGAAAATGAATACCAACCCACAACAACATGATTTACTAAAAGAAAGAACTTTTAGTAAGTCAGTCAAGATTGTCAGAAGAGTGTTAATTTGTGTACAGCAATTGAAGAGTACATCCCATATTGACCACGGTCGCAGCTGATCACGTAGCACGCGTCGCCCGTTATAGCACAAAATTGGCTCAAAACACAATCAATAGCAATGTACCTTCAAAGGCTCTAGGCAAATCAAACCTGATTACCAACAAATCTTAACCAGTTGACCAATCCCTCAAATAAACAAACCCCAGTGAAAACCAAACCCAACCCCAACAAAATCAAAAAACCTCCCAAAACCCTGAGGGGACAAATACAACACAAAAGACAAGGACAGGTCTTTTTGGCACCTTGCGGGGGCTCCCCCAAAAATCACAAGGCAGAGGGAAGACGTTAACCCTCTACATCACGGATCAGGTGAACTAAAGAAGCTCGAGAGATTAGTGGAAAGTAGCGCAACTCCTCTTGCTTCGAAAGAAGAGCACAGGGCAATTCTTTCTTAGCAAGGAACCAACTTTTTAACGTGGGGCATCCAACCACGCGACAACCCGAGAGTCGCCGATTACAAAAATAACAAAATATATAGAAGTTGGACTACCTCACCAGCTAACTTCGGCTAGATGTTACTCCAAAGTGTGTAAAGGCACCCAGAGCAACGAAAGGAAAGTAAAAAGTAGTAAATAGATGATAGAAAAGTGGAAACAGTCAAGGTGAAGAGAGGACATTCACACACAGTGAAACAAACAATGCACAAAAGAGTACAATCACAGGTGGAAGAGTATAGGACAGAGAAGGAACACAAGACCTAAATGGAAAGGTCGGGTAGTATGTCCGAAAAGGAAAGGTGGACATACCCCCAATAGTGCCAACCGAGACACCCCCAACCAACCTCCCTATCGCGGCCCACCAAACGCCCATCCAACCTCCCTATCGCTGCCCACCAAACGCCCATCCAACCTCCCTATGAAAACTTTGTAACAATTTTAAATGTTACAAGGTGGTCGCAGGAGTATTTGTCGTCGCTTCAGCAGCGGTCCAAGTGGCAGCATAATCATCCAAGCCAAGTTAAGGAAGGAATGATGGTGGTGCTAAGTTCCGAAAACACAGCTCCCTTCAATTGGCGTATGGGAAGAATTATCAAGGTCCATCCTGGGTAAGATAACGTTGTGCGCGTGGTGACAGTGCAGACTATTAATGGTGTTTTTAAACGTGCTTTGAATCGTATATGCGTTTTGCCTATTGACTTGAAGTAGATATTTTCGTTTTGAAACGCATTGCCTTTCAATAGGCGCGGCATGTTGAGATAATACAAATTTATTTATATTCAAGTGTAATTTATTTTATGTTAGTTTCGACATTGCCACGCCACCTGTCATTGGGTGGTTGTATTTATTTTGTGCACCTGTGGCTCTTCAGGTTGACGTATTGTAACTGTTGACCACGGCAGCAGCATTATTGTCTGTTTGAATGTAAAGCAAGTTGGTTGCTTATTTTGTTTACTATGCAATAAATGAATTGAAATATTATTAGTGTCTGTTATTGAAATGGTACATCAGTGAAAAATACAAATGAGAAAATATCCGCAACAGTGTGTTTATAATCCAGTTTTAAGTCAAGTTTTTTGTTTACTGTTATACAATTAATACATCCATCAGTTGTGCTTGTACAATTCTCAATTTTATGTCCCTCATATCCACACTTTATACAGCAAGTATTATTAGTACAGTTTTCTGCTTTATGGTTATATCCAAAGCACTTATAACAACGTAATATACCTATGTACTCATAAACTGGACACACACGCCGACCAATCTTTAGCTTTCCCAAATCTTTTACTTTTTTAAATGTTTCATTATCCATTTCTATTATCGCCATGTATCTCGTTTTCATCATTTTTACTAATTTCACTTCAACTTCCGCCTCCATCTTGTTAATAAAAGAGTTTTGGTTCAAAATTCGCTCTTTAACTTCTTCTTTAGTTAAGTTTTCATCTATTCCAACAATTTTAATTTGAGGTTTCACCTTTTTTAATTCTTGCACCTTATACTGGTTACCTAATTTAACGACAACTTCGCTTTTTAATTTATCCCTTTCGCCTTTGCTTTCACAGCTAATAACTACTCCTCCATTTCTTATACTTCTCACGTCATTAATACCAACTTTAAGTAGTGCGGGGTTAATTTTGTCTTAATTATATCTTTGGTATTAGATGCACTAACCTGAATATTCTCTTTTGGCTGGATTATTAGCTTCTCTAAGCATTTCTGGCTCTTGACTTTATCTGCATAGCTTTGTTTAATCTCATTAATATCTCTACTCAAGCTTAGCATTACAGCTTCCATTTTCTTTATTTGTTCTTCCAACAGACCTTCATTAATTTTAGATTTTTTATTAACTTCTTCCAATACATATTTAACCGCTTTTTCTGTGCTTCTTTCATCTTTCTGACCAAGTTTATTAAGACAACTATCACAAAAAGACTTCATCACTCGCTTACCTTTGAGTTTAAGCACCTTCACTTCTGATGCCGAGATTTCTTCGGAACAAAATTCACATAGTTTTTTTGCACATCCATCACACTCAAAGCAGGTGTCTTTTAGTTTTACTAGCTTTATTTCATTTTTATTACATGAATAACAAATGTTAGACATTTTTGTCTACGAATCATAACCTCAAAAAAAACTTTTTAGCTTTTACCATCAAATCAAAATCATATAATAACTAAATTCTCTGTTCAAAACACTCACAATACTTAGCTTAATGTACTAATCACTGTGTTTCTTTTTAATATTTATTATAGTACTATATAATAAACACAATTATGCTGGCACATGTATCCATAACCTTGATGAAAATGTATTTATTTTATTTTTTTTATATTTAGTTTATTAGCAATCAGAACAATACAATATACATTCTATGAGCTAATTTTATCTCTGGGTATTTCTCGTGGAGAGGAAGACTCCCATTGAAGTCACCTGTTTATTGCACTAAATCTTTTGGCCATTTCTTGCTCAAGCGCCGAGTCATAGGATTTTCTCTTAATGGACTAATTGTTTCATTGGGATGAGCTGCTAGTCGTGGTATTTTGTGGCTTTTTGCTTGATTGCGTCCTTTACATATGGTACATTGAGGTCAGTGTGGAGTGTTCTATTAGAGACATAAGACGTATCATGGCGCTCCAGTTATAGTTCGTAATGTCTTGGATTGAAATCGTTGGATGACTTCTATCGTTGAATTGCTTGCACAGACCCATAGTTCACAGCCGTATAGCCATATAAGCAAGCTTTTCGAACAATTTTTGTATGATTTTTATATGTGCAATCCATTGACCAGAAACTGATTTTTATTAATAGGATGAAATTTAAACGGACCTTCAGCTACTGGTAACTACTTTTCTTTTCCAAAATTACTTTTACGGAAAACTTGTAACTTAGAATAAGAGGCATCAACATTTACATATACTTTATGCTTATCGGTAGCCAGATGCTTTTGCCCACGTAGCGCTGGAATAGAAGTTCATATGAAGATTACGGGCCTCTAATCCTTTTTGCATGACACAATTAATATTCCAAAGTGATGCTCAATACCATGTAATAGGTACGTGCCTCTCGGTATATTTTTGACGCGTTAAGATTAATACGTAAAAAATACATCTTTTTCATGTCTCCGTCATTGCCAAGAACAGCTGTTGTTAGTTGAGTGAGCTTACCCTAGTTTACAGATTTTAATTTTGTTTGATAATAAGTGTGATTGGCATTATATGGATGCAACTACGGTTATTTCTTGTAATTAATGTTAACTAAGGGTTTGTATTTAAATTTAAATAAAGTATGCAATATTTATTTATATGATTGGCACGGTTAAATGATATCTAGTTTTTGAAAAGAAATATAAATCTGTTGGATAGTACCACAGTTTACTGCAATTTAGAAGTTAGAAGAAAATTAATTAAAAAGTTTACATTTACGTTTATTGTTTCAACCAATAAACGTAATGTAACTGTTTTGCTGTCTATGTTCGTCAAATCGTGATCCATAAAAAACGGGACATTTTCAAGATTTTGTGGCACCGAAACAGGTGAAGCAAAAGCAAGTCTGTCCCGCCAAGAGCGGGACATGTGGTCACCTTATAATAGTCGTTCATTTTGGTTATACTATAAAATATTTGCATAATATATTATTTTGGTAATAGGTATAGTATACAAAATATTGTAACAAGAGAGAAAAAGAAAGAACCTCTTCTCGAACAACAAATGGAATATTCTACGGCATTCGAGAGAATGACTCATCGCATCAAGCATGTGAACGAGACGCGTTTATTCTAGAAATATATAGTAGTTTCTAGCGGCTTCTAGTACGTTTGTAGGAGGGTATATAACCGACTTCGCCGATAAAAAGAGGCAGTCAACAGCAAGTCATGAACTGTGTATCGCGAAATAAATAGTGAATGTAAAGATAAATGTTGTATTAGAAATTCATAGTCTGTAAATAATAGTTTTAATGGTTTATAATCATAGCGTTAATTTATAGTGTATTCATTAGTGTTTGTAAATAAATATTTCTTATTAATAGAAGATTTAACCAGCACTTTTGTTATTATTTTAAAAAGAACGTAACAGTGGTGTACAGGTGTCGGGTTTTAAAATAAATAAAATCGCGTAATAATTAAATAAAGTGCTGTGAGAATAAAATTTTAGTGTTAAAAATAATTTCAACAAACAATTAAAATGGCGATGAAATTGTTAAAAGATCTCAAAGTAATAGACTTAAAACACGAACTTGAAGAACGAGATTTAGACACAACAGGCCTTAAAAGCGTGTTAATAAATCGGCTAAGAGAATGGCTTTTGGAACAGCAAGAAGACCCTGAAAGTTTCCTCTTCGAAATACCTGGACCCGCAATTGATACTAATTTGTTATTAAGTAAAATGGAAGAGAATTCTAGAATGTTAAAAGAGGAATTACTGGAAAAGTCCGAAGAGAATGCTAGAAAACTAATGGAAAATACTATTCTATTCTATTCTATTCATTCTGGGCGTGGTCTTCACTCTTCACCCACTGCACTGAAGCTCTAGGCTTATTGTGCCCCAAGAAGTGATTTACTCAATCAGACCTGTATCGCCAAAGTAGTTGAGGATACAGTTGATTGGTGCTGATGCAATTTCGCTCGGTTCAACATACTGAGCCCCGAAATGTTTAAATCTTTTAGCCCCGAGGGCTGAACATTCACATAGGACGTGTAGGGCTATCTCTTCTTCCTCTTCACATAGCCTACAGGTTGCATCATCGACAATATTCATTATGTTGAGATGTTTATTAAGGCTACAGTGTCCTGTTAATAGTCCTGTTAAAAGCCTTAGTTGTTTCCTGCTCAGTCTCAGCAGTTCCTTTGTTCTCTTACTGGAAGGGGACATCATTAGTATCTTTGACTGCCTGTGCCCCTGTAATTTCTCCCAGTAGGTTTTATGTTTATCTTTCAATAAGTCTTTGATAATCCCTCTTGCGGTTAAATAAGGGATCCCGCATGTAGGTTCAGGACCTATTAATCTCTGTTCGGAAGCTTGTTTTGCAAGTTGATCAGCTTTTTCATTTCCTTCATAACCCTGATGTCCTGGAACCCACTCTACACAAACATTGTTGCGTGTGGCCAGTGTCACCAGTGCTTCTGTGCAATTAAGCACGACCCTTGAGTGAATTTCAGTACTTCCTAAGGCTTTTAGTGCCGCTTGGCTATCCGTTAAGATGGAGATTTGCTTATTTTCAAAGCCCCTCTCTATCATGCTTTGTGCACATAATATTATGGCTGTTAATTCAGCTTGGAACACGGAGGTGAGCTTCCCCAGGTTAACACATATTTCATTCCCTGTACTTTGCTCAAACACTCCTGCTCCAGAGCTGTTTTCTGTTTTGGAACCATCTGTATACCATACAGATCCTTGTCTTTGAATCAACTCTCGTTTTCGTTCTTCATCACCCCTCTCAGGTATTTCAACCCTAAAAGGTTTTCTGAAGTCCCAAACGGTGTTGATTTTATCAGATTGCATATTGAGGATACTGGTTTTTTCCAGTATATTAAAGATCTCAGAATTGGGTCCGAAGCTTCGTCTCCCTATCCCATGATCGCTAATTTTCAGTCTATATGCAGCTGCTAGTGCTTCTGATTCCACTACTAGGTGAAGTGGAGGTAGACTTAGCATTGTTTCCATTGAAGCCGTGGGCGTAGATGACATTGCCCCAGTAATACCTACACAGGCAATTCTTTGTAGTTTATTTAATTTATTTATTACCACTCTGTTTCTGGTTTTGTGCCACCAGATAATAGAGGCATAAGTGATTGTTGGTACAACCACTCTTGTGTATACCCACAAGGTCATGCTTGGTTTCAAGCCCCAAGTTTTGCCTATTGTTCTCTTGCAAGCCCATAGGGCCCTTGTGGCTTTATTAAGTACCTTCTCCAGATGGGGATTAAAGGTTAGTTTGGTGTCTAAAATGACGCCCAAATATTTTGCCTCTTTCCCCATAGGTAACTGTTGGTCCCCTATTCGTACCTCCTTCAAATCTTGAAGGTTTCTTTTACGTGTGAATGGTATGACCGAAGTCTTAACTGGATTAACCGAGAGTCCTTCTTTCAAACACCATCTCTCCACGGTTTTCAGGGCCTGCTGCATCAAATTTGATATTACTCCCCCGAATTTCCCGTTTATGAGTATGGTTATATCATCTGCATATCCTTGCGCATATATTCCTTTCGCATTTAGTTCAGCGAGAAGGTCATCAATTACCAGGCTCCAAAGAAGAGGAGAGAGAACTCCTCCTTGAGGACATCCTTTTGTTACGATAGCCTCCTTGGTATAATTTCCAAGGGCTACTATGATTTTCCTGTTTTTTAGTGTCACAGTAACCCAGCCTGTTATAGATTGGTCTACACCACGCTCAACCATTGCTCTGGCAATTGAGTCAAAGGAGGTATTATCAAAGGCACCCTCTACATCCAAGAATACTCCTAGGGCAATCTCCTGGTTTTCAATTGCCCGTTGTATTCTTGTAGTTAGTTCATGTAAAGCTAGTTCACAGGATTTACCCGATTGATAAGCAAATTGGTTTCGATGTAGAGGTGATTCCCTCAGAATTTCGTCCCTGATATGTCTATCAATCAGTTTCTCCAAGGTTTTGAGGAGAAATGACATTAGGCTGATGGGTCTGAAGGCCTTTGCCTGGGCATAAGAATTACGCCCTGGTTTAGGTATGAAACAGACCCTAATCTGTTTCCAGCCACTTGGTATGTACCCAAGAGCCAGACTTGCCCTATATAGGGCACATAGTGGTGAAGCAAGTTCCTCCAAACCATGCTGTAGTAATGCAGGAAAGATGCCATCTATTCCTGGAGACTTAAATGGTCTAAACGTATTGATTGCCCATTTAAGTCTTGTTATGTTGATTAGCCTTTCGGCCACTCCCCAATCTTCTCTTCTTGCCCGAGTGATTGGTATTCCTGACATATCATTGTCAGGATTTGTTCCAGTATCAGTAACACTGCCTGGGAAGTGAGTCTCTAGCAAGAGCTTAAGAGTTTCCTCCCCAGTATCCGTGTACTCTCCATTAGGCTTCTGTAATGAGCCCAATTTCCCTTGGTTTACTTTCAATAGGGCGTTTTGCAGTTTTGCACAAGTGGGTGTACATTCAATTTCCCCACAGTACTTCCTCCATGAAGCCTCTTTTGCCTTCCGGACCGCATATCCGTATTTCAGGTTAGTGGTTTTGTACTCTGCCCAGTCCCCCGTTCTTTTTGCTTTGTTAAACAGTTTACGCACTGTTGCCCTAAGCTTAGAGAGTTCATGGTTCCACCAAGGGTTCCCATTTTTCTCTCTTTTTACTCTTAGCGGGCAGCTGTTTTCATATGCTATTGTGATAGCTGATGTGACATAGTTGTTCATCGCTTCGATAGCATCTGCTGTTTCAGGTTGCTGTAGACAACCTTCTAATCCTAGTGCTAGGTTCTGCTTGAACATTCCCCAGTCACAAGATCTAGGATCTCTGTAAGTACTAGGTTCAGCCCTATTCGAGTATAGGTCGAACCTGATATATCTGTGATCTGAGAGTGACGGCTCGTTAACAACGTGCCAACTTTTAATCACCCTACAGATCTGTGGTGTACCTATTGTAATGTCTAAGACTTCCTTTCTTGAAGAAGTCACAAAGGTTGGTTCATTACCTTCGTTAGCAACATCTAGATTATTGCAAGCAATAAATTCTAAAAGTGACTCACCTCTAGCGTTGTTTTCCGTGCTGCCCCATACCTCATGGTGTGCGTTGGCATCACATCCTACTAATAAGTGGACTTTATTGCTAGTGCAATTCCTGACCAGGGCTCTGAATTCCTCTGTTGGAGGTAGTCCTGGTTGATCATATGGAAGGTAGGCTGAGCCTACAATTAGGTCTCTTGCAATTCCTTCCATGGCTGTTTCAATCTTTGCCACTACTAGGTCTCTGGTGATGAGGCCCCATAGTAGTATTAAATGTAGGTTTTTTTTTGCAATGATGCAAGTCATAGGATGCTCGTCAACCGGGCACAATAGTTCCCAGTCAGCAGGCAATCCAAGTCCTCGTATCCGTCCCCTGTAAATCCAAGGTTCTTGTATTAGTGTCAAATCAATATTATTATACCTAATATGATTTTGTAAAGCAGCAGAAGCTGCCTTACTATGATGTAAGTTTACCTGAAGGACTTTTATAGTGGTAGTCCTTGGTTTTTTGTCCATTATATATTTAAAGAGGTTCCACTAAGGGCCCCTCTGGTGCTTCTTCTGTCTCCATCTGAATGGGCTGGGTTTCTGAAGTCGATGGTAGAGGCGGTGGTATCGGTATACGTCCCTCCTTCACACATATTTCAGATTTTGGTTGTTCACCATCCTTTCCCTTTTGCCCGAGCAGCTTAAAAGTGACTCTGGAAAAGTTTAAGAATGGTCGTCTGTCCAGCTCTGAGATTTTTGCCCAGGATTTTTCGTCCAAAAGTATAATAAGTTGTTGATCTTTTGGATCTGGTTTTTTGTCAACTACACGCCAGGTTCCTGTACGGAGCCCTGGGTTTTGGACCCGAAGTCTTTTAATAATTTTTTCCGGTTCCTCAATTGGACCCGGAATCCACGTCATTACCCTTACTGGTTTGGGAACGTCCTTAGCGTCGATGACACTAAGTTTCGCTCCCTCCCAGAGGGTACTGCTCTGTATGGCTTGTCTCAGCCAGTCCACAATGGGTTGATCAAAGCAAGATACTTGGATCAGTCCCCCCTTGTGTCTTAGTTCTGAGAACCTTGGTGCAGGTCCTCCTTCTTCAAGTTCGTCCATTTTTGTGATTAGAGCGGCCCTAATAAGGTTCGCCTGATCTTCGCTTATTACCGTCTCAGGAAAGGTCTCGATTAGGATGGCCAGCCTGATGTCGGTTAAAGCGCTTTTATAGGAGACAGAGATATCTACCTCCCTACTTTTTTTTGATGCCCTGATGTCTTTAGGAGTGCTGCCATCAGATCGGTTCCTCTTCTGAGCCCCTGTCTTTTGGCTAACATCCTCAGGTTTATTTGAAGCAGTGGTAACGTTAGGACCAGTGGCCCCTACCGCCCTTGCTTTTTTTAGTTTGCGCCTTGCAGCGCCAGATAGTGGTTTTTTTGTCTCACCTAAAGCAGGCTCCCTCCTCTCGGAGGTTCCCGCTTTTGATGAGACAGGTGGATTCTGCTGAGAGTCTCCATCTTTCTTTTGTTCTTTTGTTTTTAAGTTTTTCTGAGTATCCATTTTTGGTCCCACGAGTATAAACATTTAAGGAGTGAAAAGACTGTCGCTAAGAACTGATTGCCCCTCAGCCATAACATCTCTTCGGCGCGCACGATACCACTGAGATTGGGGGGGGTTTTTATAGTGGCCCCATCCACACGGTCCGGGCGGTTAAGCCAAGACCCCCCCACACCAAACCTGTCCGCGAGACATGACCACAGTCAACAGGAAAATGGTGCAGGGTCTATCGGCTAAGCCCAACTAAGTTAGGCAATAACCGTAATGGAAAATACTAAAGCACTGGAAGAAAAAGTTTTGGAAAATTCTAGACAGTCCGAAGAAAATACTAGAATGCTTAAAGAAGAATTATTGGAAAAGCACGAAGAGAGTTCTAGAAAGTCCGAAGAGAATTCTAGAATTTTTAAAGATGAATTACTTAAAAATACTAAAGCACTGGAAGAAAAAGTTTTTGAAAATACTAAAATGCTTAAAGAAGAATTACTGGAAAAGCACGAAGAGAATTCTAGAAGGTTTGCAGAATTACTAGAAAAATCTGAAGAAAGTTCTAGAAGGCTTAAAGGTGAATTGCTGGAAAATGTCAAAGCGTTGGAAGATAAAGTTTTCGAAGAATTCTTTGAGAATGCCAGCTCGTTAGGACTGTTGGAAGGTAGATTGGCGGAACAAGATAGGGTAATAAAGATGGTAGAAGAGAAAATAGCCCAAATGCAATTACCACCAACAACTAAGAAAGCCGATATGACCGAAATGCTGGAAGATAGAATGAGGCAACTACGGTTTCCCTCAACTTCTGAGAGGCCGTTTAATGAAGTAAAGAAACAGTTTAAAGAAGAAAAGGGTCCTGTCGTAGGGATAAAAGTAAAACCACCCACGTTCGATGGAAAGATACCTTGGTCCACTTACTACAAACAGTTTGAGGCGGCTGCTGGGGCCAACGGATGGACAGGCAAGGAAAAGGCCGTTTCTTTAACTGTGGCTTTGCGTGGAGACGTGTTGAACGTCCTGCAAACAATCCCAGCAGGACAGGAAAATGATTACCAATTGTTAGTGTCTAGATTGGAGATGAGATATGGAGACGCGCATCTTCAACAAGTGTATCACACGCAAGTGAAGAATCGTATCCAGAAGAATGGAGAAAGCCTGCAGGAGTTTGAAGCCGATGTTGCGCGGCTTGTCCGATTGGCGTACCCTACGGCACCCGATTCATTTCTGGGACAACTGGCTGTGCAGACCTTCATTGATGGGTTAAGAGACGGGGAAACACAACAATCATTGAGGCTGGCACGACCAAGAACAACTGATGATGCGCTTGCTCACGCCTTAGAATTTGAAGCTGCAAAACAAGCGTCCCGAGGTCACGGGCGTGTTCGAGCCGTTGTGGAAGAAGAAGAAGGTTCTAAGGATCACCTAGAGGAGTTAGTACTGAGAGTTCTTCGGAAGGAAGAAAGCCGTAAGAAGAATCATCAAGAAGTTCGAGGGCCTCGTTGTTGGAACTGCGGCGAACAAGGACATGTAGAACGCCGTTGTCCCAAAATAAGAAAAGTACAACCGTCGGAAAAGTTAAAAGGGGTTGGCAAGAGGGGGCGAACGTTGACTGCGAGTGAAGATGCCCCGGAGATCACGATCCATGCCGTAACATCAAAGAATAGTAACGGCAGTTTGTTTGTAGATGGAAAGATTGCTAACCGAACTGTTCCACTACTTATTGATACGGGGGCGACAAAATCCATCGTACGCCCTGATGTTCTACAATCAAGTATTAAATTGTTACCGACAACTATTCAACTCCGTACAGCAACAGGTGAAGTGATACCAACACGCGGAGTGGTGAAGATGAAGATTGGCATTGGAAGTGAAGAACGTGAACATGAGGTGCTGGTAGCCGATATCACTGATGACTTCATCTTGGGAATGGACCTCCTGAGAAAATTTGGTTTTACGTTGGATTTGAAAGAGGGTGTTTTGAAGGTCGGTAACGAAGAACTTCCGTTGCACCCACGAGAAGATCCGGTTGTAAGGGTTTTGCTGACTGAAGATGTGATATTGCCGGGTCAAAGCGAGATGGTTGTCGAGGCAGGTTTGGATGGAGATCTTCGGGTAGGATGTGTGCGAATGATGGAGCCTGTCTGTGATAAGAAGATCCATAGTGGCATACTGGTGGGAAAAGCGCTGATCAAGGTTGGAAAGATAGTACCGGTGAGAATTATGAACGTTAATATGGATCCGGTGACATTGAAGAAGAGTACCCTTGTGGGACAGTCTGTGCCAGTATTCCGAGTAGCCAGGTGTATGGCTGATGTTCCAAAACCAGCGCCCAAAGACCATGGTGGTAAATTAGTGGGTATGGTTACTAGTTCGTGCGAAGACTTTAACAGAACGGAAGTGAAAGAGGTACAGGGTTTGGTTCACCGATACCAAGATATCTTCGCTCTTGAAGATAGCCAGAAGGGACGAACAGATATAGTAAAACATAAAATCAATACAGGCAACTCTATGCCTGTCCGTCAGCAGCCGAGGCGTCTACCTCTAGCAAGGCGAGCAGAAGCCGAGAAGATTATTACCGATATGGAAGAACAAGGGGTCATCGAGCCATCCAGCAGTCCATGGGCATCACCGGTGGTCCTGGTCAGTAAGGACGGGTCAACGAGATTTTGTGTGGACTATCGGCAGCTCAATAACGTGACCAAGAAAGACTATCCCTTACCACGCATCGACGACACGTTAGATACCCTGTCTGGTTCACGATGGTTTTCGACTTTGGACTTAAAGAGTGGTTATTGGCAAGTTGAAATGGAACCTGAAGACCGAGAGAAGACTGCGTTCACTATTGGTTCCGGACTATGGCAGTTTACAGTTATGCCATTCGGTCTATGTAACACTCCGGCCACCTTTGAGCGTCTAATGGAGACCATCCTGAGGGGGCTGTCGTGGAAGACTTGCCTGGTCTATCTGGATGACGTGATCGTAGTTGGAAGATCATTCAGTGAACATCTGAAAAATCTGGAGGAAGTGTTCCGGAGACTGCGTACAGCTAATCTGAAATTGAGTCCGAAAAAGTGCCACATATTCCGGAGGGAGGTGAAATATCTCGGGCATGTCGTATCACAAAATGGAGTGGCAGCCGACCCCGATAAAATTCGTGCAGTCCAAGAGTGGCCAACCCCAAAAGATAAACACCAAGTTCGTAGTTTTCTTGGATTGTGTACCTACTACAGGCGTTTCGTTCCTGGGTTTGCCAATATAGCGAAGCCTCTAACAAGGTTAACTGAAGATGGGCGCGAGTATGTTTGGAGCGGAGAGTGCGAAACGGCTTTCCAACAGTTGAAGCGTGCCTTGACAACAGCACCAAAATATTGAGCTATCCACGGACAGAAGGGAAATTCATACTTGACACAGATGCAAGTAATCTGGCCATTGGGGGTGTACTTTCTCAGGTACAGGATGGACAAGAACAGGTCATCGGCTATTTTAGTAAGGTTTTGTCGAAAGCCGAAAGGAATTATTGTGTGACCAGAAAAGAACTATTGGCCGTCGTGAAGTCCGTTGAGCATTTCTACAAATACTTGTACGGACGGAAGTTTTTATTGAGGATGGACCATGCAGCGTTGAAATGGCTTCTACAATTCCGTAATCCTGAAGGCCAGGTCGCAAGGTGGATCGAGCGACTACAAGGATACGACTTTGACACAGAACATCGAGCGGGCACTAGTCATCGAAATGCCGATGCTCTTTCAAGAAGACCCTGTCCAACGGATTACCGTCATTGCTCTCGCTTGGAAGAGAGGGTTTGCCAAGTATTAAGAACTACCATCGTCAACGACAATTGGTTGCCGGAAGAATTGCAACGACAGCAGAAGGCTGATCCCGAACTAAAAATGGTACTGGAATGGAAGCGCGTGGGAGAAAGGCCTGCCTGGGAGGCCGTCAGCCCTTTCAACAGAACGCTTAAAGCATATTGGGCCCAATGGGAGTCCTTGAAGGTGGAAGACGATCTCCTGAAGCGAGTACTGGAGAGTGAAGATGGCACCACCATTATAGTAGAGTGCTCGGAGCTCTAAAACTTGAAAAAAAAACACATTTTGTGGGACTTCGAGGTAAAAATGTAAAAATTACATAGAATTGTAGCTTTGGTTCTGTAGATTCTAAAACTGCAATTTGTCAAATAATTCTATGGTGCAAAGGGGCACTATTTAAAAATTTCGAGTTAAATACATAGATGGAAAATAGAAGATATAAGCTACCTCTGTAATAAAAAATTATGTATATTTTTGTACAGATTCTTATTAATTTTAAAGACTTAATATGGGGTTGCGTTTGGAATTGCACGTAAATCCCATAAGCGCAAATTGAGAAGGTTTCACGTTTATGTAAATTTCTCGTTTCAAGCACTGCAGAAATCCTAATTAAATTCGACCATTTTTTGTTTTACATCGTTTTATCTCGGAAATGGTAGCATTTAGCAAAATAATGTATTCTTATAAAATTGTAACCACGTCTTTCACAATTATGATGGTTCTTGATTTATTGATTTTGGAAAAGTATTAACTGAAATATCTAATAAAATGTAAAACGATTCCATTACGATCGATCACCAGCTGTAGCTGCTTCGCTCGATGAATGATGGGCCTTTGCATCCCTCCCTTTACCGCGCTGTGTATTCTGCACAAACCACCACAGTTGAAAACTTGTGGCTGAAAGCAAAAGTTAACAGTGTTTTGGTTTACAATTTGTTATATTGTTTTAAGACGAGAAGACAAAATATTTCAAGGTAATTATGTTTTCATTAAGTACGTAAAGTGAAAATTCATCACCATTCTAACATTTGTAGTTCCCATAAACATGTTGGCACGAAATTCGGATACTACTAATAGTTCAGACAGCGAACTTGAATCAAAAGTAAAATTTAATATACCTAAGACCACATGTTTATTTTGTAAAATTAAAGGTAACTTAAGCAGTGGTTATGAAAAATCCTGCAAAAAAATTACAGAATGCCTCAAAATAAGGGAAGAAATAACAAAAAAAAGTTATTTGCAATTGCATGATATTTTGGTTAAAGCTATAAACGCAAATGATTTTAAGGCCCTGGTATGGCATACCAACTGTTATGCTAGTTTTACTAGCAAAGTAAATATAGAACATCTTCGAAAAAAATATGAAAAGTCAAAAAACTTTGAATCAGCGTCATGTTCACTGGAGGGGGGGGGGGTATAATATTAAGAAAGTCAGTTTTTGACATAAATAAGTGCGGAAGATTCTGATAACGATCTTTAGTAATTTCAATCTATGTATTTATGGTAAATTTGGTTCTGGTTTTACTTTCTTTGTCCTGTATGTTTCCTGCTTGTTTTTGCTAAATGTATGTGTAAATTTTAGTGTCATAAAAACCTTTTTATGTCATTCGTATGCTAATCTGTATGTATATTTCTAACATTATTACTAATTATGTAGACAAAGTATTTTGATGTTATACTTATACTCTTGTACCGAATAGTTGCAATCAGAAAACAAAAATATGAAAATTTAGTAAATGATCAGAAGTGACAAATAAATACATGCGGGGTTGGCGCGGGAGAAGGAGAGATGCGGCCACGAGTGGAGCAGCTACGGCCGGTGTCGATCGCAATGGAGATCGTTTTACATTTTAATATATATCTCGGTTAATACTTTTCGAAAACTTATAAATCAAAAACCATCGTAATTATGAAGGACGTGATTACAATTTCACAAGAATACATTATTTTGCTAAACGCAACCTTTCACGAGATAAAACAGTGTAAAGCAAAAACTGGCCGAATTTAATTAGAATTTGTGCAGTGCTTGAAACGAGAAATCTGCATAAATGTGAAACCTTCTCAATTTCCGCTTATGGGATTTACGTGTATTTTGAAACGCAAGCTCTTATTAAATCTTTAAAATTACTAAGAATCTGTATAAAAATATACATAGTTTTTTATTACAGAGGTAGCTTATATTTTCTATTTTCCATCTATGTACTTAACTCGAAATTTTTAAATAGTGCCCTTTTGCACCATAAAATTCTTTGACAAATTGCAGTTTTAGAATCTACAGAACCAAAGCTATAATTCTATGTAATTTTTACATTTTTACCTTGAAGTCCCACAAAAGTCATAATTTGATGCAAATTGCACTCTACTATTAGGTCTCAGTTCGTGGTTTCAAGAAGCCGAGTGGCTACAGTATTGCGACATCTCCATGATGGTGCCTCAGGAGGACACTTCGGTGTGAAGAAGACTTTGGAGAAAGTTAGAGAGCGTTTTTACTGGGTCAATTGTAAAGAAGACGTGAAAGAGTGGTGCCGTAAATGCGAACTATGTGCCACGGGTAACGGACCCTTGGGGAAGCGAAGAGCACCTATGAGGCAGTACAATGTGGGTAGTCCTCTGGAAAGAATAGCTATAGATATTGCCGGACCATTTCCCGAAACCGACGATGGGAATAAATACATCTTAGTGGCAATGGACTATTTTACCAAATGGCCAGAAGCATATGCCCTACCAAACCAGGAAGCTGCGACTGTTGCTGACGTACTAGTCAAAGAATTCTTCAGTCGCTTCGGAGTGCCAATGGAGCTGCATTCGGATCAAGGCCGCAATTTTGAGTCTGTACTCTTTGGAGAAGTCTGTCGATTGTTGGGCATTCGCAAGACTCGGACCACACCGTTACATCCGCAGTCCGATGGAATGGTAGAACGCATGAATCGGACAATGGGCAAATATTTGGCCAAGGTTGTCTCCGATCATCAACGAGACTGGGACCAATACCTGCATTTATTCCTAATGGCTTATCGTGCATCGGTCCACAAAACAACCGGTCAGTCACCAGGGTCTGTGATGTTTGGACGCGAGTTACGGTTACCGTGTGTTTTGGAATTTGGGTCTCCACCTATAGAGCAGGAGGTAGCCGGCAATGATTATGTCATCAACTTAAAGAAGAAGTTGGAGGATATTCACGATCGAACCCGAAACAATAGTCGAATCGCGAGTGACCGGATGAAGGCTACGTACGATGTGAGAGCCCAAGAAGGAGGGTTTCAACCTGGAGAGCTTGTCTGGTTATACAACCCGTAAAGACGTCGTGGCTATTCTCCAAAGTTACAGCGGAATTGGGAGGGCCCATACCAGGTGAAGAAACGAATAAATGACTTGATTTATCGCATCCAGAAATTGCCAAGAGGGAAACCAAAGGTGATACACTCCAATCGTCTGGCGCACTATGAGGGAAATAATGACGCAGTCCCGGATCGGGAAGATGAAGCTGAGGTGGCTATCAATACCGTAAGGCCTGGAGATGATCAGCCAACCTTCAGAGAATTTATGGCTGCGTTTTCTGGAACTAGAAAAGCGCGATTCGGAGTCACGACTGAGATGCAACAAGATCTCTTCCGGGTCCCTGGTGATTATTCCATTGCCCACTGTGTCTCCGAGGATCTCCGTATGTCCTGGGGGATCGCAGTAGTGTTTAGAAATAAATTTGGACGGCTGAATGAACTTCGAGAACAAAATCCCTCTGTTGGGAAATCCTTACGCTTGCCTGATCATGACCGATCCATTTACTACTTGGTAACCAAGCAGTTTTACTACCAGAAACCGAGTTACGCCGACTTGTGGAGGGCATTATGGAACTTGAGGATCGAGTTGCTTACCAGGGGTATTAACAAATTGGCAGTTCCCAAACTCGGCTGTGGGCAGGACCAGCTGGATTGGAGAATCGTTAGAAACATGTTGGAAGTTGTCTTTAGAGGTACGGACGTCAAGATCTTCGTCTGCAGTTTTGATCCACAGCCCGCATTAAGGCCAACGAAGAGTGTAGACTGTTACTTCTACCGTAATGGAACGTGTAGTCGAGGTGAAGACTGTCGATATCGTCATGACCCGTTCTACAGGAACCAGAGCATAAAACCTGTTCTGGGACAGAACAGACTTGAAGAGGGGGGCAGTGTAAGAAGAGAGAAAAAGAAAGAACCTCTTCTCGAACAACAAATGGAATATTCTACGGCATTCGAGAGAATGACTCATTCCACCAAGCATGTGAACGAGACGCGTTTATTCTAGAAATATATAGTAGTTTCTAGCGGCTTCTAGTACGTTTGTAGGAGGGTATATAACCGACTTCGCCGATAAAAAGAGGCAGTCAACAGCAAGTCATGAACTGTGTATCGCGAAATAAATAGTGAATGTAAAGATAAATGTTGTATTAGAAATTCATAGTCTGTAAATAATAGTTTTAATGGTTTATAATCATAGCGTTAATTTATAGTGTATTCATTAGTGTTTGTAAATAAATATTTCTTATTAATAGAAGATTTAACCAGCACTTTTGTTATTATTTTAAAAAGAACATAATATATTTACATATCGAAAAAAAAAATCTGTTTTTGTCTTTTATATCAGACAGTACAATACCTTTAAGCTTTATATAGATAGTTAATATAACAAATTGATAAAGAAGTAAGTGAAAAATTATTTAAAAAGAATTCACCTACTGGAAGATGAATTTTTAAAGAAACACAAAACACCTACCTGCCGGTAGGAACAGTTTTTTCCAGAAATTTATTACTTACTGGTAAGAACATAATACACTCCCTATATTTATAGACAGATTGTAAATAATCTTTTATCTTTTAATATTTGGAAATTTCAAAAATTGTAGGAGACCAGGAGTCTTAGCTTGCTTGCCTTCACTTTATTTCATACTAAATATAACGTAAGTGAGAACATGATTGACAAGTGTAACTAAACAAGAGACCGAAGTAATATCAAATAATAAAGAAAGCAGAGGCCTGTGAGAGACTTCCATCTCAAGTGCAAATGCCTTTATTTTAGCGGCTGTTTACTCGATAAAAACTTTTTGCACATTAACAACCTTTTCGTAGTCCAGGTCACATATTATAAAATTAAAGATAATGAATTATTTTAAGGTAAAGGTTAATTAATTTATTGTTTTACATTAAATCACATTTTGAATGCAATGTTATTGGATTATTTAAATAAATGTAGATTAGCTTTGATAGTTGATGTGTTACTGACGAAATGCCAGTTCATTAAAGTACACTAGATAAAGCAATTATATCTAGTACCCTTTGTATGTTTGTGTTATTATTATAATTATCAAGTTTGTGTAGAAAAATTATCATCTTACTGGAAGTCACCCGGTAGTTCTGTTGGTAGTTTCCATCCGAAAAGCAGAAGGTCCTGGGTTCGATTCCCAGTCGGGATAATTTTTTTTTATGGATTTCCATTCAAAATGTGATTTAAGATAATGAATTACGTTTAGATGTAGCTTTAAATGAATTTAGACATAATGTAGAGCGAAATTTCCAACCCTACAATTTATTGCATTTAATCAGTAATTATAAATTTACAAAACTCCACATTTCTCACTCTCACACACATCTCGACCAGATGCACACATATCTTGAGTAGACATATTGTCACCAAGGTCTGCTTATAACATTAAGATACCAAAATAGAAAAAAGAGCATTAAAAACTCGTTTTGTATACCTCTTTTATCGTCCTCGTTCTTTGGAAAATTTGAATAAACTATAATAAAATCTTGCTTTATAAAACTTATTTTTTTAATATACTATTTTTGTATTGTTGTAGGATGGTGATACACCATTATTAAAAGCTGTACGATCACGTAACGCCGAAATAGTTCAGTTGCTTCTAGATAAGAAAGCGAAGGTTTCAGCTGCAGATAAAAAAGGGGATACTGCTCTTCATATAGCAATGCGTGCTCGTTCAAAAGCAATAGTAGAAATACTTTTAAGGAATCCAAAACATAGCCAGTTATTGTATAGACCAAATCGTTCAGGAGAAACCCCATACAATATTGATATAAATCATCAGAAAACAATTCTTGGTCAAATTTTTGGAGCCAGTAATGCTTTTTTACTCTAATAATTTCAACTATCATTGCTAACCATTTTATTAAATTTCAGGACGATTAAATACAAATGAAGATAATGAAAATATGTTAGGCTATGATTTGTATAGTAGTGCCCTCGCCGATATTTTAAGTGAACCTTCACTTTCCATGCCTATTACTGTTGGATTGTATGCAAAATGGGGTAGTGGAAAATCGTTCTTACTTAGCAAACTTCGAGGTAATTTATAGTAGTAAAGAAAAATAAACTTAATTATCAACTAATTGCTTTATAGATGAGATGAAGAATTTTGCACGAGAATGGGTTGATCCAGTATTTCAATTTAGTGGTTTATTATTTCTTGTTATTCTTCATATAGCTGTGATCATAGGCATAATAGTAGGTTTATGTTTTCAAAACTGGATTATAGGTGTAACTGTAGCAGGAGCTGTGTTTGGTGTTATTTATACATTTCTCGCTTTAATATGGTTTGCTAGTAAAAGGTATTATTTATATATTCAATAATAGAATCAGATATTTTTCTATATCTTTGTTCTATTTTAGGTATGACTGGGATTGGCCTTATAATTTTAGTGTGAAGTTAACTAGGAAGATGAATAGCTTGAAACTAATTTTCCAAATTATGTTCTGTCATCCCCCAGGAACATCTGGAAATGATATTATTTCTGCACAACCTATTAGGTGAGATGATTGTCATGTTTGTTCTAATATTTCGATAGCTCACAGTTAACATCAAATTATGACCAAAACCATTGTTTAAGAGTCAATTTTGACCAATTTAATTTTTAAAAGAATTCTTTAACCAACGATAATTAGCTTTATGAGCATGAATAATTATCTATTATATTGGTATATTTATGAATGCACATACCACATTTGAGGGTGCTCACTTTACTGGCTGAGAGCTGTGAGTGTTAGAAAATGTCTCGTTTAGCTGCTCTGCATTGTATAAAGTGCATTTGTGTACCTGCTATCTAACCACAAGAAAAGAATTGTCGGTCACCATCCAAAAGCTTTAAATACAACATATTGAACTAGTCCTTTAATTAAAAATTTTAGGCAAATTTCTTACAATAAATTTTGTAGATAGTATTTTTGTCCACTTTCATCTCGTTTTACACCAGCAATAAATATTACTCGAACTATCTTAATATGTTTAGTCATAGGGATGGTGTAAATATAGAGTACTTTTTTCGGATGGATTAGTAGAAAGAAAGCATGGTCTGTTCCTGGTCGACCTGTAGTTCTACGAAGTGTCAAACATCCTGTAAAAGTGATTATATGGTTTTGCTTTAATGCACATGGTTTTGGTGTATTGTATGTCTCTACTGGTATTTTAAATTCTACCAGAATGATTAAAATCTATCAGAAGGGGTTGTTGAAATCAACAAAGTAGTGGTTTGGTGATAATAATCACCAATTCGTTTTAAAAGAAGACAATGGCCCAAAACATCGTAGCTGTGCGTGCACCTCTTGAAAAGCAGAAAACAGTATTCAAAGCATGGATCAAGAATGTTTGCTTTACTTTACTTTAAAAATTGCAATTTTTTAAAGAATTGTGCTATTAACATTTGGTTTTCGCTGTTAGAATCTTGATAGTTATTAAGTAAATAAATAATAACATTTATTAATAAATAGGCAATGCCTAATATACAAAAATCATTAAATACATCTTAATTTTCATTAAAATATATTCATTATATACTCCACCAAAATAATAATAATAATATGTACATTCAAAATGGTTAATAATAGAATATTACAAAATAATTAATAATAGAATTTTACAAAATAACACCACTAAAAAAATTACAGAATACCTTTCTCTTGAATGTATAGCAATAATTTTGTTTTAAAAATTTTACTTTATTTGCTAGCTTTAATTTCAAGTGGTAAATTATTGTACTTATCGACCCCTTTACAAAATAATGAGTTCATTGTAGAACGATAATTATATTGAGGAATATAAATGTTAACCGAACCTCTAGTATAATGGTTATGAATATTATGATGAAATGATATAAAATTATTAAAGTATAATGGAGTCTGATTATTCAATATTTTATAGAGAAAAGTCATGGTTAACAAATATATCCTCTTAGACACTGATATCCAGTGTAAAGTATCTAACATAATCACCACTAGTTACGTAGAAATACTGCTTGTCAGCAAGCAGATAATATCATATTACATTTCAAGATAAGAAGAAAGTATTATCTTCCGTGGGAATTGCTTAGTATGCAGTATTAACTTTCTCATGAGAATTGCTTATCATGCAGATTATTGTATTACTTTCCTCGTGAGAACTGCTGAGTAATATTTTATTTAGATAAGAGAATCATATATAGAGAATCATAAAAAGAAGAGTTAAATTATACTGTGATGAATGTGAAAATGGTCTTCGTTTGGTTCCGTCTCTGATCTCAGCTGTCAATCAACTCAAGGAGGAAATCGAAAAACTAAAAGCTAACAAAAGCTCCCATCCCCATACCATGGAACCTAATGTTGTTGACACTGAAAAATTAATCTCAGAAATTGCTGACAGACAAAGGCGTGCGTGCAATCTCATGTTTTACAACTTGAGCGAATCTGAAAGCCCCATTCTTAATCAACGAATTGAAGAGGATAAGAGTAAAGTTTCTGAAATAATCAGGGATATCTGCAAGACTGATTTAAATATTGTAAAGGTTCTAAGAGTAGGTAAACGAAGCAATCCTAAAATTCGACCCATGAAAGTAGTTCTGTCAGATCCATCTGATGTCATTACTGTGCTTAAGAGTAGATCAACGTATAAAGGTTTAGTACAGATTAGATCAGATCAAACTCCTGCCCAGAGAAAATACTTCAAGGAAATAAAAGTTCAGCTAGATCAGATGCATGCAGATGGAAAGACAAATAAAACGATTAGGTATGTTAATGGTGTCCCTACAATTGTTGACTCTAATTCCCATAGCAGTTCAAAAAACTAAGTGTTTATTATCAAAATATACGTGGAGTTCGTACTAAACTTCGAAAGCTACAGTGCAGCATGTCTACTAATAGAGGTTATTATGATATTATTATTTTTACGGAAACATGGCTACATAATGGCATTCTAAGTAGTGAATTGGGTTTTTCTAATTATACTATTTACAGAAAGGACCGTAGTAATGAAACAAGTGTTTTTAATAGAGGTGGTGGAGTTATGATTGCGTTGCTAATCATCTTCACAGCAGTTTAGTAACTTTAACCAACAGTAATATTGAACAGTTATTTATAAAAGTCTATCTCTCTTCAGGACAGGTTACACTCGGAGCTATTTATATTCCTCCAAAATCTCCAGTTGAAATTTATATGGACCATTGTAACTCACTTGAGGAAATAATGAATCAAATTAATAATGAAAAAATACTGCTATTTGGCGATTATAACTTACCGAACACTTTATGGTGTAATGATAATATAGGTGTTTACTCTGTATGCCCGACTGGAGCCCCAGAAGCTGAAATGATTGCCTCTTCTGTTATAGCTGATGTATTTGGTGCCTTCAGTCTTATGCAGTACAATGTAATATCAAATGCCAATGGTGTCATATTAGACTTATTGTTTAGTAACCTAGAAGGTATACTGGTGTCTACTGCCGATGATATTTTATTACCCTGTGATAGTCATCACCCAGCATTGGTTTGCTCATTATCTTTAGTAACAAAGCAACCCTCATTAAAATATGAGGACTACTATTATGATTTTAAGAGAGCTGACTACAGTTTGATACGCAACTTCTTAGCTAATGTCAATTGGGATTTAGCATTGAGAAACTTATCTTTGGATGAGGCGATTAACACACTTTATTTTATTTTATATGAAGCAATTGCAATTTATGTGCCCATTCGTAAATCGAGTAACTCCAACTTTCCATGTTGGTTTAGTCTAGAGCTCAAAAATTTAATTTTTGAGAAAAAAAGAGCACATTTACGATATAAGAGTACGAAATCTTTTGAGGATTATCTATTATTTGTTGATTTGAGAAATAAATGTTCTGCACTGAGTGAATCATGTTATAATAATTATGTAAGTAAAACTGAGAATAAAATTCCCGTTAATGTTACTTCTTTTTGGAGATATGTTAATACTATGAGGAAAGATGATGGAATTCCTAATGTAATGGTTCTTGGAGATGTGAAAGCTAAGGAAGGCAATGCCATTGTAAACTTGTTTGCAGAGTATTTTGCCTCAGTTTACACTAACAATGATTGTCCAATACCAAATTCTGACTTTCCACAATCCATTGATTTGTTGTCCCTTGATATATCACTTATTGAAATTTATGAACACATTGAAAAACTTAACATTAATAAAGGTCCTGGACCTGATGGGATACCAGCTTACTTCATTAAACAATGCAATTTTATCCTTTCTAGAGCCTTATGGATTGTATTTTCAAAATCACTAGAAACTGGAATTTTTCCTAGCTGTTGGAAGTCGAGTTATGTTACACCTGTATTTAAAAGTGGGGATAAGTCAGACATCAAAAATTATAGACCAATCTCAATAATTAGCTGCATACCGAAGTTATTTGAAAGTATAATTACTGCCAAGTTAAGTCCTTTACTGAAAAGTGTTATAATCAGTGAACAACATGGCTTCTATTGTGGGAGATCTACAAATACCAATTTACTTCTATATGAGAACCATATATCAAGAACGTTAGAACAAGGTTATCAAGTGGATTCAATATATGGTGATCTCTCGAAAGCATTTGATAGAGTCAACCATGGATTGTTAATAGCAAAAATGGAAACTTTGGGGATATCTGGTCAGTTACTTTCATGGTTCCAAACCTACTTAGTTGATAGGAGTCAATTTGTTAAATTCAAAAACTTTATATCTAAAGAAATACAAGTAACCTCAGGTGTCCCACAAGGATCACATCTAGGCCCCATATTATTTTCAATTTTTGTCAATGATGTAAAGAACGTAATTCAGAGCTGTAATTTTTTGTTATTTGCTGATGACATAAAAATCTATTTAGCTATAAAGTCTTTGTCAGATATTACAATCTTACAACAGGAATTAGACATGTTTTATCTTTGGTGTACTTCAAACGACTTGGAATTGAACCTTAAAAAATGTTTTTGTATGAAATTTTACCGAAGTAGTAATCCCATTATGCATACATATATGTTAAATAATAACAATCTAAAAAATGTAACTGAAGTTGATGACCTAGGTGTTAAATTTGACAAATGTCTTACATTTGTACCTCATATTAATTGTATAGTGTCTAAAGCAAACCGAATGCTTGGTTTTGTAAAACGTTTTTCAAAAGACTTCAATCATGCTAACACTTTTAAAATCTTATACACTTCACTAGTCCGGTCTCACTTAGAATATTGCTCAAGTGTGTGGTCACCCAACTATCAAACTCACATTAATAAAATTGAACAAGTCCAGCACAGATTTTTAAGATTTGCTTCTTTTAAAATGGGAATCTCTGTTCATGATAATTTTCCTTTGGAATTTGTTATGTCATGCTTAAATTTGAAACCACTTTATGATAGAAGGATTTTAAATGACTTACACATTATCTATAAGATTTTTAATTCTGTAATTGATAGTCCAGAACTTTTAGATGCTACCAAATTATATGTCCCAGTGCGAGCTTTGAGATCTTCAAATATTTTGTATGTACCTTTCCACAGGACTAATTATGGTTATTACAGTAGTATTTCTAGAATTTGCCGTTCTATCAATTCCCACTATGATGTAATTGATTTATTTGGAGTCCCTTATTCTTTATTTAAAATACAAGTATCAAGAATACAGTTTTCTTAGTTTGCATTTATTCTATTAATGATTCCTTATTCTAAGACTTTAGATAACGATCTTTCAGTTACAGCATTGTATTATTATTATTATTTTTATTATTGTGAATTGAATGAAGAAGTTACTAATTATCAATATTGTGTATTAAATAGGGAACTTCATTATGTTTCTATTATTGTGAATTTAATATAGAAATTTTTTTTTTTTTTTACCTTTTTTTTTATACACATCTATATAACTATGGTACAATCTTTGGTTGTTATATTTTATTACCATTGTTATTTAATTTTTGTAAAGGGTGGTTACCCGTATATGTATTAATAAATAAATAAATAAATATATATAGTGTGTTAGACAGTAGATTCATTAAGTTTTGATCAGTTCATAGTTAAGTTTACATCTAAGCTCTAATGAGCATTTATATTATTGTGTATTGTAATTGTCATTACTTCCGCTGGTTTAAAATAAAGATCCAGGGAAAACAAAAAATCTTTTTAAAAACTCGTTTCATTTGAACACAAACGAAACTGGCGCAGTTAACGTCCGGATCTTCAAAAATTAGAGGAACCAAGTACCCTAATTTTCCGTTTCAACGGTCAATTGAAGAAACCATCCGCTCCAAGTAGACACCACCGCTGACGTTGCATTGGGACCCCGAGGACACACATCGCCCCGGCCAAAGCATCTTTACGGCACCTACTTCAACAACAACTGCTTTGTCCATTGCGAGGGCCCTGTTCATAGTGAACCCCCGTCAACTGCTGACGACTGATAATCGCGATCAATAATTCATCATTACAAGAAAATGTAAGTGAAATTTATAATTTTAAAGTGAAAAGTTTCAAGTTTTAAAAAATAAATTTAAATTCAAATCATAAATTTACTAACATAGTTTTTACAATTAATTTAAGCTAGTATTAAGAGCATTTAATTATACAATCTGTTTCAATTTATTTGCTTTCGATAGACGAAAGGAATAGTTGGACACTTTGGTAATTAATAATTGCATTTTAGTTTCTAGTTTACGTACATGGTAGACGCCAAACCGATAGGTACTGTCAACTAGTGACATTATAAAGCCTTTCATGCTTGCCATGTATGGGTAGGGCCCTTAATTTTTAAGCCCACTAACATAAGAATAATAATTAAAAATCCTATATAATAATAAAAGTGTATTATTAATGCAAGGGAATCGCTCAAGATCTCTAAGACGATCAAGAAGTGTAGAACGTTCAAATCTGAACAACCCTCCTTTGTTATTTTTAAATAACAATAATATTAATAAAAATATGGTTTTTCCTGCACATTTTCATGTTTCCCTTTTAAATGAAATTCCAAATTACGATGGTAATCCATTGACACTTTCTGAATTTATTAGAGCTGTTGATACAATCATAGGTCAATTTTGTACAGAAAACCCAGCAGATTACAGTAATCAATTGATTATTTCAGCAATCAGAAATAGATTAAAAGATCAAGCATTAGAAATAATTACTGGATACGAATATGCTACATGGAATGCATTAAAGCAAGTATTAATAGAAAATTTTGGAGACCAAAGGTCAGAATTAAATTTATTAATCGATTTAACTAAATTAAAACAAGGAAAAGATTCTCCAATAGATTTTTATAATAAAATTAGAACACAATTAGCAATCTTTAATTCTAAAATTGCTTTAGGAAACGAAAACCAAGTCATTAAAAATTATAAACTTCAATCAAATAAAGACTTAGCATTGAGAACATTCACTAGTGGACTCAATGACGATTTTGGAATGTTTATTCGTAGCCGTAACCCAAATTCATTAGAAGCAGCCCTTACTATGATTAAAGAAGAGCTCGATATCATACTCTCAAGCTCAAAATTCAAAATTATCTTCAAATTTGAATCAAAGAAGATCTATTAATTTTTCACCAAATAATTTTAAACAAATTACAAATAATTCATTTAGGACCACTTATCCACTAAGACAACCCCAACCTTTCATGCAACCCCAACCTTTTATACAACCTCAACCTTTTATACAACCTCAACCTTCTGCACAATCATTTGTCCCTAGACAATTTAATCCTAATTTTAATAGGCAAAACAATCCAACCAGCCATCAACATTGAAATGTCTTCGCCCCAAAACAAAATTATAGGCCAACCAATAAACCTATACCTATGGAAGCAAACACAATAGTAAAAAGACCTCCCACTACACAATTAACCAACCATAATAAATTTCGAGCTAATTCTCAAAATATAAGGAATTCGCATACTCCAGTTGGTCCACAACGAACTTTTATCTCCGAAGAACTATTCTATCATAATGACGATGAACCTGAAACTTCCACATACCCCCAATATGACTATCAAGATTCTATCACTAGGCCTGAACAGTTCCCTGTACAGTACCTTGAACAATCAACCGAAGAAGAAATATCCACTGAAGAATTGGAAAATTCTTATTATCAATACTCAAATAACGACAATGAAAATGCCGAAAATTTTCATTAACGGCCTCGGAAAATATTGAAAGCTTTAGTATTAACCCCAAATCTAATCTCCCATATATTATCATACCGTCCACCGGACAAAAACTCCTAATAGACACTGGTAGCTCTAAAACCATAATTTCCCCTAAATTTGTTAATGAGCATTTCCCTAATTTCGTTTATAATTTTAACTTTGAAATTACCACTTCTCATGGAACCACCAGACATAATTTAGTTGCTAATTTACCTATTCCAAACCTTTTTTCAGAAGATGGATTTCATCTTTGCTATTTATACGATTTTCATTCTGAATACGTAGGTTTAATTGGCTCAGATCTACTTAACAATTTATCAGCAAGAATTGATTATAAATGGATGCATATCCAAACCGATAGCACTACAATACCGTTTTATTATAATCCATCCATGATTAAACAGGAAACCCAAAGATGTAATGAATGTATTTTTTCCAAATTAAAACAACGAAATCCCAATAAAACAAATTGAAATACGTACTGAAATGTTTGTGACTTTACCAGCCGTTGGTAAAAGTGGAACAAAAATAACCCCAAGATTAAATTTTAGTAAACATGTCATGATCCCTTCTGCATTAGTTAAATTACATAATAATTGTTTTCAAACTAGTGTAATAAACACTTCTAATGAAATACAAAAAATAAATATATACTCCCCATTAATGTTAGATGAATATGAGACTAATAATGAAGAATCAACAAATCAAAAACATAGATGTTCATAATTCCAAATTAAACATCAAAGCCATTCTTAATGAAAATTTACAAACAAATTTAAGAACTGACCATCTAAACGAAGAAGAACAAACATTATTAACCAATCTTTGTTATCAGTATAAAGATATTTTTTATTCTCCAAATATCCCTTTATCTTCCACCAATTTAACCAAACATCATATTAGAACCAAAACTGATGTTCCTATATTCACAAAAACATATAGATACCCACATGTGCATCGAGAAGAAGTAAAAAATCAAATTCGTAAAATGTTAGATGACAGAATTATAGAACCTTCGGAAAGTCCATATAATTTTCCAATTTGGGTCGTTGCTAAGAAATTAGACGCCTCAGGACATCAGAAATGACGCATTGTTATCGATTATCGTAAATTAAACGAACAGACGATAGAAGACAAATACCCTTTACCACGAATCGAAACCGTTTTAGACCACCTTGGTTGAGCCAACTACTTCAAGACTTTAGATCTCGCATCTGGTTTCCACCAGATTAAAATAGAAGAATCAGACCACGAAAAAACAGCTTTTTCGACTGAAAAGGGCCACTTTCAATTTCAACGTATGCCCTTTGGATTAAAAAATGCTCCAGCCACATTTCAACGAGCTATAAATAATGCTCTCATAGGACTAACAATGCCTCGTTTATCTTGATGATATTATTTACTCTACTTCTTTACAAGAACACATAACCCGCTTAAAAAATGTTTTTAATCGATGTCGACAATCAAATATCAAAATTCAATTAGATAAATCCGAATTTTTACATAAATCCGTAAAATATCTTGGTCATATAATAACCCCGGAAGGAATAAAACCTTACCCTTCTAAAATTTCAGCCATTAAAAATTTCTCTGCCCCAAAAACCAAAACAAAAATAAAATCATTTCTAGGATTATTCGGATATTATAGAAAATTTGTTAAAGGCTTTGCTAAAATAACTAAATTCTTAACTGTTTGTCTCAAAAAGGATAGTAAAATTGTACACACCCCTGAATTTCTTCAAAATTTCGAACATTGCAAACAAATTTTAACTAATGAACCGTTACTTCAATATCCCTAGTTTAATAAAATTTTTGAATTAACCACTGATGCATCTAAATATGCCTTAGTTTCAGTATTATCACAAGATGGAAAACCTATTTGTTATGCATCAAGAACCCTTAACGAACCTGAACAAAAATATTCTACAATAGAACGAGAACTGCTCGCTATAGTGTGGGCAACTCAACAATTTTACCCTTACTTATACGGTGTAAAATTTAAATTATACACAAACCATAGACCATTAATTTGGCTTAGAAATTTAAAAGAACCAAATTCAAAATTAACCCGTTGGGTACTCAAACTCGAAGAGTATGACTTTGACGTAAACTATTTACCAGGAAAACTAAACAAGGTAGCTGATGCTTTATCACGCATTCAAATTTATCCTATGAATGTTGAAACCGATAGACTTGAAACCTCCGAACCACAAACTTTCACCAATATCGATAGTAGACTAGCAAGCAGAGCTAGCACCCCTGATATTACCGAATTATTTGACATACCAATCACAAATCCTCCTGTGTTAGATAAACCTCGTATTAAAATACTTTCTGATATACAAGTAAAACCACCCGATAACCGCCCCAACATACCAAGTACTAAAAACAAAGACGAAGACAGTAAATCCCTCACAGATACAATACATACCCAATTATCATCAACCCCGGTAATAGATTTCTCTGACAAACCACTACAACATTTTAAACATTAAATTGAATTCATAAGAGCCCAAATTCCAAGAAAAATCCGTAGTACAGTACAAAATATGATGAAACATACATTACACTGTATTTATCAATGACCACAATACAACTGATATGTTTAATAAAATACTAATCGAACATTGTCAACCTAAAACTCATTACTACTGTCACTTTCCTGATAACGAACTTTACCTTGATTTCTCAAATTTCATCGCAGAAATAACTAATGAAAACACACCCAAATTCCATCGCTGTACCATTCAAGTTACATATACGAGGGTGGTCCCAGAAGTACCCGACCCAACAAAGAAAACACAAAAATTTTGGAAAAAGATTTATTTATTTTTCAATGTAATCTCCTTTCAGCTCTATACACTTTTCCCAGCGGTGTTCAAAAAGTTCGATACCCTTTTTATAATAAGAACTGTCTTGCTCCTCAAAATAGCCATTAACTGCTGACACTTCTTCATCGTTGGAAAATCTTTGACCACTGAGCCATTTTTTCAAGTTTGGGAACAGAAAATAATCCGAGTGGGCTAAATCTGGCGCATGAGGTAGCAATTTGCATTTTGCATTGCAATAACGGATTTGTGAGCTGGCGCGTTGTCGTGATGAAACAACACTTTTTTTTAGCCAAATGCGGCCGTTTTTGCTTGATTTCTTCGCTCAAACATTGCAATAAGTTTGCATAATACTGGCCGTTGATAGTTTTTCCTTTTTCGAGATAGTCAATAAAAATTATTCCACGCGCATCCCAAAAAACCATCTTAGCCTTCTTTGGAGCCGGTTCTCCCTTTTGAGTCCATTGTTTCGATTGTTCTTTTGTCTCGGGTGTGAAATGATGGACCCATGTTTCATCCATTGTTACGAAACGGCGCAAAAATTCTGCTTTGTTGCTGTGAGACTTCGCTAAACACTCAATTGAAACATTTTCAGGACACTGTTTTTGCTTCTCATCTTCATTTTCTCTATTTTCACAAATTCACTGACAACGTTCACTATTGATGGCTGCCAAACAAATACTGAACAACGTGGCGCTTTCAAACTTGAAACATATGCTTTATAGACTGCGTACTTTCCAATACAGTGATATTTTCAAACAACTACCGCCACCTCTTGGTCAGGTCGGGTACTACTGGGACCACCCTCATATTATAGACCCCGAAGAAAGACAAAGTCAAATTCAAAGTTACTATTTAGGCAAAACCAATCATCACGGAATTAACGAAACTTTAGAACATATTAAACGCAAGTATTATTGGAAATCTATCAATAAAGACATCACTGAATTTATTAATAAATGTCAAATTTGTAAAACTCAAAAATATAATCGTAATCCGATTAAACAACCTTTTCAACTTACACCGACTCTTAATAGACCATTTCATACCGTACATTTAGATATCTTTCGAATAGGCAATAAAACTTATTTGACCATAATCGACGCTTTTTCCCGATTAGTTCAAGCTTATCCTATTAAATCTCATAACCTGATAGATGTTATTGAACAATTACTAACTTATATATGCGTCTTCACAGCCCCAAATATAATTATTGCTGATGGAGAATTTAATAAAAACATATTTAACGTCTACATTCCACTATCATCGAACATTATCGTTTATTGACTAATATACCAGAACATCAAAAAATTCAATACTGTATCTTGGCTTACAATCACACAATCCATTCAAACCTTAAGCTAACACCTTTTGAAATAATGTTTGGGCACACAAAAAGCAAAAACCCATTCGATTTATATATATATATATATAAGCACTAGTGGCCTTGAAGGCCCACGGCTTGGTTAATAACTTTTCTCCATTCGTTCCGATTTTCTATTTTCCTACGCCAATTTCTGATCCCTAGAGTTTCAAGGTCTTCTTCTATCGATTCTATCCATCTCTTCCTTGGCCTGCCTCTACTTCTTTCTCCTTGTACTTCTCTCTTCATTACCTCTTTTGGCGCTCTTCCCTCTTCCATTCTTGTTACGTGCCCAATCCATTTCAGCCTCTGTATTTTGATGCTTGTGACTAAATCTGGTTCTTGGTATAGCTGCATTTATTCTTGATTGCTTCTTCTCACCCATTCTCCATTAACTTCTTTTCCTCCATAAATGCGTCTTAATATTTTCCTCTCCCAGATGTTTAATACCTTTTCGTCACTTTTAGTTAAAGTTAATGTTTCACACGCGTACATCACTATTGGTTTAATTACTGTTTTATAGATTTTAATTTTTGCCTTTCGCGACACTACTTTTGATTTAATTACTTCTATTAAAGCTCCACTACATTTGTTTCCTGCCGCTATTCTTGTTGCTATTTCTTTTGCCTGATCTCCATCCCAAGTCATTAATGCTCCCAAATACCTAAATTCTCGTACTTTTTCGTATTTCTGTTGCCCTATTGTTAATGCGTTTTCTATTCTCTTTCTTGCCTCTCCCATTAGCATGTATTTGGTCTTTTCATCGTTAATCTGTAGTCCTACTTGCTCTGCTGCGTTTTTTAAATAAGTTGTTATCTCTACTAATTCCCTCCTAGTTCTCGATATCAGCGCTACATCGTCTGCAAAAGCCACGCACTGGTGCATTTTATTTATAATTGTCCCTGTGATGTTAATGTTAGACTTTTTCACTACACTATCCAATATTAGGTTAAATAATATTGACGACAATGGATCACCTTGTTTTAATCCGCTGTTTACTGTAAAAGCTTTTGATGTTCCTTCAGGTATTCTTACTTGGTATTCCGTATGTATAAGCGTCATTCTTGTTAGGTTTATTAGTTTACGAGGAATTCCCGCTTCTTCCATTGCTGTATATAACTTTTCTCTGTTGACGCTGTCATACGCTTGACGGAAATCAATAAACAACACATGCATTTCAATTCCTTGTTCCCTACACTTTTCTTGTAACTGCCTTAAAATAAATATCTGATCAGTCACTGACCTATTTCTTCTGAAACCACATTGGTATTCTCCTACAACTTGTTCAGTAAGGCTCCCTATTCTTCTTGCCAGGAGTTTTGTTAGTACTTTGTATCCTGTATTTAATAGTGCAATTCCTCGGTAATTATTACAGTTCATTTTATCCCCCTTTTTATAAATTGGACTAATTATTGCAGTTCTCCAATCGTGTGGCATTTCTTCTTTTTCCCAAATTTGGATTATGAATGTGTGTAATTTCTTTAGTAATTTCTCTCCTCCATACTTTAACATTTCCGTAGTTATTTGGTCGTGTCCTGGGCTTCTATTATTTTTCATGTGCTGTATTATTTCCTTTATCTCTTCTAATGTTGGTCTCTCCATTACTTCTTCTTGATTTTTCTCCTCTTCTCTTATTTCCATTCTTCTAGTGGGTGGGTTTTCATTATAATCATCTTTGTTTAATAGTTCTGAGAAATATTGAGTCCATCTATCTAACATTTTATCCTTATCCCCTATTATCTCCCCTTTCTTATTTTTGCAAAATATTATACTTGTTTTAAAGCCTGTTTTTCTTTGCCTTACTTCTTTATAGAAATTTCTTATTTCCTTACCCTTATATACTTGTTCTAGTTTTTCTAATCTATTATTCTCAAAATTCCTTTTCTTTCTTCTTATTATTTGCTTTGTTTGTTTATCTTTCTCTTTATAGTTTATCCTGTTCTGCTGTGTATCCTCTTGTATCATTAGTATCCTTGCTTTCTTTCTTCCTTGTATAGCTTTTTCACATTCTGAGTCGAACCATGGCTTACTCTTACTTCTTTTTTGTCCTTTTGGTATTTCATTGCTTGACTCTTCTATTATTCGTGTTATATTCATCCACATCTTTTCTACATCTTCTTCTTCATCTTCTTCGTCTTCTTGTATTCTTTCTTCTACTGCTTGCTTGTATGCTTGTTTATTTATTTCTTCTGTCAAAGAGATTTTTTTTATGGTTCTTCTGTTTTGTCTGTTAATGATGCTAGGGATTTCTTGCTGGCATTCTATCCTTACCATGAAGTGATCTGAACCACTGTCTGCTCCTCTGCAGCTTCGTATGTCTGTTATTTTGTTGGAATCTTTTATTTCTATAATGACGTGGTCTATTTGATTTCTTGTTTTGCCATTTGGTGCTCTCCAAGTTTCTTTATGTATGTCTCTTAATTGGAAGCAAGTGCTTTTAATCACCATGTTTCTTCCGGCTGCAAAATCTACAAGTTTTCTTCCATTTTCATTGCTTATCACATGCTTGCTAAAACTTCCAATTGTTGGCTTGTATTCCTCTTCTCTTCCTACTTTTGCATTGAAGTCTCCTAATATCACTTTTATGTCATACTTTGGTATTTTTTCATATTCTTCTTCTAACACTTCGTATACTTCATTCTTCAAGTCTTCATCTTTCTCTTCTGTATGTGCATGTACATTGATCAGGCTTATTTTCTGGTATTTTCCTCTAATTCTAAGGTAACTTATTCTATCATTAATTGGTTTAAACTGTATTATTGCGTGTTTTAATTCATTTCTTACCAAAAATCCTGTGCCTAATCTTCTCTTTTCTCCTCCACTATTAAATAATATATAGTCCTTAAAATCATATATATCCTTTCCTTTTTGATTGGTTTCTTGTACCGCCATAATATCTATTTTGTATCTTGTTGTCTCTTTTATTAAGGTTTTTATTGCTCCCCATTCATTTGTTCCTCTTAAATTCCATGTTGCTAGCACCACCTTTTCTTTTTTCATTTTATTTTGCTTTTTTGTTATTGTATTTCTCATTGTCCTCTTCATTGCCTTGTTCGTTATCATACTACATCCATCTTCATGTGCTTTTAGTTTTTTGGAGGCTGTTGTTCGTCTTCCAATTTCAATTTTCTTTCATGTCTGTTCCATCTTAGCAGCTGATTGTCTATCCATATTTTTTGATAGCCCACTTTAGTCTTTTTGCCCTTTTCTTTTGCTTCTTTGGCTTTCTTTAGTAATTCTGCTTGGATTTCTCTTTCTTTCCAAGTCAAGTGGTTCTCAATATATATGCTTTTATCTCCTATCTTTTTTTTATTGTTCATAATTTTTTGTTTGTCTTCGAACGATTCCATTTTGAGTACTATTACTTTTCTTTCTTCTATTTTTCCCACTTGGTATAGTTCTATCCAGTTTACTTGAACACCCAAATCTTGCTCAAAGAGTTGATTAATTAAGCGTTCGGCTTCATTATCACTCCCATGTATTCCTTTGATAACAATATTGTTTTTTCTTTTCTTTCTCTCCTCGTATTCAAATTTGTTCTCCAGCACCTCGATTCTTGCCAGAAGCGTTTCTTTTTCTTTTTTCCATTGTTCTCTATCCTTCTCTAGTTCATCTCGTAGCTTTTTAACTTCCTCATTATTCTTCACCATTTCATCATTGTTCTTCCTTATTTCATTTGAGAGATCCAATTTCACCTGTTCGATAGTTGTAAGTAAGGTGTTTTGTAATTGAAGTATTAGGTCCTCCATGTCTGTATCTATTATACTACCTGCAACTTCATTAACTTGTTCTTCGGTTTTATTCCCTTGTTCACTCTGATCACTTGGTGTTTGTTGAAACGTGATATCTTTGTTTTGTTGTTGTTCCTTCTTAGTTGGTGTACGTTGGGTTACCTTACTTCTTTTGAACGCTCCCTCTACTATTTCCTCTTCCTTTAGTATTTCGGTTCTTTTCCTTTTGCAATATTCCTCAAAAGAGGATACACTAAACGCCCTGTTTCTATTCATGAAAGGAATACTACATTTAATTGAACGCAGCCTTTATTACCCGCGCGTTATTACTGAACGCACTCGCGTTGCGACCTTGTTTACGTAATTTCTCCGGCTCGGATATCGCTGATCACTTTTCACTATCTACTTCTGTTCTACTTTTGCACACAATTAACTCTTTTTTTCACAATTATTTTACACATTTACTTTCACTTATTCACTTAAATGTGTAGCGAGGTCACATTACCGATTACTCGCTGACACTCCTAACCCTGAAATCTATTCCATCCCATTCGATTTAGATTATACAAAAACCTATTATCATGATTATATGTCGGAACATAAAACAACTATCTATATGAATCATTGCAAAAAGAACAAACGGACACCAAAGAAAAACGAAATATAAAATTAAACCAAAAGCGCGGAACAAAAAAACTTGAACTAGGAAGTAAAGTTTTCATTACGACTAACACTAGAAATAAAAAGGACCCGAAGTTTTCTGGACCATACACTATTTCCCAAATTTTTGAACATGATACTTATAAATTAACACCCCCTAATGAAGGACCTCAAATTAAACGACATATAAAGGAACTATTAATATCTAGAATTAATTGTAAAAATCAAAATTTTCGAAAAGAACTTTATGGTTCTAAAATTTTACATTTGAGCCCTGATTGCACTGCGTTAATTAATCACGAGCAAATGCTATTTGTAGCTAAAACTACGTCAAACAAAATTATCGACCTAAAATTACCAAATATTGGCCAACTAGTAATATCTGAATCAAGTCATGTTGACATCTCGAGAGTCGACTTAATTCCGATCTATACACAAAAGTTAATTGATAATCAAATCAAAATTACCGATAACGGTTATCTACTTAAATCAATTGATCATGTGACTGCTAATCATTTAAGCATATCATCTATTATATTAACCATAATCGCTATAATTTTAGTTATAAGTATTTTTGCATATTTATACTGTAAACGTAATTCCTTAAAAATAAAATTCATTGACTTTCTAAATAAAGATTTAGTTGCGATAAATAAAAACGCAGAAAATTAAAATTTTCATTTTCCTTTTACTAGTTTTAATATTGTTTTAAACAAAAACTATATTAAAACATTTTAGTGCTGAGGAGTTACGTAGAAATACTGCTTACTATCAGCAAGCAGATAATATCATATTACATTTCAAGATAAGAAGAAAGTATTATCTTCCGTGGGAATTGCTTAGTATGCAGTATTAACTTTCTCATGAGAATTGCTTATCATGCAGATAATATTGTATTACTTTCCTCGTGAGAACTGCTGAGTAATATTTTATTTAGATAAGAGAATCATATATATAGTGTGTTAGACAGTAGATTCATTAAGTTTTGATCAGTTCATAGTTAAGTTTACATCTAAGTTCTAATGAGCATTTATATTATTGTGTATTGTAATTGTCATTACTTCCGCTGGTTTATAAAGATCCAGGGAAAACAAAAAATCTTTTTAAAAACTCGTTTCATTTGAACACAAACGAAACTCACTGGAGTTAATCGGTTACATGATAAAATAATTCTCATCCCACGATTTTGTAATTTTTGTAATTGGGACATTTTCTTTAAATTAAATAGATGCAACAGCGATGCACAATAATCAAAGTGAGGTAATATCATGGACTTGTAGACTCTAATTTTAGTGTTCATTGATAAATGTTTTGCAATTCTAGAGAAAAAATATAGCTTTTTTGATATTTTCTTAACAATATAATTAAAATGAGGTTCAAACTGTAACAAATTATCTAACATAAAACCAAGGTATTTGACCGATGTTACAATTTCAATCTGCTCAGTATCTTGATAAATTTATATTATTTATATTTAAACAGTTATATTTATACCTTGTCGTAAAAATCATTCCCTTTGTTTTAGAAATATTCAATTTTAATTTATTAATTTTTAAATATTTAGAAACACTTTCTAGAACTGTATTCATTTTTTGGACAGCTGTGTTAATATCGCTGTCAGTGCATGCTAACATAGTATCATCAGTAAATAGATTTATAAACTCACAATTAACAAATAAATTAATGTCATTTAAGTAACATAAAAAAAAACAGCGGGCCTAACACACTTCCCTGGGGGACCCCTAGATTAACATCTAGTTCTCCAGAAATTACATTTCTAATCCTTACTTTTTGTTTCCTGTTACTTAAGTAATTTTTAAGCCATTCATAAACCTTACCTCTAATGCCATAATGATGTAATTTTGCTAATAGAATATTTCTATCTATGGTTTCGAAAGCTCTTTTAAGGTCTAGAAACACTGCTACAACATATTTATTTTTATCAATAGCTGTATTTAAGGTACTGACTATAAGTTGCAGTGCTGTTTCACAGGAATGTTTTTTACGAAACCCAGACTGATTACATATTAATATTTCATTTAGTTCAATATATTCCAATAATTGATTGTATACAACAATTTCCAATATTTTTTCCAAAGGAGGTAGTGTATTAATGGGTCTATGTTCACTAGTTTTAATCGAATTGTTAACCTTTGGGACCGGAATAATTGTACTTACTTTCAATACTGTAGGAATGACAGATTTGTCAAGTGAAGTATTGACTAGATTTAATATTACAAGCCAATAGTTTATGCTAAATGATGGTAGAACTAACTCAAAATACAATTTTTCACACTGACAGTACCTTTTCATAGCTAGCGGCACATATAATCTGGATATTTTTTGATCAAACTTCAGATATCAACATAAAATTCTTTACATTTTACTATTCATTTTTATTGTTTTTAGATTTTATTTTACTGATCAAACTAGAGTCAGTAGTACAATAGCTGGTGAGAATTCAGTCGTTCAGATGGTTGGATCACTTTATGATGCAATAGAAAAAGATTATGGAGCCACAGCTACCCGTTTGTATCGAGCCTTCAAACCTAAACCTGGTAATGTCAAATTTAAGGTTCATTCTGCTACTAGAGGTGGAGAAGATTTTTAATGACTGAAGTGATTAATATCTAGTATAAAGTGATCAAAAAAAACATAAGTTTATTGTCACAATAATAGTGCCAAATTGGACACTCTGTACAATACAATACATATCTATCTATATACAATTTATTATATTATGAATTAAAATAACAGAAAGTATATAAATCTGAATAATAACAATCAAAACTTAAAATTCTTACAGCTAGCTTATTTAAAATTAACTGTAAATGGTAACAACAACAACTAAAGAAAAGGAATAAGTGATCAGAAGTCCTGCTTTTGTTTCACCTATCCCGGTGCCTACAAAACCTTCAAAATGTCCCGTTTTTTATGGATAATCACGATTTTACGAACATAGACAACAAAACAGCTATATTGGTTGAATAAATAAACATAAATAAGAAATTTTTTTTCTAACTTTTAAATCGCAGTAAATTATATTTAATATTGGTATCAAACAGAGTAATACTTTTTTTTTCAAAAATTAGATATTTTATTTGAATTTGACTTTGCCAATTATAAATTAGCACACTTTATTGGGGCTTAAATACAAACGTGGAATTAATTTTAATTACAACAAATAACCGTAGTGGCATCTATACAATGCTAATCACACTTATTATCAAACAAAAGTAAAATCTGTAAACTACGGGAAGCCCACTCAATTAATAGCAGGTGTTCTTGGCAATGACGAAGATATATTTAGTATTGTTTATTGTTTCCAGCCTTACTTTGTGGAACTCCATAATCATGAAATAAATAAAGATTAGTAAAAGTTTCACAGTTTTATTAAAATATAACCTGACAATATTGTTTCGACAGCTATGCTGTCATTATCAAAGGTAATATAATTGTAAACAAGCTAAGGTAGATACAAAAATAGGTAACTATATAAAATAATAATAATAATCAGAATTAAATATCTAATACTTCCAGTAACGGAGAATTCTGATTATTATTATTATTTTATCTAGTTACCTATTTTTGTATCTATCTTAGCGACGTGTTTGTTTATAATTATATTACCTTTGATAATGACAGCATAGCTGTCGAAACAATATTGTCAGGTTATATTTTAATAAAACTGTGAAACTTTTACTAATCTTTATTTATTTCATATATTTAGTAGATGTATTTTTTACGTATTAATTTTAACATGCCAAAAATATACCGGGGGGTACGTAATTATTAGATGCCATTGAGCATCACTTTGGAATAGTAATTGTAACATGCAAAAAGAATTAGAAGCACGTAGTTTTCATATGAATTTCTATTCCAGTGCTACTTGGGTACAAAGCATCTGGCTACCGATAATTTCTCTTCGTCTAAGTTACAAGATTTTTACAACAATTTTGGAAACGAAGAAAAGCATTTAGCGTTAGCTGAAAAGACTTATTAGCTTTTCGTACTATTAATCAAAATCAGAGTTTCCGGTCAGTGGATTGCACTACCAACTTATGCAAAAACTGTTCAAAAAGCTTGCTTAATAAATTATTTATGGGGGGCGGGCATCCCTAATGTCCTGCTTTATTAATTTAAGAATCTGGTCACTTTAATCTAGTAGAAACCATTTCTACAAAAAAATGGATGGATTATCTGCATATTTTGGAAATATTTTTGCTTTCAAAATTATACTTAATTGATTAACCGCATATACAGCTGATTTATTGTACTAAATGAGAATCTTTTGTGCTTTCTGAATCTAACCAGCCTGTTTATATAACCTCAAATATGTAATTTTAAAAACGAACATTTTGAAAATATATGGATAATGTAGTTTAGATAAGATAGATAATAGTTTTCTTGCAAAAATATTTTCTGCTACATAATTTCAGTCATTAGAAATGTTCTCTGCGAACAGCCAAAATATGAAACCACACAATTTACCTGATACTTTCTTATTTATACAGTAAAAACTTCATACTGGAAATGGAGAAAATTATGTTGTTTACCTTACGTTGTGATATTTGAAATTACTTTTGGATGTCTGTTACTTGGAACCTGTGCCTTAACTGTCTTCCTCATCAACTTACATGGGTTAGTTTATTTGTTAAAGCTACTTCAATTTCTATCTATTAATAATAATTATATTTATATTGCAGTTCTACTGAAGTGGAACGGCTAACTCTACAAATCATCATGATCTCGACAGCTTTATTGTTGGGGATAGCTGCTGTTGCTAATCTCTACACTTGGAATCGAATGTTTGCTTCCTTATTTTTCTCTCAGCGTAGACAATTACAACGAACAATCGCAAAATTAGATACTTTAAAATCTGAAGGTTTCTTACAAGCTTTAAGGCATGAGGTACTATCGAATTATTGAAAACTAGTCTGTATTTCAAGGTAATGCATTTTTTAGGTGAATTTAATGAAAGATATGGTGAAGTGTTTTGATAGCTTAAGCTCACAACAAACAAGACTTGTTATAATTGTTGACGGATTGGATAGTTGTGAACAAGATAAAGTTTTATTAGTATTAGATGCTGTTCACATACTTTTCTCTGATGCCAACAGCCCGTTTATTATTATATTAGCCATTGACCCTCATGTGATTGCAAAGGTTTGTTTTTAAGTTTTTGACTTATTGAAAGACATGTTTGTGTCTTCTTTTGCTTGTGTGTGTTAAAAGGAGTTTTTGTATGTCTATTCAGGCATCGTGGGAACAGGTCAGTCTTCCATTTGTTAGATGTGGACTCCTGTGTTTTCATTTCTTATTATCGTCTGTCATTTTTGTAGAGTAGAATTTACAGAGTATTTCAATATAATATTTTGTAATAATTAATTTCTTTCTTTTATTTATTTGTATTTGTATTCAATTCTAAATGTGTCAATTTATGTGTGTTGATCGACTCTTAAGTTATTATCAGTTTGATAGTTATATTCATGCGCAGGCAGTGGAAATAAATAGCAGACGCTTATTTAGTGAAAGCAACATTGGTGGACACAGCTATTTAAGTAATATGGTTCACCTGCCATTTTACCTCCAAAATTCTGGCTTGCGCAAGGTTAAAATAGCTCAACAAACTGCACAGTCTCACCGTAAGATAACCGGATCCTCCTGGAATGATGGAGATGATATCAATTTGGCTGGAAGCAATCTTCTAGGTCGTTCTGTAAGATGCTTTTATTGTTTTTACTAAATTCAAAACTGATTTGTGAAATTTATAGCTATCGAACAGAAGACTTTCATCTGAAAGTGCCTTGATGTCAAGTACAGAAAAATTGAAGTATGGAACAAGAAAAGGGTCAAGGAAGTTAAAGTTATCTGAGTCTGTTGCAAGTTCAATAGGATCGAATTTGAATAAGATTGGAGGAGCACAAGATCTTACAAAGATGTTACTCACAGATGATTACTTTAGTGATGTTAATCCAAGATCTATGAGGAGGCTCATGAATGTTGTGTATGTGACAGGTAGAAGGATAATAATAACGGTGTTTCAATAACAGTACTGAGAAAATTGTTACAGGTCGTTTGTTAAAAGCTTTCCAAATTGATTTTAATTGGTACAGATTAGCTTCTTGGATAAATATTACAGAACAGTGGCCATTTAGAACTTCTTGGATTATCTACCATTATGATATGTTTGAAGATAACCTTGAAGATAATACACCATTAAAATCATTATATGAAAAGTAAATATTCATAAAAAATCTTTAAAAGATATGCTAATGTGATAGTAATTGCAGAGTTCGCCCATATATTCCTACTTTAAAGGATACAGAACCGTTATTAGAATTGGATCGGGATGAACGCAAATTTGATATATTTTTATCTTTTCACAGATCAAGTTTGTTGGTTAGTGATCTTAAAATATTTCTCCCATTCACCATCAATTTAGATCCATATTTGAAAAAAGTTATTAAAGGTAATTAAGATATATAACCTTATATTTTAAGAATATAAAACTTAATTCTGTATAAATTTTTTAGAAGAAACGCAAGGTTTAGAAGATGAAGGAATAATGATGACTCCAGCTAGAAATTCATATGTAACACGTCATCTTGGTTGGGGTAACGTTGCTGATTGGTCCACACCACCATCAACAGCAATTAATAGACGTTCAAAACCATTTCCCAGACAACCAGTCACTGTACCTCCAACAACTACTGTTGTTTATCCTGCGACTGCTGGAGTCATGAATTGGCCACCACAACCATGGAATGATCCTATGGCATCTCATCTACATCACCTAGGACCGGTTACTGAATTATCACCAGAAGTGCTTGAAACTAAGCTTTCTGCATTGAATGTTGGAGGTGTTTGTAAACTGTTAACATCGATCGAAGAATTGGATCCTTTATCTTTAGAACAATACATGAAAGTCATGCAAGAGAATAATATTAATGGTCGGGTTTTATTACATTGTGATTTGGATGAATTGAAAAAGGTTTGTATTTTGTTGTTTTTGAGACGAGAGTTTTTGCACATCTTAAATTGAGTGGTAAATTTAAAAAAGTTAAACTTGCTAACTAGTTGTCAATAACATTTGCTATTGGTTTTACTGTGCTTTTAACATTAGCTTTAGCTTTTAACAGTTATCATGCAAAAACTCAACTGTTATAGCAATAATAACCTACGTGCAAGATAAAAGTTCATTTGGTCTTTAATCTAGTGGCATGAAAATGCAACCAAACATGGTTAGAAAAATTAGGAAAACATGGTTGGATCACCCTATATAAACCGGTGGTGCTAGAACAGAACAAGAAATACAAATATTTGAACTCCTCTTGGTGCCTTCTATCATTTGTAGTTTTAAAATCCAACCTACCTATCACCTCTCACACTTTTCTCTAACAGCAATTTTTTGCAACACCCTGTATATACAAGACACTGATGTACCAAGGAATCTTCTGGTATTACAGTAACAAATAAGACAAAGATTAGAATTAGTGCAAACATAATTATGTTAATATCATCTACATCATCATTATCAAGTTGCACTACATCCCATTACAGGCCTTCCTACTGATTCCAAATACTTTTAGTTCCATTACAATTTTGTAACTGTGACACGTGTTGATCATCTGATTTGAAACTTTTACCAATATTGCAGTGACGCTTGTGTTGTTATAGTACCTAGAAGTAGTAAAAACTATACGAATTGTGTACACCAAACTTGGGATATATTCGGGTATTTTAGCCGGACAATATCTGTAAAGTGGTTCATAATATTTTTCCATCACATATAGTAGAGTAAATCTGAAAGCGGATTTTGTTGTCCGTGGTACATTGAAAGGTAAAAAGGTATCGAGTACGTTATCGGATGCTATTTAGGGTGTATATCAATCCCATAAATTCGTCTGGCGATATCGGTGTCCAACACCCCCCCGGGGGGGAAAAACTAGAAAAACAGCAAATCTAGAATACTTTATTTGCTATCCGGCTATATTAAAATTAATACGATCTCTAAAGTATTAAGCGAGTTAGAGCTAGTTTTCACTCAAGAATTATCATTAAATAAACGGAAGGATACTCACTAGATTAGCTTCTAACTCCCTTATTATGCGTATTTCAATTTCTGCAAACATAGAAAGGTGTTTATATCGTGATAACTTTTGGACGACACAAGATATCAAAAAATTTAAAAAAATAATTGTTGTTATTTCAAGATTTTACAATCCAACGCTTTTTGAAACTTTGAAATTGGCTAGACAGTAACGAAGATATGACCAATTTATTCCGACAATGTATAAATTACTGCTAAGCAGCGATCGTTCTATCTCTATTTTCACCCGTCTTCCGTCTCATTCTAACGTACTGCTCTTACCAGGTTCGTCAGTAAATACAACTATTACCACAATATTGAAGTTACAAATGCAGGTGATTTAACATTTTGTTGAAAAAAATTATAAAATTCTTACTGTTTTTGTAAATACGACATTAACCTTAACACGGAGAGTTATTAAAATGTGTTGTGTAAAAGGGCTGGAAACTTCAGGAATCCATTGCAAGAACTGCGGAAACTATTCAGAGGTCAGTGAAAATGAGATTAGATATGCAAAGTTATAATAGAGAATTAATAGAGCCTCTGATATAACACACAATTCAAGTAAATTAATGTGGAAAAACTGTTATTCCTCGTTTACTCGCATATATAAAATATTTCTACTATGAAATTAAATGTACATAGTAGTCAAAATATATAATAACAAAACTGAACACAAAGGTTATTCTGAAAACCAAAGGGATAAATTGTGGCGAGGTTTGGGAAAAGATTGTTAGGGAAATAAAACATGACAGAGCCAAAGAAACATTTTAACATTTTGTTGAAAAAAAAAATTATAAGATTCTTACTGTTTTTGAAAATACGACATTAACCTTAACACGGAGAGTTCTTCAAGTTATTCTATAACAGACGAGGAACTATTACATACATTTAAATTTATAAAAAAAAGAAACAGATACGCAGTTATAAAAAATGTGTTGTGTAAAACGGGCGGAAAACTTCGGAAATCTACTGCAAGAACTGTGGAAACATTCAAAGGTCAGTGAAAATGAGATTAGATATGCAATAAAGTCATAATAGAGAATTAAGAGAGTTTCTTGATATAACACACAATTCAAGTTTACCGCATATATAAAATATTTCCACTATGAACTTAAATGTACATAGTAGTCAAAATATATAATAACAAAACTGAATATAATTGTTACTCTGAAAGCCACTATGTTATAGTAATACAATACTTGGACAAACGTAATTACTGTATATTTTAGACTATTCAGATGTGCAGTGATATCTCGACACCTAAGCAAGGCTGTCCACAATGTAGTATTGTCTGAATTGTCAGTTATTTTGTTGAAACCAGTCCATTGAGGTACAATCTGAGAACTACAATAATTTTGAACTCCACAACAAATCCACACCAAATTATTTGTATCAGTAGGTATTGACTATTCTTGATTTTTCGGCAAATAACTAATTTTGCGTTTCATTCACAATTTGGCAAAGGTATTCTAGTCTTGGTATACTGAGAGTTTGACAAGGAATGGAAGTTTTGAGGCACAAGTAGTCGCCTTGTCGCTTTTTATTGGAATTCCTACAGATAATTAGTTTTCTGGACATTGCTGAAAAGCTACCATCTGAGTTGCGTGAAAGGTATTGCAACCGTTGATAGTTTCCTTTAGCACGTCTACATTGTCTGCTGCAAATTGTAAAAAATAATGTCCTGAGCAATGCTTAAACTTCTGATTTCTTTAATCACACAAAAGCAAACTTAGCAAATTCAATAATGATGATGGAATTTTTTGTTTCATGTTATCTTCATTGGAAACAGCTAAAATATCAGCATCTTCTACATCTCGAAGGTTTTTTTTTAATTTGCGAGGCTACTAAATAAAGTACACTTTGCACCATAGGTCGATATTCAAAATTCAAATCTTTAAGCATTTTCACCTCGTTATAAATATTGTTTTGTAGTTGTGGGTATATTAAAGTAGCTTCATTATTTTTATAAGATCTGAAAAATACAACGTATTTTCAGTATCCGTAGAAAATACTACGAGTTCAAGTTACCACCCAGTAGGACATATCAGTCGTAAATTGTAAGTAAATTATACACTTTTCTTTGGCTCTGTCATGTTTTATTTCCCCAACAATCTTTTCTCAAACCTCGCCACAATTTATCCCTTTGGTTTTCAGAATAACCTTAGTGTTCAGTTTTGTTATTATATATTTTGACTACACTCTAAAAATTCCCCTTCAATTTACCCTAAAAAATGGAGGCAACTATGTTACCTCCATTTTTTGGGGTAAATTTACTTCAAAGTGTAATTTTCATAGGAAGTGGGAAATTTCAATATTAGGTTAAATTTGCATTGTCATGTTTCCTTTTTAAATAAATTTACAGATTAAAATTACGATCTCAATGCAATCTTACATTTTAACATTAAAACACCTGCGTAAAGTTATAACTTTACCTAATATTGACCTAATATTGAAATTTCCCACTTCCTATGAAAATTACACTTGGAAGTAAATTTATGCCAAAAAATAATTCACCGGTAATTTTTTAGAGTGTACTATGTACATTTAATTTCATAGTGGAAATATTTTATATATGCGCGTAAACGAGGAATAACAGTTTTTCCACATTAATTTACTTGAATTGTGTGTTATTATCAAGAGGCTCTATTAATTCTCTGTTATGACTTTGCATATCTAATCTCATTTTCACTGACCTTTGAATAGTTTCCGCAGTTCTTGAAGTGGATTCCTGAAGTTTCCCGCCCTTTTACACAACACATTTTTTATAACTCTTCGCGTTAAGGTTAATGTCGTATTTACAAAAACAGTAAGAATTTTATAATTTTTTTCAACAAAATGTTAAATCACCTGCATTTGTAACTTCAATATTGTGGTAATAGTTGTATGTACTGACGAACCTGGTAAGAGCAGTGCGTTAGAATGAGACGGAAGACGGGTGAAAATAGAGATAGAACGATCGCTGCTTAGCAGTAATTTATACATTGTCGGAATAAATTGGTCATATCATCGTTACTGTCTAGCCAATTTCAAAGTTTCAAAAAGCCTTGGATTGTAAAATCTCGAACTAACAACAATTATTTTTTTAACTTTTTTGATATCTTGTGTCGTTCAAAACTTATCACGATATAAACATCTTTCTATGTTCGCAGAAATTGAAATACGCATAATAAGGGAGTTAGAAGCTAACCTAGTGAGTATTCTTCCGTTTATCTAATGATAATTCTTGAGTGAAAATTAGCTCTAACTCGCTTAATACTTTTGAGATGGTATTTATTTTAATATAGCCGGATAGCAAATAAAGTATTCCAGATTTGCTGTTTTTCCAGTTTTTCCCCCCCGGGGGGTGTTGGACACTGATATCACCAGGCGAATTTAGGGGGATTGATATACACCCCAAATAGCATCCGATAACGTACTCGATAGCTTTTTACCTTTCAATGTACCACGGACTTGATTTCTAGATGCGTTTTTTAAGTTTGCGAACTCTACTAATACAAAAACTTTACGTTGCCTTGGCATTGATTGCGAGTGTCAGTAACTGCATTGTCTTGCTTTTGCCATTTCTTTATTACTTTGAATCTAACTAGATTTAAAAATTTTATAATGGCAGGGTATTCAGAACTCTTTGTAAACTCTACAATACTAACAAATCAAGCCAACTGTCTTTGCCAGTATTTCGACTTCCACAAAAAGACCCACATGCTCATTTTCTCTTCGTAATTGTTGAAATTGAGTTAAAGCTCGTTCAATCATTTTCTTCCAAGCTCTAGCAATAGCTTCGACTTTTTTGTATCAGTTCAGTATCCCTTATAACTGCATGTTGTATTTCATTTGTTGAAATTTTTTCGATATACCTCATCTACTACAAAAGTAACTATTTCATCCAAATCAATCTTGATTTTGTCTATAAAGTTTAAAATTATTTATTTCGCACTGCGGACCTTGTTCTGTTATTTACAGCTACAGAGGTACATATTATATAAGAGCCAAATGCAAATTAGATGAAATCTACAATTTATTAAATTCCAATAAGCATAAAGCACACTAATCCAGCCAGAATCGGCAAGCATCGAATCGGAAAAATGCCGATGAATGTGGTACTTGCTTTTATATGAGAGCACGCACACTTGACCGCCCAGCAATTAACATTCTTCGGCAGGCCGGGAGGTATTGCTCTGGAGAGCAATCATCGGCAAAAATCCTTTCTGAGCTGATGCGGGCTGGGTCAGTGTGCTTATCATCTCCGGAAATTTAGAAATTAGTACAATTTAAATGTTCGTTATTTTACATGCTATGGGCATTATTATAAGAAACATTTTTACAATAAATTATTAAAGTTTGCATTTGCATCCTATACTATATTAATTTATTTAGAAACACTTCAATAACTTTAACGCTAATTAATATTAATTCTCTTCTAATAACAATTATTGTGCTATGATATAAAAATAACTGCTTTTACGTTAATATATTGTTTATTGGACAAAAATGTATTTAAGTAATATTGTTTATGTTCGATTGCATTATACAGTACTGTTTATTGTTTTGCGGCAGTAAACTGGCTTATTATTGTACTCGTAAAATAAAGTGATAGTAGTAAAATAAAGTATATAATAATGTTTATAGTAATAAACATTATTCATTAATAAACATTAAACATTAATAGTAGTAAAACAAAGTATGGCAACTGTATATTACATTATCTAAATTTATTATTGTTGAAGGTATAGCAAAAGAAAAAGAAGTGGAATGTTAAAGGAAAAAAATGAAATTGTGGCTTGGCAATGACATTGCCACCAGGAAGTGCGAAAATTGAGGGCAGAAGGGAAAAGATTTATTACTTAGATGACACGTGGGTAAATGCAGGTCATACAGTGCAAAGAATTTGGCAAGACACAACCATAACTACAGCAAGGCAAGCTTTCCTACAAGGGTTATCTACAGGACTGAAGAATCCATCTGGCAAAGGAAAACATCTTACTGTGTTGCACATTGGGTCAGAGGAAGGATTTGTAGGAAATGGGCTACTTTTACGCCGAAGTCTTTGAAAAGTGGTTTCAAGCAATATTGCCGACTTTGGAGGAAGGAGCAGTGATAATTATGGATAATGCCACATATCACAGCAGGAAAGTAGAAAAAGTTCCTTTTTCTTGAGCAACAAAAGCAGAAATTCAAGCCTGGTTAAGTAAGAACTCTGTTACATATGAAGACAATATGGTTAGAGCTGAATTATTAACTCTGGTATAACAACACGCACTGGCAAAAAAGAAATATGCTATTGACGAATTATCTACAGCAGTTGGTCGTAAAATTTTACGATTGCCACCATATCATTGCGAACTTAATCCTATAGAATTAATATAGGCCCAAATAAAAGGAGAAGTAGCAAGAAGTAATACCATCTTTAAAATCCAAGATGTACGGAACCTACTACTTACTGCAGTTGCTAATGTTTCTTCCGAAAATTCGAAGAAAGCGATATCACATACCATGCCGGTACTGATTTAGCAGCAGATATTGTGACCGAACCATTGATTATCAATTTGGAAAATGAATCTGATTCATCAACGAGCTCGGATTCTGATTAATATTTATTTTTTTATTCAACCAAAAATTATAATCCAGTTGTGTTTACTTTTTATCGTGTATACATATTTTATAGTTTTCATTTGTATCCTGTATTCGTTGCAGTTTCTGTTCTATATTTTGCATTTCGTATATTTTATGTATTGTGTATTTTGCAATCTGCATTTCTATTTTATATAAAACATTTTGTGCCAAAGATGTATTTGTATATACTTGAAGCATGTTTGTATGTAAATTCACTGTTTTATTCATAATTCACAGACAAAACATCGCACTCACGAACTTTGAATGGCATTTTTATTAAATTAATAAAACTGCGATTTTTTAAAATGTATGGTTATTATTTATACTAGCATTTCTCGAAGTGACATTATTTATAATGAATTAATAATTCATATGCAAAAATGTTCTATTGTAAATTTAACTTTCACATAAAACCAATCAGATCAATCTGTGCTGCCTTGATTTTTTTTAACTATATCTATTCAGCGGCCCGAGTATAGATATTGTTTTATAAGGAATCAATGAATTAACGGTGGCAATTTTGTAAAAATGAATTTATGTTATTATTAACGTGTATATTAATAAAAGAATTTCTATTTACAGTTGCTGCGAATGAATTTTGGTGATTGGGAAATGTTTCGCGTTTTAATTGTTTCCTTAAGAGAACATGAAATGACCACTGTACTAAGGCAAAGTGAAACAAAAAACATACGTGTACCTCCTTTATTGAAGCAGTCTTCTAGTCAATCACGTGAGCGGAAAGGTAGTTTGTTTTTCTGTTTTTGTTTCCGTTTGTTGATGATAATAATTTCCAGCAAGTGTGCCAAAGATTACCACCGACAAAGAAACAAATAAGTTACAAAGTGATGGAAATGCATCTACTAACAAAAATAAGCAAAGTGTTATGGAAAAACAGGTACGATATAAAAAAACACATTGTAGGTATAAATAAAGGTCACTTAAATTAAGGTAATAAGAGCCTAAAAGAAAAGAATGATTATATAATTTTAATTGTTAAAATTAACTTAAAATTCTTGCTAAAATTTACTGGATGCAGTATCAGGTATGTTCAGATTGATAGCGTTGCTATCAGTGAAGTGCATTTGTTTGGGAAGTTCATCAATATATCATTAGTCATTTCATAAAAAGATATATACATATATAGATAAATTACAGTACTCAATTTTACAGATGTCTATTTAAGTGACATGTATTTTAATTTATGACTTAAGGATTGAACGAGAAGTTTGTTAAACCCTATAGTGTATTTTTTAAATGTAGGCACAAAAGTTCGCAACCCACCATATATTTATCATGTGTCAGTTGGTATCTATATAGGGTCATTCCATGCGAAATCGATCACCAAAATGGGTCGATCTCACGGATTTCAATGAAAATCACTTATGAGGTAGCAATCAATTAAAGAACATAACTTTCATTCATCAATTTGCTAAATTACACAGAACTTCGGAAATATTCAAACTGAAAAAATTATCAAAACTGCTTGCACACCTTTAAAGAAATATAAATATCTCGAAAAGTATTTACCCTAGAACAAATATTTTTTTTGTATATTGCTCACTAGAAGACGGGCTTTTTGGACAGCCTAATAATTTTTTGTTATCAAACGTATTTTTATTTTTTTCTAAACGAAATATTTTAAAAATGCAGAAAAATCGGTGAACATTTCTGTATTTAAATGCAAAATGGCAAGCTGGATGGTTTAATAGTTTTGGAAGGGCAAATTTTTAAAGATCGCGTTGCAGACAGCCGGCGCACCATAGATCACGGTCAACCGGCACAAACCCCATTCGCTACCTTCTAGATAGTTATAATACGGTCCATATTACCAGCTTAACTCTTAACCTCTCAACTAATGTACATAAGATGTATATTTGTGTGGATATGATATACCTACTAATTAGTTAATTACTTAAGTATTTAAATTGATTACTTCGGGTGTGTTACATAAAGTACTTTTCTTGTGGCTGTCCAAGACCATAAAATATAATGCAACAGCTTTTTTAATTTAAGTTTTAAGGTCGGGGTAATTGGTCCATAGATATACAATTCTTTTGCTTCAAACTCTTTATCTCATATTTTATCGTGAAGTATAAGTTGAGGACCTTGCTTTATAGTAACTTTAATATATTTCCAAAAGAAAATGTAAAAATAAAGCAGCTCTAATGCCAACTATTGCGTTTAATAGTATATTGTGTCTCAAGGGCAGAAAATTAGCATTTGTAGCCCGCAGTTGCTTGATGCCCGAGCGAAGCGTAGCGTAGCGAGGGCAGCGGACAACTTAGGGCTACAAATGCTTTTCGGTCCGAGTGACATACAAAAGTTTTTCGCCTACCTGTTTGAAAGTTTAAAAAAGAATTCCAAAAGTTAAACAGTAACGTAACTTATTAGTAAATTAAATAGGCATATGTTAGAGGGAATGAATGAAAATGAAAATAACGCCAGACGTTTTTAGTAATTTATTAACTAAATTAACCTAATAATCATTACACTACATACAACACGGCCGTATAGTAAATGTTTTCATTATTATTGGTAAATAAAAGGAACAGGATATTACTTTTAATTAGGATGAGTAATTAATCTATCATTGTATAATTTATTGAAATTACAATTTTCTTTTTATTAATTGTCACAACCTCCATTTATACATACAATGACACTGTGAAAAGAAAAAAACAAACGACAGATTTATCGACGAAGACATGAAAATCAAAGTTATGATCTAAGAAGCCTAGAAAAATTTGACGTATGTTTTTTATATTTTTAGAGGTTAAGTAAAAATATGTTTGAGATTACATTTTCCGTCATGTTCCGTTGCTAAAAGTTTTACGAATGAGTTATATTTTTAATGTTAAAAACTAATGATTTCAGTTTTTGATTAAAATCTTTTTAGGATAATGCACAGGAGTGGTCAAAGTATGACAATTTAAAAAACAATTTCAATTTTTACAGTATCTCCTACTTAACATAAATAAATCGTGCTTTCATCTAGTAGTAGTATAGAGGTTATGTATTTGACATAAGAGGGCCGTAAAAAGTTTGACATAAGAGGCCCGCAAAGAAGCCTTAACTGCCCTCAAAACAGGACATTTAGAAAACACATTCTGATCAGGTAGGCGAAAAAAATATTTTTTTAAAAACATGTCCGGTGGTTCCAGTTACCCAATAGATTGGGGTAAATGGAATCATCGTCTATATTTTATATCCATATTACTTTATAATATGTTCTGGGTAACTGGGACGCCCTAAGGATATTAATTAAAATGTCTCCAAAAAATTAGGGCTACAGTAGGAATAGTTCAGGAATTATCGCAGTCGGAAGAGTGTATAGGGTAAAGTCGATAAAACTAAAAATTCACGTAATTCTCATCGACGTTTAACGATAGTTTTAGTTTTTATTAAGCATAGTTTCAGTTACCCCATCGCTCTAATTACCGCAGCTGACCTTATTAAACATCAGAACCTACAATAGACATCGGTAATAGTTATTTATGGTACAAGCGAGTTAAGTAAGTTATTATGATAATTTTTGCAATGGATAATATCATTAACTCACCTGTGCCACAAGTTCAAATATTGAATTTGCAATGATCCTATAGCTCAGTCTATAGTTTTTAATGTTAATAAATTTGACACTCTAGCTCGATGACTGGATTTTAATAATATAATACAACGTAAGCTGGTGATTGGTTGCTACCTACAATAGCACCCAGTCTAACCCAGTGAAAATCTATTTTTTAAATTTAGGATGAAAAACAACTCATCTTCTGTAAACAAAAATGGTATCTAAGCTATTGCATTATAATATTTTAGGGTCTTTGATGGCCGCAAGAAAAATGCTTTATGTAACACACCCGAAGAAATCGATTTAAATACATACGTAATTAACTAATCAGGAGGTATAATCATATCCACACATATATACATTTATCTTATGTACATTAGTTAAGACCGACCGCTGGAAATATAGACGGTATTATTACTAACTAGAAGGTAGCGAATGCGGGTTGCACTGGTTCACCTGTCTGCAGCGCGGTCTTTGAAAATTTACCCTGCCAAAACTATTAAAACGTACAGCTTGCCATTTGGCATTTAAGGTTTTACAGTCCTCGTTTCTGCAGTTCATTAGAAATTCTGATTTTTAAAAACATTATTGAAGGATTAGGCTTCACTTTAAGACAAATGTCGATAGATAAATCCATTCTCTATAATATTCTTTAGTTCGGCATCATGTTCAAATAACTAAAATACGAAGGAATTTGCTCTAATTAAATAAAAACCTTCAAACGTTTATGCCATATTATGAGGTTGCTTTTATGTTGAAAAACTAAAGGTATTAAGCAACAATTAGACAATTTAATGCTCTAACACTGTATCGTTTCGAAATTTTTCCCTCATCAATAGCTTCGCGAATAAATGAGATTTATTAATTAAAGTATAGGCAACCAACACTTCATCATACTGTTATTTGAAAGTAGGAAATATGAACAGTGAATAGGTATATGGAACAATAGAAGTAGCAGATAGTCGGTTTACCTTTACTTAACTTTTTGGACAATAACAAGATAATCCCTATTTGTCATTTCAGTTTGTCGTTTTTACATTAAGGAAACGTAAATACTAGTGATGGGAACTTGGGTGTAGAGTGTCGTGATACTGTTCGTGGTCGTGACACTTGAAGTGTCGCGACACTTCGTGTCGAACAGTATCGCTCTTATTAGAGTGTAATTCGAAGTTGCTTGATCATTCTTACAAAGAAATTAAAGGCAGATTTGTTGAACTGGCCAACAATCATTGAATAAGACGTACATATAAAACTATTTTGTTGTAGATTTTTTAGTTAAAATTATAAATTCATGAATTATTTGCAAAACATTAATTTAAAAGCCGAAACCTGAAAAGTTGACGCAACGCCTCCGTGGTTCGATGGCAAACCGTGGCTTGCTAAACTATACGGGCTGGTGGAATGCACGATCGAACCCCGTTACAAGCATAACTTTTTTTTAAATTTTATTTGTTATTATTCTTTTATTCGAAAAACGTACAAGAAATAATACATTACAAATAAAAAATAAAGATACCCAATTAATAAGACATTGTCTTATTAATTGGGTATCTTTATTTTTTATTTGTAATGTATTATTTCTTGTACGTTTTTCGAATAAAAGAATAATAACAAATTATTTAAATTGTTTTGCAACTATTAATCTCACCGACTTTTATTCGAGAACGAACTATTTGGCATATTTCAGATTTCCCATACTAATTTTCTATAGCAAATGTTAGAACGAATGCGGTGTATAAATAATTTAATGTCTTTTAATGCACTTAATGCATAAATATATAACCATAACAGAATTTACTCATAAACCTAATTGTTTTTTAATCCCTAGTTTATGATTTACGTATTAGCTATGAATCTTGACTGCTCGTTTCAATTATATTATATGAACTAGCGCATGCATGATGTGTAAATGCGAAGTATCGTTAAAGAGTCGTGAAGGAGTCGACACTTCACACGGCTAATGGTTTCGATTCGCAAGTGTCGTGATACGCGGGTGGTATCGCGAATCCAACACTAGTAAATACTATTCAATGAATTTAGCCGAAGAATTAGTAGTATCCTAAATATAATTTTTTGGTACAGCATTACGAACGACAACAAACAAACTCGTCAGCTGATATACTATGCTTTTTCTAAAAAATAAGGTAACACAAATAGCTGCAGATATCAAACTTTACCAACATTGAACCTTGGATACTAGAAATTGAAAGAAGTTTTGGCGATTTGTGATTTTGCTAAAAATTATAATTGAATTTAAAGCACATGAAGGATTTTTGAACCAGCGATTTATCCGCTCCAGAAGACTTCCTGGAACTCTAAAGTTCCATTCTATTCTTCCTGTTGGTATCGGAAAAAGTTGTACGGAAAACTTATTCATTTTCAAATGATTGTTTCGTGTTTGAATAGTCGAGTTTGAATCATATAATATATGTACATGTACCTACAATAGGTTTGCTCGCAACCACGTCCCGTAGACTTCGGATAATAATTCTTGTCGCAGTATGCACAGTGTATACACACGACTATAGAAAAAATGTCTCAACTTCCGATTCCATTAAGATACCAAGTTAAAATTTTGTTACAATGATAAGGACATATCATGCTTTCTGATTTTTTTTTGGAAAAATTAATGGAACCGATTTTGAGAAAAGACAAAATTTGTTAAAAACTCAGACAATATACTATGTTACAAATGTTGGAAAAACAAACAAAAATTACCGTAAATAGTCCATTTCATTCTCTTGAAAATGCAAAAACCCGACTTTCCTAACTAATACGAAAGCCGAGTAAATAGCATTTGAATATCGCGATGTACGTTTAAAACTGAAAAAAATAAACCTCTATATCTCGCGAACGATGTATTTATGGGCAGTAATATTTGAGCTTATATAAGGCTTGGTAAGGGTATTACATGAACAAAATATAAAAAAAAAATCTATGAGGGTACTGCTCCAACTTTGGTCGAATCGGCGTGGAATGTATCCTAAATTACATTAATCTACTAAATACGACATTATTCTAAAGTAAACTGATAAATACAAAAATAACGAAATTTAAGGAATTTAAAAATATTTATAACAAAACCAACAATTAGGGGATACCGAAAAATGATATGTATCTCAAATTTGCAAAGGTTCAAAGCAGTAAATATAGATATAATACGGTCTTTCAGAATCGCTCGGTTTCTCTAGTCGTAAATTTTTAAAAGCTAATGAAAAAATTTAGGACGATTCTTTACTTTACTTTGGGTGTAGGCATATTTATATTTCTCACATTTCTAAGAAATTGATTTAAACCTTTAATAGTAATTGTTTGACCATCGGGATTTTACAAAATAAATCCTGTTTAGTCCTCTTGCTTAATTCTAGATATCAGGTAAAACGCCATGGTTAACAATAGTAGCAGAGTAGCACCTTCTTAATCTTTCCGCCAAGTTTACAAATGTTTATATTACCTATTGCAGTAAGATCTGGGCCAATTAAATGGTCCGACTATAAATCACTAAGCATTATTATGCTGGCATAAGATTTCTTAGAAAGTGGAACCTTTAGGTGAGGTAAACGGCTACTTAACATAATGCTTACCAAATGTTTAACCCTCTCTGTCTACAGTTCAGTTATTCTCTTTATACCTAAATACAATTGAAAAGCAGGCAACTTTACGTACACCAAATTGAAATTTTTAACAAGGAGTGTAAAACCTTAAATACAGAAATGTTCAAAGAATCTCGACAATTTTTTTCAGATTTTTAAAAATGTGACCACATCGATTTTTCTGCATTTTTAAAATATTTGGTTTAGAAAAAAATAAAAATACGTTTGATAACAAAAAATTATTAGGCTGTCCAAAAAGCATAAGTGATATGACTACCAAAAACTCTGCATTTTCAGTGAACGAGAAATTGCAATTTTTGATACCTTTACATATGTTAACAATCGTAATCTTGTATTAAAATGTAATGAAGAAGTACGCTTGTTTTTTTGGAGGTACTTGGTAAAAAGATTTGTGTTCTTAAAAATTTAGAAAAGAGGGAACAAAAATTTACTATATTGAAACAGAGACGTGGCTAAAAGTTGCGCACACAGTAGCAAAATCTTGCAAGATCATGATGGAAACGTAAAAGGTAAGTATGTGGAAAAGAAGGGAAAAAAGTGCCGGATCAGGATAACTCTATTGACACTATAACGGTAGAACCCCTGGTCATTAATTTTTAAGAACTCTCGAGGAAAGTGGTAGCAGCAGTTTAGATTTCTAGCTCATTCTTCATTTTAGTGATTCAGTAGTTATTGTAAAAAATATCAACTCACACATGATATATGTATGATGGGTTCCAAACTTTTGTGCCTACATTTAAAAAATAAGGTATAGTCCCATTGTTCACTCGTGTGCGAGTCACTACAAATAAGCAAATTCTAAACTAATAGACTAATGCAGGGGTCTCCAAACTATGGCCTTTGGGCCAACAATTGCCTGCGATAGCGGGCCGGACGTGCCCGGTATCCGGTCTGTCATAGTTTATTTTGATTACATTGTAAAACTTACAATGAAAGTAAATCATACAAAATTTATTAATTTAATTAATTTTTATTTAACGATCAATTAAGAAACACAATAGCTGACATACATAATGAAATCAAACATTTTAACTGTAATTAATGATTTGAGATTTATCCTAAAAACTTATAATAAGTGATATTACAAGGTAGTTCACATAATGAAATCAAACATTATAATTATGAAAGTTAAAAATGTTAAATCGACGACTATTATACTCACTTTTATATAATGAAATGTGTATAATTCACAGACAGCACCCTAAGACAGCTGTTTAGAACTTTTGGCTGTCCTCAGTTAGGGGACAAAAATCAAATAAAATCTGATCAATGCGTCAGACCGTCGGTTGTCTCCCGTATATGTACCATGTGTCCTTGGTACAAACTTCTACGGACAGTCAGGCAGTTTTGCCCCTGCTCGCGCACGCATTCCTAAGTTCCTAATTAAAAGAAAATAAAAACTTTGAATACGTAACTTTTTCGTTTTTTTTTCAACCTCCAATAGGCTATAAATAAAAGACAAATGTATATAAAAAATAATTTTATTACTAAAAGTTCTGTATACTTCATTACATAAAATTTTCTTTCTAAAAAAAAAAATAAATAAAAGGCTTACTTGATCTCAGCTCAGCTAGCTCAACGGTTTTTTTTTAAATACCGAAATTCAGTGGACGACAAAATAAATAATAATAATTAAAACACAAAAATGTAAAATATAAAAATATTTAAAACGCAAAGTGTTTTATTAATGTGAGTATTTACATATATAAAATAATAAAGGTTTGAAAATATTTCAAACGTTGGACGACTATGCTCACAACATTTCAATATGATGTGTATGTAAATCACAGACAGCACCCTAAGACAGACTGTTTCGAGCTATGGCTCTCATCAGTTAGGGGTCGCTGTCCATGATTCCCATAAACATCATTCGAGCTTATATACCAGCTCGGAAATAACATTAACACCGACATATAATAGTGGTGCCTCCTGTAGGAATCAGACCGCACCAAGCGGTTTTCTTCTGATTATCCAATACAGGATATACAAAATATAACAATAAAACCGGTCAAGCGTCCGACCGTATAATTAATACACAAAAATGTTAAATATAAAAATATTTAAAACACAAAGTGTTTTATTAATGTGAGTATTTACATATATAAAATAATAAAGGTTTGAAAATTTTTCAAACGTTGGACGACTATGCTCACAACATTTCAATATGATGATGTGTATGTAAATCACAGACAGCACCCTAAGACAGACTGTTTCGAGCTATGGCTCTCATCAGTTAGGGGTCGCTGTCCATGATTCCCATACACATCATTCGAGCTTATATACCAGCTCGGAAATAACATTAACACCGACATATAATAGTGGTGCCTCCTGTAGGAATCAGACCGCACCAAGCGGTTTTCTTCTGATTACCCAATACAGGATATACAAAATATAACAATAAAACCGGTCAAGCGTCCGACCGTATAATTAATACACAAAAATGTAAAATATAAAAATATTTAAAACACAAAGTGTTTTATTAATGTGAGTATTTACATATATAAAATAATAAAGGTTTGAAAATTTTTCAAACGTTGGACGACTATGCTCACAACATTTCAATATAATGTGTATGTAAATCACAGACAGCACCCTAAGACAGACTGTTTCGAGCTATGGCTCTCATCAGTTAGGGGTCGCTGTCCATGATTCCCATACACATCATTCGAGCTTATATACCAGCTCGGAAATAACATTAACACCGACATATAATAGTGGTGCCTCCTGTAGGAATCAGACCGCACCAAGCGGTTTTCTTCTGATTACCCAATACAGGATATACAAAATATAACAATAAAACCGGTCAAGCGTCCGACCGTATAATTAATACACAAAAATGTAAAATATAAAAATATTTAAAACAAAGTGTTTTATTAATGTGAGTATTTACATATATAAAATAATAAAGGTTTGAAAATTTTTCAAACGTTGGACGACTATGCTCACAACATTTCAATATGATGTGTATGTAAATCACAGACAGCACCCTAAGACAGACTGTTTCGAGCTATGGCTCTCATCAGTTAGGGGTCGCTGTCCATGATTCCCATACACATCATTCGAGCTTATATACCAGCTCGGAAATAACATTAACACCGACATATAATAGTGGTGCCTCCTGTAGGAATCAGACCGCACCAAGCGGTTTTCTTCTGATTACCCAATACAGGATATACAAAATATAACAATAAAACCGGTCAAGCGTCCGACCGTATAATTAATACACAAAAATGTAAAATATAAAAATATTCAAAACACAAAGTGTTTTATTAATGTGAGTATTTACATATATAAAATAATAAAGGTTTGAAAATTTTTCAAACGTTGGACGACTATGCTCACAACATTTCAATATGATGTGTATGTAAATCACAGACAGCACCCTAAGACAGACTGTTTCGAGCTATGGCTCTCATCAGTTAGGGTTCGCTGTCCATGATTCCCATACACATCATTCGAGCTTATTAGTCTGTCTAATAAACACACACATTACTCACATTAATAAAAACACTTTGTGTTTTAAATATTTTTATATTTTACATTTTTGTGTATTAATTATACGGTCGGACGCTTGACCGGTTTTATTGTTATATTTTGTATATCCTGTATTGGGTAATCAGAAGAAAACCGCTTGGTGCGGTCTGATTCCTACAGGAGGCACCACTATTATATGTCTGTGTTAATGTTATTTCCGAGCTGGTATATAAGCTCGAATGATGTGTATGGGAATCATGGACAGCGACCCCTAACTGATGAGAGCCATAGCTCGAAACAGTCTGTCTTAGGGTGCTGTCTGTGATTTACATACACATCATATTGAAATGTTGTGAGCATAGTCGTCCAACGTTTGAAAAATTTTCAAACCTTTATTATTTTATATATGTAAATACTCACATTAATAAAACACTTTGTGTTTTAAATATTTTTATATTTAACATTTTTGTGTATTAATTATACGGTCGGACGCTTGACCGGTTTTATTGTTATATTTTGTATATCCTGTATTGGGTAATCAGAAGAAAACCGCTTGGTGCGGTCTGATTCCTACAGGAGGCACCACTATTATATGTCGGTGTTAATGTTATTTCCGAGCTGGTATATAAGCTCGAATGATGTGTATGGGAATCATGGACAGCGACCCCTAACTGATGAGAGCCATAGCTCGAAACAGTCTGTCTTAGGGTGCTGTCTGTGATTTACATACACATCATATTGAAATGTTGTGAGCATAGTCGTCCAACGTTTGAAAAATTTTCAAACCTTTATTATTTTAAATAATAATTAAAGTTAAAAAAAAAACTTATATTAATGGACGCCAAGTGATTTTAGAAAAATTACAAAAGAAATTGTATAAATTGAAATTATAGTACTGTTAAGATTTCAAATCACTAAACAAATCTTACTAGCGTTTGCTTAATTTTAAACTAAAATTAAGAAATGGCTTAAATCCCTAATCCCTATCTACCTAAATTCTTCCTACCCTAGCAGAAATAATAATGCCTTTCTTTTATATGTAGAATAATTCTGATTAATTATTAAGCAATATTGATGCAAATGCGGGTAGTAAATAAACAAAGATTAAAACCAACAAACATTAAAATCAAAATTACATTATAAAATGTTAGAAAACAGATAAGTAGTACTTATCCTGTAGATCGTGTAGAAGTGGCTCCTAGGACGGTGCTACTGTACCAGTAGTTCCTCTTAATATTTGAATCTTGTAAGCCGGGTTGGGGGGGCCCCTGAGTTGTCTCGGTATTTGTAAGGGGCTTGCTTACGAAGTGGCGCTTATATGCTTTCTGGTGATCTCAGTACTCTCAGGCGCCAGTTATTTTAACGTGGTATGCTCCACGGAACCGGGTAACTGCAAGTGGAGAAAAGAAAATCCAGGAAACTGCTGAGGTCGGCCCAGTCTGGATCACTCCACCTATTCCTAAAGCTCTCACTAAGAGGGTATTAATACTAACAAATAAAACACACAATGTTAACCAAATAGTTTTTATTAATAATACCAATAAAGCAAAGCATTCAATTCAACCCCTAACTATTACCCTACACTACTCTATCGTAGCTACAGCAAGCGGGTGCAAGACAGCAAATACATACATTACTCTACGGTAAGGTGCAGCAAGCGGGTGCAAAGCGTAAGCAGCAAAATCAACGTGCGGGTGAGGTAAGGTATGTTAACGGGAGGGTACAAGAGTCTAGGGATTGCAATAAGGGTGGAAATTCGGATGAGACCCCCAGGCATACGCGCAGCGAGGTCTCGGGGAAGGTACGGACAAGAGGACGGATCTAGGATAAGACTCCCAGGCATACGCACAGCGAAGTCTCGGATAAGAGGGTCAATTTAGGATGAGACCCCCAGGCATACACACAGCGAGGTCTCGGGTAAGGTACGTACAAGAGGGCGGATTTGGAATGAGACTCCCAGGCATACGCACAGCGAAGTCTCGGATAAAAGGGTGGATTTAGGATGGGACCCCCAAGCATACACACAGCGAGGTCTCGAGTAAGGTACGGTAAAGCGGGTGGACACAGGGTGAAATCGGTGCTGAAAGAGGGGTCGGAATATACGGTCAAGAGTTCTTACTCTTATCTTCCTGGCTGGCTGCTAGGCTGCTCAGTTCGGCTGGCTGGTTCTGATGGCGAGTCCCGGACATGGACTGAATAAGTCGTCGCTCTGCGCTTGTTTATATAGGCGCTCTTGGAACGTGGGGGAAATAGGTAGGAGTAAATCTGAGCGCCGCACGCCAAATATTGGTTAGGGAAGGGACACGTGCACTAACTTGAGTCAGCCGCTTATCCAAACGGTTTAAGATTGCTTGTGAAGATAACCATCTTTATTCATACATTTAAAATAATTAATAAAATTCAGTAACTTCGTTACAATCTTGAATTTACCAGAACCATATGAATTTCTTCTGAACAATTTCTTCAGGGCCACTCTTAAAATCAGTAATAAGGGCTTCTTTCTTAGGTTTTAATTTTACCCCATTTAAAAGAAAGAAAGGAAAAACCAAAAACGGTAAAACCGCCTAAAAAGGAATAATTAAACAAGAATTAGATTTACTTTATTAAATTACTTTTATAATTAGAAATACTGTTCAATCTCCTTGAACATTTATTTTAATTAGATTTAATTTAAGATTTTTTATTGTAATATTAAAAAAGGGAATATTTTGTAAGTTTCTATTAAGAAATAATTTTGTTTAATTAACTAAAATGTAATACGAAATATCGTTCACTGAACTGCAAAGTATGTCAGTAATAAGCATTTTTTAACCAAAATTGGTGCAATATAAAACTCGCGTCAGGTAAAATTTGTAGTAACTACCTGGTTTGACGTCATAAAGGAGCATACTATTTTTGCTATGATCATTACATCCAAATCATATAAATACAATTGTAATTAAATTTAAACTTGTCACAAATTGACCGTAAGTGGCATGGACTCCTATCGCTTTAGCCTTTACTTGAGTCTGAGTAAACGGCTTACGGGTGACCAAACGTATATTTTTTGTCTGTTTTGTGTTTTTGTTTTGTTTGTGTAGTAATAAACATGTCTTTTTTGTGTGTTTAATAATATTTTATTCAAGCTAGATCCTCTACTAACCGACGTATCACGTATTGTGAAAATTAGGGTGGTGAACAACTACCCAAAATATTTTTACGGCTGCATTGGTCGTAACAAATACTCTATTTACCTTTGATAAGAAGACAGTTGATTTTAAATACTTAAAGTGAGCGAGAAATCCCCAAGCTGGGTACGAATGATTCTATCCCAATTCCCATGGAATAATTCAATTTATTTGCTTTCTTTCCGAATTAGCCAAATCTTTACTAATTTGCCATTAATCACTCCGTGAATTAATGTAAATAGGAACCAAAATTATTGCAAAAAGCTCACATTAAGACGATCGAAAACATTTCTCTGAATTCCCAATTTTTAAAATGTCCAACCACACATATCGCTAGGCCACAGACAGCGATAACATTCACAAAGAATTTAAATATCTACCATACTGCATTTCTTATCTTTTCGTAAGACTTTATTTCTATTGTACACAAAATTATCTTTAACAATACTAACTGCGCTATTATATATATAGACCCGTAACTTTGTTAGCAAAGTATAGGTCGCTCGTGATTGAGCTCTTCTGATCCGGTTTGTGCGGAGGATCGGTCCGCATATTCTGTTTACATTTTTCTTCTGTTACAGTTTGTTATGTGTCCGTGCCATCTTTGTCGTTTTCTTCCATTCTTTCCTATCTTTTATTATTTCGCTCCAATTCACTATCTCCATATCTCGTATGTCTTTCATCACTTGGTCCTGCCATCTGATTTTTGGTCTTCCTTTTGGTCTACTTTCTGTAGCTTTCCAGTTTAATATTTTCTTTATTGGTGTTTCGGGTTCTCTTCTTTGGATGTGTCCAAACCATCTGAGTCTTTGAGCTTTTATAAATCTAACTATGTCTTCTCCTCCTAATAAGTCCCTCGCTTCGAAGTTCATGAGTTGTCTAAATTCTCCTTCTGGTGTCTTCACTGGTCCGACTATTCTTCTTATGATCTTCCTTTCCAAAATTCTCAGTCTTTCTTCATCTTTATTGTTTAAGCACATTGTTTTTGCGGAGTACGTTATGACTGGTCTGATGGCCGTTTTGTATATTTTTAGCTTTGTTGTTTTGCTAAGGTTTCTGTCTTTCAAGAACTGTTGGTAGCTCCAGTATGCTTTAGTCCCTGCCTTTATTCTTTCAGTTATTTCTGGGCTTCTCTCATTCTTTCCTTCTACTATTACTCCCAGATACTTAAAATATTCTACTCTTTGGAAGTAGTTTCTTCCTACTTTTATTCCCCTTAAGTTATCTAGTCCTCTTCTTGTGCTCACCATGTATTTTGTTTTTTCTTCGTTTATTTTCAAGCCTCTAACTTCAGCTTCTTTTGTAAGTTCCCTTATTACTTGTTCCAGGCTTCTTTTATCTCTTGCTATGAGAACTAAATCATCAGCGTATCCGATTATTTGTGTAGAGTTGCGTGTTATCATTTTATTTCTCCATTCACCTATGACTCCATCTAATGCTATATTGAACAGCGTGGTTGAGAGGCCATCTCCTTGTCTCACTCCCACTTCTATATTGATCTTGCTTGAATTACCTTCGGCTGTGAATATTTGTGTAGTAGAGTTCATCATTGTCATGTTAGTCAATCTTATTAGTTTTCCTGGTATTTGCATATTTTTAAATATTTGCCTGGTATTTGCATTATTATTTGCAATAAGTGAAAAATTAAAACGTAACAACTTATGGTTACATTTCGACATACTCACCATAAAGACAGGCATTTGTCGTATCTGTGGACAAGCTTTCCAATGTTGCCACCAACGCATTTAAATGAGTTTTGACGTTGTCTTGAAGATCCTCGGTAGTTTGGAAGCACTGCCCTCCTAGCCACGTCTTCAGTTCAGGGAAAAGATGAAAGTCACTCGGTGCTAGGTCGGGACTGTATGTCGGGTGATTGAAAATGTCCCATTGAAATTGCTCAATGAGCCGTTGGGTTGCAACAGCACTGTGTGGACGGGCTTGTCATGGATCAGAACAAATTCCAGAAATCAGCATTCTTCTTCTCTTGTTTTGAACATCTCTCCGCAAATGTCATAAAGTTTCACAATAAACTATCGAGGATCTTCAAGACAACGTCAAGACTCATTTAAATGCATTGGCGGCAACATTTTATGAAGACAGTATTGGAAAGCTTGTCCACAGATACGACAAATGCCTCAGTCTTTATGGTGAGTATTTCGAAAAGTAATCATAAATATACAGAACTTTTAGTAATAAAATGATTTTTTTATATGCATTTGTCTTTTTTTTATAGCCTATCGGGGGTTGGAAAAAAACGACCCTCGTAATAGTGTACATATGTATGTAAGTTCATTACTTGTAAAAGTTACATATAAAATAATTAATGGTAAATAATAAATTTAATAATGTCCTTAGAAACTTTTAACTAGAATGCATATGTAATCTAAAAGTTAAACATCAGCTACATATCGAGCAATTTCAATTTGTAATTATTGCTGTTTGTCAGTTCATAGACGGAACACAGAATACCGCCTTTAAAGAAATTCTATTCATATTATGCGTGAAGTGCGCAAGCAGGAGCAAAACTGCCTGGCTGTCCATAGACGCTTGTGTCCTTGGTGCATAGAACATATTCAAGAATTCTTGAAAGTACTCAATTCTTCAAGACAAGCAATCACGCAGCAGGACTTTTCCAGAACATACTCTAGCTCTGCTACTCACTACAAGACAGCGTTGTATACTTCGACTAACTAACTAATAATTGTATCATAATAGTAACGTCATTAAATAATACATCATATAGTAATGTCATTACTATACATTTAGCATGGTCGTAGTAGTCATAACAATACGTAACGCACAGCACACGCATTGGCTATCTCCGCCGCAGTAAAATAATAATAATAACAAATCGACTTTATTTAACATATGTATGTACCTATTACAGAATAGAATATAAGAGAGCTTTATTAAATATGTAATCCTAATATACAGACAAAGAAACAAAATATTTAAATATGAATATTGAAAATTATAAAAGACATTTGTCCTGAAAAGGCGAAGATTAATTATATAGCTATTCTTTATCTCTTAATCTTTTCAATTCACAGAAAGCAAAACAGAAGCTAATTCCTCATTTTAAAATTAAGAATATGCTTGCTGGCATATAATTTCCTAGTACATAACATTTCTGTAATTGAGCATTTAAATGGTTCTTAAACCTGAGAGAGAGAGGTATCAATGCCTAAGCCTAGACTTTTTCCATAATCAGATATAGTAAGATGTGTATTTCCCAGTTCAAGTCTAATCTCATTTCCTATATTTGATCATAGATTTTTATTGCCAAATAAAAGCACACAGTTTTATTAGGATTGATTAATAAGTTGTGACTTTTAGATTATTCAAAGATTTGCTTTAAATCTTTATTAATAGAATTAGAAGCATTATGAAAGTTAGATTCAAAATAATCTATCAATTGAGTGTCATCTGCATAGAGCTGAATTTCACTTTCGGATATCACATTCGTCAAATCTGATGTGTACAAAAGAAACAGTAATGGGCCTAAAATAGAACATTGAGGGACTCCCGAGACTATACATCCTGGGTTTGATAAGTTATTGTCAATGCAAACACGTTGGGTGCGGTTCATGATTTAATGAAGGATATTGTGTGAAGTGCTGTCTAAACCATAGTATTTTAATTTAGCAATTAATAAATCATGGTCAATAGAATCGAATGCTTTGGAATAGTCTAAGGCAACTAGAACAATTCCAAGTTTTCGATCGATGGCACTGATAATATTATCCGTAAGATTTAAGAGTGCTGTAGTTGTACTATGAGCTTTCCTAAACCTAGATTGTTCAAAAGGTAAAATATTTTTGATATTAAGATAAGCATATAGTTGGGTATAAGCTACTCTCTCTCTAGAATTTTAGAAATAATTGATAATAAAGTAATAGGTCACAAATCTTGGACACTATTAGGTATTGAAATTTTAGGAATTGCACGGACTATTGATTCACGCCACTTTTTATGAAAATATCCGCACTCTAAGCAACTATTTATTACATGAGTTATATGATCCACAATAGTTGGTAAACATAATTTTAACATATGATTAACATTCCTTTAGAATGAACTTTAAGTTGTTAGTTTACCAAGGAGCTGGCATCTGGCTAACTCTAATTGTTTTATATGGAGCATGTAAATTAAAAAGAGATACAATGTTATCCTCCAAATACCTAACTTTGTCATTTATATTATCGATATAAAAGATGTCATCCCAAGTTACAATTGATAAATCTAATTTGAATTATCAATATTAAAACTTTTGTAATCATGAATTTGAATGAATTTTTCTTAAGGTTTATTAACAACTATATCCAACATGCAGAATGACATTTTATTATGGTCTCCTACATCAGAATGTACAGTACCACTATTACGGCAAATTTCTTTGCAATTAATAAAGATTGGATCCAAGCAAGTTGCAGTAGTTGCTATAAACCTAGTAGGCTCATTAATAAGTTGACTATACCTATAAGTATTAAAAATTTCATACAAAGAGTTATGGCTTAGCATATCAATATTTAAATCACCCATAGCAACTGAGTAATCATATTCTGCTAACAGATGTGGAATAACTTAATTGAATGCATTTAAAATGTCACCAACTTTAGTATTAGGAAGGCTAGTATTAGTATTATTAAATGTATTCAACCTCAGACTCAAAAATGTATTCAAAAGTTACATTGTCGAAGCTAATGTCAATAATTTCACTGGAAAAAGATGTTCTAATGTAAATACCTATGTCACCTCCAACTCTATTTAATCTATCTTTTCGATGAAACTTGTAACCTGGCAAAGAAACAGCATTAGAATCAATTGAATTATTCAGCCATGTTTCAGTAACACCTATTATGTCATAAGAATCAAAAACTAATGAACCACAATTAAGAAAACTCAGTAACAAAAATCTTGCATTGCTTTAAGTGAGCTATACTTAAATGTGATTTACTCTTGTTAGCCATAGCACAACAAGCGATCAGTCATTTAATCGTTATTAGAATTGATTGAGTAATCAGTTCTGATTCTTAAAACATCTATATTGTGCTTGAGCGTAAAGCTTTCACTACTGGTTGCTGGATGATCAGTAGCATGTGTAGTAGGGTAGCTGTTATTTTGTAAAAGTTAGAATTTTTCAGGCCCCCCCTAATATTTCTTTAAAATGTCAAAAAAACGAGCTGTGCAAGATTTCAGCTCATCTGATCAATATTAACCTGTGCCACTGAGAGGTTAAAGTTTTAAATGGGATTTAACATTGGTTTGGTGCACTGCTAGAAACTTTGTGGCATAACTATGTTGTTAAAGTTGCTTAACACGAATCTGAAGCCAAAAAAATTTTGGCAGTTCCCCAAAAATGCTAATTTTAGTGAAGTTGACCGCTATTTTGATAGCTGTAAACTGTCAAAAGAAGTTTCTCTGGCAGTTTGAATTTTATCATATTTGTGTTCAGCAGTTTCAACAACATAAGTATATAAAGTTTCAAGTTAAAACATAGAAAGATAAAAAGTTACGCCATAGAGTTTCTAGAAATGCACCAAACGCATGTTAAATCCCATTTAAACTTTAATCTCTCGGTGGCACGGGTTAATATTGACTAAATCGGCTGAAATTTTGCACAGCTAATTTCTTTGACATTTTAAAGAGATCTGGGGGGGGGGGAGACCTAAAAAAGTTTAACTTTTGCAAAATTACAGCCACCCTAATATGTAGTTTGGTAATTTATATTAGATAAAACGCAATTATTACAGCAGATTTTGTTTTGGGCATTCAATGTTCTCATGTTCCTCCGAGCAGGTAGGACACATGATCTTGTTCGAACAGTTGCCTTTTTATGGAAGAATCCTCGATATTGAAAACATGTGGGAACCAGCAAATCTTCATATACAGGATATCTTTCCCACCCAATACAAATTTTTTTCAGATCAATAACTTGTTTAAATACTAGCGGTGAACATTCACCAAAAACATTACTTTTCAATTTTTGTTTTTTTTTAGCAAACATAATATTTAGATCTTCTTGGATTTGGTTTTGTTTTTTTATGTACTGTTGAATTTCATCCTTGGTGTATTCCGAACTTATGTTTATAATCTTTATTCTTGGTTTTCTCAGTAATGACAATTTCACTTCATAGTTTTGTAGCTTCCTGCTTATTGTGTCCTTTAATATTTCTATTTCATGCTTAGACTGACATTTTATAATTACATTTCCATTCTTAGTATTTTTGATACTTTTCACTCAACTTTAATATCTGAAGGTTTTTTATATTATTATCCAAATCTTTTTTTGTTTGAGCAGATGTTTGCTTTTGCTTGGGTTTTATTATAATATTAGGAAAATTGACTGTTTTTTTATTTAATGTATTGCCTTTGACTACATCTAAATATGAAACACTACTTGTAAAAGATTCAAGCTCTTCTGTTTCAGTATATTTCCTCTTGTTCCTTAATAATTTTATTTTTATCATCAATTGAAGGGTCGGCCATAACAACGTTGTATGTAACATTTTGCTGAAATGAGGTATTGCAGTAAAAACAACGTTAGTATATCTCTGGTAAAAGGTGGTGGCGTCATAGAGGTATAAAATATTTTTAAACAGATTACCGGAATGCTAGTCTTTAAAGCTTGAATTTGTAGTATGCCGTTTAACAACGCTGTACGTCTGTTATCTATTCGTGTTGCGGTTCAATCCTTTTGTTACGTACAACGTTGTTAGGGCCGACCCTTCAATTGTGCTTTGTAATATATCAACAAATTCATATTTTCTACATTTTTGGCAATGATATTTGAGTACCCGCTTTTGAATGGGAACACATCTTATTTCAGAGGGTGTTAGACCGCAACAATCTATGCATATTAAGCTCTTTCATGAATCACAAGCAAAGCAACGATTTTTTACTTCCTTAGTTGGTTGTTTAATTTGTTTACACATTGTGCATTCCATCTAAAAATAATTTGCATTATAATTATCCCATAAAATAGAATTGCAATGGAGTAGATAGTAATTTTATAAAGATAGACAAAGCTTTATTATCACCAGAAAATATTTTCAGTCTTTTTACAAGGTTTAGCTTCACTATTTTATTATAGTACTTTTGGGTTTTATTTAAAAGTATTAATAATTATTTTTTCTGAGGTGTTTTTCATTTGTTAGTTAATATTCATGGGTGCACAATAATTAAAACATTCACTGGTTGAATTTTCACGATTTTCATTAAAGTTTATACCACTTTTCTTTAACAAAATATATCAGAGCACTATATAATATGTAGTTCTGTTACACTTCACATGAATATCCATCACATCAATGAATGTCCTTGATACTTGCCTGTAAGTACCAACCGAAATTGTGAACGGAGCGCAGTCAACCCTCTCACTCTGCGTCGTAGATATCTCACTTGTCGGCTAGTCCCAATATGAAAATTTGCACGTCATTCAAAACTACAGTATGTTGGTATAATGAGCTAGCTAGGTCTTGTTCCTTGGGATTTACTGGTGGAGTCAGTGTGGCCCTTAGGCTAAAAAGTTTGGAGATTCCTGGACTAATGCATATAACAGCATTGGTCTCATTGCTGCTATCAAATACAGTCACAACATGTAAATTGGTAGGATTATAGAACTTAAATGAGACTTTAAATTTCTATGTATACATTGCATTCAACCTTATTTTTTTATTTGTATTCGTCCTATGTATTTATTTTTGCATGTGCTAGCATGCATGCACTCTGTAGCAGTATGCATTTTAGTTAAGTAGATTTGTTTTATTTTATTTATGTAGAAATTAAATATCCTTTAATCCTGATTAGACTGCATCGATATTATTTAAAAAATGTGCTATTGCGAAAAAAGCATAAATTCTAAGTGCATATTTTTTTAGATCAATGATAAGAAGACATATTTGTATAAATTTTTGCAGGTTACAAAACTTTTTAATGTATGTTTCACATACATACTAATAAGACCAATCTTCGAAATTTTGCTTTCTTGTACTTGATTACACACAAATGTAAGTGACAATTGCAGTCGTTAACAGGGAGAATTCTGCTTAAATATTCACAGGTTGCCTGCTTTAATTAATCTGTTAAATCGAGATTTTACTGTATGCACAAATATGTAAAGAAGTTAATATTGTAATCAATGCAGTAGAGAGTAGGTTTTAAGAAATTTCCATTTTGTGCTTCCCAGATGAAAACACTATTTTTATATTAAAAGATATCCTAATTGATTATTAAATTCTAATAGGTAACCTTGGAGGATCAGATGATTTGTGGAGCACTGCAAACATTGAATGAAGAAGCTTGCGAAGATGTACTAGAAGAAACTGAAGAACTAACCAATGAAATCCCTCAAACATCTGTTATACCACCAAGTCCTGATAATGTACAAGGTGAAGCAACTTTGGTAGCTTTAGATTCATTTTATTCAACAAACAGCATGTATAAATCTTGTCTAAGCATGAAACATGATAGCTTTAATGAAAAAAGTGCAAAACATGTAGCTTACGCTGATGAAGAGAGTGGTTATACAGAACCAACAATCACTATATTGGAACCCCAGTCGATTACCTCTAACAGTGTGATATCTGTTAGTGGTAGTACCTTAAGTGCAGCTTCTGTTCAGAGTAAATTAATCAGTAATAATAATCAAGAACCTACTTCATAATCTGTTTATAATTGGCAGTATTATATTAGAGTATTATGGTTGTTTTTATACGAATTTGAAGTAGTTTGGGACCATCTTTTAATTTTTTTACATATATTAAAATTTATAAACTTTGTATTTCTTTTAAAGTGATTTAAAAAATGAATCTTTTGTTTTTTTTTTAACAAATAGAGGTTATTGAATTCACTGATAATTGTGATGTTTTGCATTATTATATCTACATGTATGTTTTATTCCTCTTTTTTAATTTTATTTATAGATGTATTATTTTATTGTATAAAATGTGCCATACAAGTAAATATATAATTAATAATTTATTGCGATGTTTCATTTATTTCTACTAATATCATCTAATTAATCTAACATATCTTTTTTCTTTTCAATCATATTAATTATTTCAGGATTATTGGTGAATTCAATAATTTTCTATTTTGTTACTCTTTTGAAAATAAATTGATAAAATTGCCGAAATAGTGCTTCATGAGGATTTCATCACAAAGCATATGAGCATATGAGCCATTGACTGTGTTGAACATCCCATTTTTAAATGGAAGCGCTTTGAAATGTGAGCATTAACGATTTTAGTATATGTATATGGGGTTTTTTGAAACCATTAGAACTGGAGTTCGTTTGGATTAGAGAAGATTTGAGGCCTTGGAAAACTAGCTCAATGGATTTTTTTGTTTCCTTCATGTAAGCCTTAGTAGATATTGACGAAGTCTATCAATTAGTGATGTTATTTGCTGACAATAGCCATTTGTTTTCAAAGTATTTCATCAACTGCTTTTTTAAATGGGAACCATAGTAGGGTGAAAAGATCTTTTCTTCTTCTTTCCATCGATATAACGTATTCCATACTTGTTTTCAATAATAAGGAAGTTCTAATGGTTTTGCTGTTTTTGTGGCTATGGAATTTGCACAACTGCTTATGTTAAATAGTAATTTAATATTATTAATACCGGAAACTTATTTTGGAAAGTGGGTGACAAAGTTTAATAGCATATCTTGTGGTGTGCAGCAAAATTTCACTAAATTGTGGCTCCAGGTTAATCGAGGCAGTTATTAGAAGAGTGGGTACTGCACTTGAGAGCATTTTTGACCTTGAATACGCTTGTGCTGGCTGACAGTTTGTTTGAGTCATCAGTTTTGTAGCTTGATGCAGTTACGTTTTTGTACCCTGTTGATCTGTGTATTATCTGATAGCATTTTCGATTTATACACACTAATATTGCCCTGGCACCGAGCAAGTTCTGAAATAATGATGCAAATTAGCATGAAAACCGAGCATATAAAAAAGAACTATAAATCAAACGCGCATGCGTCAATAAACAAAACAACCTTAACTCTATGAAACAACACGTGATCTGATCTGTTTATATTGTACAATAAGTATTTGACACATTGTATTGTTCTATTACATTATATCACAGTATACCATTCTAGGTAGTAGTGACACCCTCCTAGCCGCACTTTGATCCTTATAATATGACTTGTCAGCACTCAAGCTCTGCCTTTTGGAGTTAGCTTTGTTCATTTATCTGCCTTTTATCGAACGACGTTTCCAAATTGTAATACTGATTGCATATGCACTCATCAGAAACCATTGATTTATGGTATCAATAAATAATAAAAATTATGTTTATTTACATAATTACAATTACTATTTGTTTACATGTTCTAATTTGCTCAAACAATATTTGTTTCTAAAATCTCTTAAACTAATTGTAATTACATTACATGTCATGTCATATTAAATGTCATTAACCCCTTGCCCAACTAAATTAGATAATAATTACTTTTATTTTATAATTTTTTAATTAATTTTTACTTTTTTTTAACAACGAATTATATTAATTGTAATAATCATTTATTAAAAGAACTACATAACTAAATAAGTAAAATAATAAACACAAAGTAATAAGAGTAAACAACATCATTTATTTTAAATGTTCAAGATGTTTATCAATTATTGTTTATGCATAATGTACATCATTTTAATATCATATTTGTAGCTTTCTTTTAAAAGCCACTAATCTATCGGCCCCAAAAATACTCTTGCCACATCCTTTAACTTGTTTACTGTTTTATGTGTATGCAAGTAGACTTTATCTTTTAGTAAACCCCGTAAATAAAAGAAATATTTGAGGATGTCTGTGGGCTAGCAATTGGAAGCCTTTGTCATGTTCTCTTTTCACAACACCAATCAGAATTTGTATTCAAACTACACGAGAGTCACTGCTAAAATTTGCGGAAAATGTAAAACAAAACATTACTTTATGTAAATCTCTTTATTGTTTCTCAAAATACTCGCCTTTCATGTCTATACACTTTTGCATTTCAGAAAACCAATCTTCAAAACACTTTTTCCACTCTGAATGACATACCTCCGAAACAAGCAAATTGAATGCTTCAACACTTCTTCAGGCGAAGAAAAACGCTGGCCACACTATTATTTTTGATGTTTCGGAATAAGAAGTCATTGGGCGATAAATTCGTCAAATATGGGCAATGAGTCATTACTTCGATGTTGTTACTGGTCGAAAACTCGACAGTTTGTTGTGCTATGTGCGTGCTTGCATGGTCATGATGAACAATGATTCGCTAGTTTACGTTGTTTCTTCTGATTTCAACGATAACTTCCGGCTAACAAATTGAAGTATACCACTCTGCATTAACTGTCCTTCGATTTTCTAATGCAACAGTTGCAACATGACCCGTTTTTCCAAAAAAACAAGCAATCATTTTTTCGAAAGCTTCGCAAACGCACCACTTTAATTGGTTTAGGTTCACTTTGAAACACCTATACAGTCGATTACTTTTTAGTTTCAGGCTCATATGAATAAGTCCATGATTCATCACCTGTTACGATGTTATATACGGAATTTGAACGGCTACTATTGAATTTTTTTAGCATTTCCTTGCACCCTTTGAAACGAACGTGTTTTTCTGCACGGTAAAATAACAATAAAAGGCCCCGCGTTGAAGCCAGTGAAACGTACTAAATTCTGGCCCACGTTGGACCGTCAGTGAAACTAACTAAAATACTCACAAACAAAACTAGGCCCCGCGATTGGGCGCCAGTAAAACACTCTAAAAAATCACACACGAAACTATAAAAATGCTTTATACTTACTGTAACTAAAAACTCAAATGTCTGTCACAGTTTGAGATTTAAACTCTCTCTTACAAATTAATTAGTCAAGTCGTAGGTACTGGTTCCACAGCTGTATAAATTGTGAAAAGGAATAGATAAAGGTTCAAACACAAATAAAAACTTAAAAGGGCGCCATCTGGTTATGAAGCTTACGGTATATGAATACCCTTTCAAAGATGTAAATTGAATAAGCATTGATTAAATTCATTAACCAGAAAATGAATAAAATATTTAGTTGAATCAAAAAATTTTGTTAATTTAAAATTTTGAAGTAAAATGAAGCAGAGCATTCATAACTAATATGGTTCCGTTTTCTAGATCCTTAGTTTTGAATTAATAACATTTATTTAATCAGAAAAATGGTAAAGACATAACTTTGCATATATATAAGAAATAAAACACACCTCATACATTTATTACAATTCCAATCTAAGTTCATTAGATTATAACTAAAACAGAATAAATCAATAAAAATTCATCTAGAACTTTTCATTAGATAATGGAAATAAACAAAAACTTTATTGGATCGAACACAAAAATTGTTCAAACACATTAATTCAAATATTAAAATTTGTATTGACTGGTCTTTTTCTAGACAAAATTTATAAACAAATATCTAAATGAGATTAGACAAATTAAATCAATTCGACAGTATCAATATAAATGATTTGTAATTAAATTAAAGTTTAAAGATTTCTTAATACCGAAGAGAGCTCTAGCTAAAGAAAAATTCTTAACTGTGAGATTCTTAATTAACTGAATTATAAACAAATCCTTAAAACTACAGTACCTTGAATATTATCCCTCAAATTTGTGGAATACCATACATATAGTCCAGTAGAAATTGGAAATTCGGCCTTTCATTTGGGGAAATTGTCGTTGAACTCGGCGTTGTATTGAAATGTTGATTCTCCGTACCAAAAATGCGATAATATTTAGTTATTGTCATTCGCCCATATAGTTTCATAAGCTAATTGGATCGAGCACGCCAAAAAAGAACCAATATTTTAAATTGTTCATACGTAATAACGGATTTACTTTCATTTAGAAAAAATAACGATAATGTTTCGGAAAGTTAAATTGTTTAAATCACTAATAGCACTAAATGCGTTCAAACTCTTTAAGCGGAATTCTAATTTACAAAAGCACTGGAGTCGATAATTAAATTCGAGATCACTTTAAATGATTATTATTTCATTAACAAACTGCACTTGTCTTAAGAACAGGCGGAACACAATAATTGTGGTTACAGGTTCTTCACCAAAGAATAAACCCGCTATTAATTATCCACAAAAGATTATAAGTTTTTCAAACACTACGTAACGGAACGTAATCTTCTCAAAAGGATTTGCACTTTATAACGAAATAACATTAAATTAATGCACTGTATATAGAATTTCTTTCAATTCTAAAGGATTAATAAACTGTAATCTGTTAACATTGATTCAAAATCGATCAATCATTATTGATCCAAACTCAAACGATAAAACCGCACACCCCATAATATCGACCATTCGCAGCAAGGGTGCTTTTTCAAGTCTGCTAAGTGAAGCCACGCTACAACAACCCCGATCTCGCGGAGGAACCACTTTTATTTCCGCGGAGAAATACACTCTTATTTCCGTGTAGGAATATCAGCCAATCGCGAGGTCTCACTCACGAATAAATATCGATCGATTTTTAAGTATCCAATCACAACGAGTCGCATGTTTTGACTTAACTAATCAGCTCACAGCATTTAAAAAAAGCTAATATCGATCTTTTCTCTAAAACTGCGTAAGCTTCGACCCCCATTTTTGTTAAACATTATATTTTAAAAAGAATGGAAATTTACAGAGCCGAACCTAGGATTTTTAATAAGAATAAATGCTAAATTTTGCGTACAAAATGCTGTTGGAAAATGTACCCGTTACACCTTGACTGTTTTTGCGGGTCTTTCAAATTGTGAGGGATCCATTGACTGCAAAGCTTCCTGACATGCAATTGATCATGTAAAATCATATGTATTTATTTCGCCCCAATGCCTAAGGATGCCTCTATCTCCCTATGTCACATGCTGATCTGCTGAAATCATTTCATGCACAGTATCGATATTCTTCACAACAACAGAGGTGCAAAGACGACCTTCGCAACATCATCATCAAAAGTTGCTCTTGATGATGGTTGATCTTCCACGCTTGAATTCTGAAAGCCATTTGTAAACTATGGTTTTGGATGGTGCTTCATCCCCAAATAACGAACTAAGTTTTTCCACACATTGCTATGGTGTTAAATCACAATTCGAAATTTTTACACACAATTATTACTTTGTTAAATTATGTTGAAACAAACTGCTAAGTTTGAAATCGAATTGTCAACTAAATTATAAGTGAAAAATGTCAAATCTTACAAATATGACAATTGCAGAACGTTGGCAATACTAGGAGTTCTCACACTCACACTCATCTTCGTGCAATTCTCACCTTCACAGCCTAATATCTGGTTAATAGATAAAAAAGGCCGTAGTTGAACATGTACTGTATTGTGCATTCATTAGAATATTGTGGTTGTATTGGTCAATTCCATCTCAACAGCGACAGACAGAAAGTCCAAATCTTTATAGCCTACGGTCCAATTTGGATTTGAATTGAGATACGCTCAATTAGCGCGCACTGCTTACACAGTGCTACCAGTAACTCACTGGTTAGAGCGAGGTTACTATCCATCCTCTACCAGCTTTCCAGGCTAGTACCGGAGCGATAAACGTGCTCACCCGTCGGCACTTTCTCCTAGGAGATTGTACCTCGTCCAGCTTCGGACTATCCCACTATCCCCCAATTCCTGTGGAATTGAGGACCACTGCCCGGTCGAATCCAACCTCAGTTGTGGCAGGACTTGGTTTTTTAATGGTTTTGCCACCCCGATCTACCAAATTATAGGCTTGGTGTGCCCTCGACAGCGCTTCGTTTACAAGTCTACACGTTATAGAGCCCCGGTATGTACCCTTTCAGGTGAAGTTGTCTTGGGAGTGAGAGGCTATGTACCCTTTTCGCATCACTCCCTTTAAGTGTAAAGGTTCTAGAGCCGCCTCAATCAAGAAGCGGCTTCCGGAGCCAGTACCTGGTGGCATGCAGTTTCCCATTGGTCCAGATTTACCCTTCTGAGACCAGGATAAACCTCACTTCGATTCTTCGCCTTAGAGTTCAGTCAAGCAGCGGGTTCCAGGTAAGAATCAAATCCACCCACACCGGTTCTCATGTTAGCAGAGTTGCCTCCGCAACGTTAATGAGTAATCGTCGAGAACACTTGCGTGTTTCTCTCCCACACATTTTGATCCTGGGATTCCGTGAATTTTAGCAGTGACCCTCGTATAAGCTATTCTGCTGACTGGAAGATACGTTAAAGGTTTCCTTATTGTCCTGCCGAGGCTTCTCCATCGAGAAGGCCTCTTCTTCACCTCATATCAGGTCTACTGGCCATTTTCTTTGCAATCTTCTGTTGTTTCTCTCTTTCACTAAGTGTGTGTTTCTACTATCCATTTCTTTTCTAGAGTCCTCTGACTTTGAAAGCGTATTGCTCGGGAACTGCTGAACCAAATTAAATATTTCAAAAATGATCAAATAGTAAATTTATTTCTACATGTAACAGTAAAATATTATATTTCTAACTGGTATACTTTTGTTTTTATCAGACGATATGCAATAAAAGGTACCCATTTTTAGGGACAATTTCATTGAAAGTAAGTTCACTATTTTTTTTCTCAGAAAGTATATGTCATATATCTATGAGATTTTTGTAGGGGTTAGAAAGAAATCTTGCGGTTCTTATGCAATTAACTTTCAGACAAAAAAGCATTTTATTTAAGATTTATGTGAAAAAATAGCAAACTATGCGTTTTTGTTTATTAACAGAGATAGCGTCAAAATGTTTTCGCCAAATCAACACTTTTCATGTGTAGACATTATTTTTTTCAAAAAAATGTTCCTAATTTTAATAATAAAATGCGGAGATAAAAAAACTATTTTTGATACAACCTGTTTCGACAAACAACGGTGTTTTGTTATTGCACTTTTATTGTTAAAATTGGGAACATCTTTTTAAAAAAAATAATGTCTACATATAAAAAGTATTAATTTAGCAAAAAAAATTTGATGCTATCTCCATTAATAAATAAGAACGCATAGTTCGCTATTTTTTCATATAAATCTTAAATAAAACACGTTTTTGTCCGAAAATTAATAGGATAACAACCGCAAGGTTTCTTTCTAACCCCTACAAAAATCTCATAGATATATGACATATACTTTCTGAGAAAAAAAATATTCAACTTACTCTCAATGAAATTGTCTCTAAAAATAGGTACCTTTTATTATGTATTGTCTGATGAAAATAAAAGTATATCAGTTAGAAATATAATATTTTACTGTTGCACGTAGAAATAAATTTACTATTTGCTCGTTTTTAAAACATTTAATTTTATTCAGTAGTTCTCGAGGAATACGGTTTCAAAGTCAGAGGACTATAGAAAAAAAATGGATAGTAGTTTCTGATGATGTTTCTTGCTTCTCTTTTGAATTGTCTGTTGGACTGTTGGGATATGGAGGTCTTGATGTAACATATGATTTGTGACATACCATGGGGTTTGCTCTTAGGTTCTTTGATTGTGCTCGTTGTATTATAGATACGCTGAACTTGCTAGCGCAATCCCACAACTAATTCCTATTATTATTATTATTGAGATTATTCTCTATTGACATTCGTGGGTTTTTACTAATCAGCCAGTACAGTTTTCTCATTTTAAGATTTATCTGCTTTTGTTCCTTACATATGTGTTCTCTCCAGTTAAGTTTAGTATTGAGATGGATTGCCAAGTACTTAACACGGGTTGTTGATGTTTGTTAATGTACACTGGAGGACATTTTTCTGTTTTTAGTGTAAAGGTTATATGCTGTGACTTGCTTTCATTAATTTTTATTTTCCACCTTTTAAGCCATTCCTTTGTTTGTTAGAGATGGTCTTGAAGGTTTGCAGAAACTATTCCAGGATCTTTATGTGGTAGAATCTATTGTAGGAAGGTCGGATGTGTATGTCAAGTACAAGACTGTCCCTAAAATGCTGCCTTGATGGATTTGATAGGTTGGAACAGAAATTTCATCGTTAGCTTTTGTTCTAAAAAATCTTATCTGTTAGGTATGATCTCAGAAGATGGTAGAAAGGATCTGGCAGTGATTGTTTAATTTTGTGCAAAAGGACTTTGTGCCAGATTTTGTCAAATGCTTGACTCATGTCCAAAAAAGCTGCGCAGCAGTATTCTTTTTCTTCGCTGGCTTTTATTCTGTGACATTGTTGAGTTGTAGAATGTTCCTGACTAAACTCAAACTGATGATCAGTAATTACATTAAGAATAGGGTGGAATATTAGCTTCTCTAGTAATTTTGACATGAAGGACAATAAACTTATTGGTTTGTATAAGGAAACATCAGTTAATTGCTTTCCAGGCTTTGATATGAGTATTATTTCAGATATCTTGATTTAATTAATCAAAATTTACATACATCTGTTAAAGAAGTCGAGTTGGAGTGCAATGTTTCTAACAAAAACAATATATATAATATGTGAAATCAGGATAAAAAAGAGTTCTATCCATGACACACCATAAAATAACTTAAATTTATTTTTAATTGGAAAAGTTGATAAAAATATTTCAAAGGTGTTAGTATTTAACAAAGATTTTAGATTTTCACCAAATTTTCCAAAATTTTGAAACTACCATCCACAGCATTTATCCCCTCCTGTTTCAAATAAAATTGAAATATGCAATTTTACTTTTAAACACTATAAGTTAAAACAACCATAATAACAATATAAGTTATACAAATAAATACTTTTATATTTTTAAACACCAAAAATCTTTTTGTATTTTAATCTTTTATCCCAATAAACTTGTCCTATTCTAAATCTGCTAACTAAACTATCTACAATATATACAACAATAATTATATCTCATCAATCCTCATCTCCATCCTATTCATTTAATTATTTCATAATTCTTTTGCTTTATATCGACATAATCATTAAATGTCCTAATTCATTTTGTTAATAAATCTACTCTTAATAAATTCACTAATGTTTTCCTCATCAATAACATATTTCAATCATAATTTTCATTTTATCTAACCACAATCCTACTTTTGTGTTCATTTTTAATAAAACATTGATACTAATCATAATCAAATTAATCTTCATTCACTTCCTAATCCTTTATCTACTCATTATTCATTAATCTTTCAGTCATAATTTTATTTTAATAACATTTTCTAATCCCCATTTTCCCCTATAAACATTTCATTTTAATTTTCAATTTATTCATACACTTTCCCTCTTTCATTTTTAATAACATAATACATAAGTCCTAATTAAGTATAAAATTCTATAAGCCTGTTTATGATATAAAGTCAAATCAGTTATTAAGTCTGAATCATTTTAAATTACGTCATATCTGGATTTCTTGTCACAAATGGTTATGTAAATTCTAATTGAAATAATATTCTACAAAGATCTTTATTTCTTTCTTCTGCTTTTATAGTTCGTTAGATGAAAATTACTAATTTGTAAAATTTGTTTTTTCCAAAATTTATCTCTAATTTTAATCTTTTTCCTACTACCTGTCTCAAACTTCCTATTTTTCTCTTTTGCCTTAAAATTACCTAACATAATTGTCCTTCTGTTTTTCTTCAGTCTGTATTTTAATTTTACTTTTTTATTCCTAATTTGTTTACCTATAACCACCCCTTTCTTATCTTTTCTACTATAATCTAACTTTTTAATTATTTCTTCCTTTAAAATTTCATCTTCTTTAACATTATAATTTACATTTACAATTTCTAACTCATCTTTCACAATGTTATCCTGATTATTGCCTACATCTAATTTTCCTAATTCTACAAGTTGCCTATCTTCTTCTAATGTTTTTGTATTACTTCTTATTTCTTTAATAATTGTTTCAGTATAATCTTTTAGTTCTTGTTTTATTGTCTCCGATACAATTTTTATTTCTTCAGATTGTTTGTCTAATTTAGTTTTCATGTATTCTTTCATTTCTTTATCACGTTTCTCTTGATCTTGTTTCATTTCTTTATCACGTTTCTCTTGATCTTGTTTCATTTCTTTATCACGTTTCTCTTGATCTTGTTTCTTTTGTTCCCTTTCTTTTTGGCGTTTCTCTTGATCTTGTTTCATTTCTTTAGTTTGAGTCATTAATAGTTCCATAATTTTCGAAAGTGTAGGTTCTGTTGTTTTGCCTTCTTCACCGTTCCCCTCCATTATGGAAATCGTTAAAACTTTCTGTTTCTCAGAAACTATTAATTCTTTATCTATACACCTCTTTTTCAATACTAAATTACTTTCCTTCGAAGAATATATATTTTTAACTGACGTCATACATTAACCACTAAAAATCTTCTCAATATCTTTTAAATATCCTAGTATTAGCTGTAATATGCTAATTTCCTAATATTATGTTAAATTAATAATTTGCTACCGTATGCCCTAATATGCCTTACAATATGCTATTATAAGCCTAATAATTTAATATAATCGTAATAAGCTAACTATTACTATAAGCAAAATAACCTACAAAAACTAAATAATCTCAAAAGCCAAATAATCTATTAAAAGCTACTATAAGCCTACTATTTTTCAAAAGATTATATAAACCACAAAAGGCTATATCTACCACAAATGGTCCCACGTTGCCGGTCGCCATATATAAATGCTGTAATATTGGATAATTAAAAATAATAAATTATTTTTAAAAATTTTATTATATATTTTGAAACTGTGAATAATTGCCGTTCGATCGTAGATAATTACTTTATAATTAAATTGATTTTTTAAAATGACTGTGAACTTTGGAAATGCTTCTCAACTTCCCTCTTTTATAAATTCTAATATGATTTGAAATTACCTTTTAATAGATTTAATAATGCAATGGTTATATAAAATTAATGTTACGTTAGTTCTTGATTAACTCAAGTTTACGTAAGAGAGTTGGGCGCCAGTTAAATAACTTAAATTAACAGAATTATATTTAATAAAGACTCATCTCAGGGTGAATGTGGTTTCTTGTGGTATTAAAAATATACAAATTGAAGTTTGAAATCACTTTTAAAATTGAAATCTTAATTAATTTTAACTATTACTAAATTGTTCAAATCACTTTACTACACTTTACAAACGATAGTCTTTTCTTCAGCAAATGCCAATACAAAAAGGAAATAACTTCCTACCTTTTTATAATACTTCTTTTTTTTCTTTTAGTATAGATGTCCTCTTTCCCAAACCATAGGCAGATTAGATCACTTTATGTTGACCCAGGGCTGGTTTCCAATTCAGGGTTGACTTTCTTCCTTTTGCATGGATTTTCCATATAATATCATCCACACACTTGACTTTGGAACTCACTTTTGTTTATTAACTGCGGGTTCAATTTCCCTTTTTCGTAAGATACTTATAGTTGTTTTTGTGTTTAATTAAATAAAACACCCGTTTATGGTTTTAACGTTGATTTATTATCTTGCCTAACTTTAGCAAGTAATTTATCTTAAAGGTGGTTCTTTATAATCATATACACTTTTACAATTTATACTTATTACACCTTCGCCGTATTCAAATCACCAACTAACTTAACTTGTCTATTTAATTCTAGACTATTTAAATTTTTACAATATTATCAGCCACGAATTTACTTTGTCGCTTGATTTACTATAATATCTTTACTCTTTCGTCGTTTAACAGTAAGTGTCCATTTACATTTTTATTATTGTCTTTAACACGACTTTACTGCGTCGCTTTATGTCAGGAAGTGTCCTAAAATTATTATTTTCTAAGCTTATATACTATAGACTATTTACATAATTATATTACATAATTTGACGTCACCTTACAAACTAATACAAACTGTACACTCATATAATACATAATAGCAGATTAATATTCTTATAAAAGTGACACATCTATTACAGATTAATTACCCAATACTTTTACGCAATAATAACGATCTATTTACATTAATAAAAACCTTTAAAGAATCACATAACCCGTCGATATACACATTTGGGATTATACATAATTGAATTACTTCATAACAAACTTGCGAACAACTGGATGTTACGTATACTTAAGTAATCGGTGAGTAAGCTATTTGATAATAAATAAAGAAACATGTATTATTTAACCTTATTAAAAAGTATACACATTGATTATATAATCCATGACACACCATAAAATAACTTAAATTTATTTTTAATTGGAAAAGTTGATAAAAATATTTCAAAAGTGTTAGTATTTAACAAAGATTTTAGATTTTCACAAAATTTTCAAAATTTTCCAAAATTTTGAAACTACCATCCACAGCAATATATATATATATATATATATATATATATATATATATATATATATATATATATATATATTTTCGTTACAAGTCGAGATCATTTGGAGTTACAAACTATACAAGATGAGATCCCTTTTGCAAGGCGAGATCCGATTTTGGATCTCGTTTTGTATCTGTGTGTATATCTTACTCATTCAATGCGCGATGTGAAGGGAAGAAGAAATTCAAATTTTTGGTAGGATCTCACTTTGTACCCATTTCGTGCAATTTTATACTCTGGCAGTTCATCTAACCTTACTGTAGGGGGCACTGCAGCTCCTTTTATGTATAAAACCTCAAAATGTATGTTACAGTCAAGTCGAGATCCGGTATGCTTGACAACATCGCAGATGTATTTGCAGCTTGAATTCTTGGAAAACGACATTGTCACGCCTTCTTAGTCATCGAACTGGGTTGTTTATTTTTAAAATTATTTCTATACATGGGCATGCGGTTCTTATAAATAGCGATAGTATAAATTCTGTTAAATGGGAAGAAAGTGCTATCCCAAGTATTATTAGCTTTATTTAACTAACATTTGAATAACAGAAATATTTTTAGTTTTGTCTAAAGTAAGATAAAAATTTCAATGTTTTATTTATAAAAAGCACACATTTGGGCACTATCACTCTTGTTTTAAATACATGCTGTATGTTTCTGTCCAGTCCATACATAATGTTTATTTTGTTAATATCACGACTGTTGCAATTAATTTTAAAAGGGAAACTTTTCCTTTTAAAAAGGATTTCTTGTCTTTATCAAGATCTAAAACAATTTTAAATATAATTACACATAAGTTAAAACCTTAATTACAATGATAAACTTGGCACTTAATGTTATCATAGGTTAAAGTTTTTTTTAAAAACGATTGTTTATTTTAGTCAATACTTACTTTTGTTGATTTTTAATTTAGAATGTGCAATGTTGAGAATCAATTATATTTGTACTTCAATTACTTAATCTATTAAAATGTTAGATTTAAACTTTAAAGAAAACTTTAACCTATGATAACATTTAGTGCCAATTTTTCATTTTAATTAAGGTTTTAACTTATGCGTAATTGTATTTAAAATTGTTTTAGATCTTGATAAAGACAAATCATTGTCGAAACGTTGATATTTTGATGGATTAATTAATAAAATACATCAAAGACTGAACCCCATGAAGTTTCCTTTTTAAAATTAATTTATAGAATTAACAAAATTCCAGCTGAAAACTATTTTAATATTGGTAGGCCTTGGCTAATTTTGGCTTGAAAATAGTATAAATTGAAAAATGAGCATACGTGTGCAGTTTTTATAATAAATTGTATGTAGATATCCCAGTAGCACAATTAATGCCTTGCCTCAAATGGGTTGAGTAGGGTCAAATCAAAAATTGCCGTATTTACTTAAGAAATGTATAAATCAATTTCCTTTCTTTAATTCAAATGTTTTTTTATAACTTATACGTACTAATTATTAAAATAAAATACAAATTCACTAAAGTAGTTCATCAAAATAACCTATCAAATTAATTAATAACCAGAATTTCCCTTCAATACTCTTTTGGATATACACCATTGTAATAATTTTCTTATATACTGTTAACGGAATATTGTATTTATTTATATTCTTATCAAGTATTATTTGCACATGATGGCGTACAGTTTTTAAGATGTTATGTATACAAGGTTAATTATCACTCTTTCAGCATTTCTTTTCTGAAAGTAAGTATCAAATCCAACGATGGAGCTACAATTACCATTGCGGAACCTTCTATAAAATTTTTGCATAACTATAAGGACGTTTAGTAAGTTTAAGGGTCACCTACAAAGAAAGAATATTGATATAAGTATCGGAATGGGAATTATGTTGCCCTTTTAAAAAAAGTGGGATTAAATGATCTAAACATCTGATTACATTAATTTATCTACAATATTATAGGAAATTTAGTTTTTTAAGTAATTCACAATATAAAAGTACTATTTTTATTGTTAAAATAAACACTAGTTATCAGAGAGTTTCATTTTTATCTATATGTCCATATATTTACAATACAGGCTTTTACTTATTCCGTAAATTTAACTGCTTCTGACATTGACCGTAGTCGGAAACTGATTATAGTTATTGTTAGGTTAAATATAATATAGTTATCTGTTAACAATTTTATACAATAATTTGTATTCTAGATAGAGTCCAAAATATCTATCATCTCATTACCAGCGATAATAATACAAATGTCACCAATACCAATCAATTATTGAAAAATATTCGTCTCTAAACAGATTACTCAAAATTGTTGCAGTCTGTTTCAGATTCAAAAATAACTGTTTACTTCCATCAGAATGTCGAAATTTTAACAGAAATTCTTCAATTGCTGAACTTAATAATGCTTTAAATTCATTAATAAGACTTGTTCAGAATGTATGCTTTTCTAAGGAAATTAACAATTTAAAACAAGGCAAAATTAGAAAAAAAACATCTTTTAAGCCTCTCACCATTCATTGACAATCAGGGTCTCTCGAGAGTAGGTAGTAAACAAAATTACCTATCACAAATTTTCTTTTAATAAAAACATATTTTATTTCATAAAAATAATTATATAATTAAATGACTTTTTGAAAGCGAGCATCTAAAATTATAAGCATACTGGTCCAAAATTATTATTAAGTACTATACATGAAATATTCTGAGCTATTTTTGGAAACAGCATATTTGCTATGCTGTTCCCAAAAATTACCATCATTTTGGCAATGACGATAAGAAATTGCTGCAAATGCTTTAGGATTAAGGCTCAACCTGTTACACCAATCATGGGCAATTTACCCGTTCAAAGAACCGCTGTGACTTATCCATTTCACTCAATCGACATCGACTAGGCAAGACAAACGGTGCATTTTTAGCCACGTTCAAAAGATTTATTTTGCGCCGAGGAAAGTCTTTTTAGCTATAATGGTACTATGTAATTTCGTTGGAGCCAAAAACGAAATAAAAAAACTAGGAGAGTTTGTAAACAACAATTTTGTTTATTGTTTCCAGCCTTATTTTGTGGCTCCATAATCATGAAATAAATAAAGAAACTTTTAATAATCTTTATTTATTTCATAACAACAATTTTGATCAAACAATACAATCTTTATTGCATGGAGGTATCACTTGGCATTTTCTTCCCTACAACTTGCCACATTTTGGAGGTCTATGACTTCTGTGAGAGGCTGGAATCAAAAGTACTAAACACTATTTGAAAAGAGCAATCCAGGTATGTCTAGGAAAGGAAAATATTATACGTGTAGTAACTCTTAAAATAAAAGGTGAAGAAAAAGCGATTAAACTGGGCGGAGTTCAGAGGCTTTATTTGTGTTATTCACTTTAGGTATAGGTGTAACAGTATTAACTTTTAAACTATCTGGAAAACAACCAGTTTCCAGGGAAGAATTAATAAGATGCATTAATGGATAACTTAAACTGTCGATGAGTGGCTTAATAATGGACAGCCCAAATTCATCTGGACTTGACTTGACCTTTTTAAGTTTTATAAATTTTTCATTTAATATAATTTTTTTCAAATTTTACTAACCTACAACATCTATTATTTAATACAGGAGGATTATCACAATTAAGCGGGGTTATGCTATTAACAGTATCATTTAAACTGCCAATAAAGTATTCATTTAATTTATTCGGTATTGTAATTTCATTCAGTTTAGAATTTTCAAAATCAATGTCATCTGGGAGATCGTTGTTTGATTTTCCAATTAATGTTTCCCACATAGCGCGAGAATTCCCCATATCGTTATCAATCTGTAATCTATAATACTCTAATTTTTCTGATCTTATTATACTAACGAGTTCATTCCTCAAAATTTTATAATTAATCCAGTTTTGAGGATCATTAGTGGTGTTAAAAGTTTTATATGCTTTATCCCGCTTTATTTGAATTTTCTTAATGTTATTATTGAACCATGGTTTTAAATTACTTCTAATTTTGTACGTTTTAAGTGGAGCATATGTATCTAACAAATTGACAATATTGTTACGAAAATTATCAATAATAACATCATACTTCCAGTTACATTCATATAGTTTGTTTCTCATTTCCGCTATCACCTCATCGTTTATTACACTTTTTTATATTTTTCTGTTTCAATAGACGCAGATTGATTGTTAATAACTATTACAATCACAATATCGTGATCTGTAATTTTTGGCGTATCTTTTACTGTAACGTTTAGTAAGGATCGTTCGTTATCACAAGATCAATTGTAGTTGCGAGTTAGGTGTAGTACTGGTGGGAACGTTAACTATTTGTTTCATACCTATATTATTAACAATATATTTAATTTTCTGTTGTATAAATTGTCTATCCTCATATCAATATTAAAATCTCCTGTAAAAATAACACGACCTTTATAGTAAGACTCCTCATCCAACAAGTTACTGAAATAATTTATAAAATATATAGCACTTGAACTCGACGAGCGATATACAATTCCAACCATTATTTTATTTACGTTTACAATTAACGACGAAAACGTATTAGCAACACTAATATTATGAATAATCTTAAAATTATATTTACGGTTTATAAACATTATAACACCACCTGTGTACCTATTATCAGAAAAGCATACAACAACGTAATACCCCTTTATTTCTGTCTCACATTCTAAAATATCCGCAGTAACTCTAGTTTCTGATAAGCACAATACTGAAGGTTGAAACTCAGCTATAAATTGATGTACTTCATATTTGTGTGATAAGAAACTACAAATGTTTAAGTAATATATCCCAAATGTAGGTTCCTATTTGCTTGAATGTATTGACGACGAACAATTAAAAAAAGACCGATTGTTGAGCAAAGTTGGTTGTTGTAATTCTTCATTCGAACGTGGTAGATTAGGATAATGTGATGCAGTTTGTCAGGAATATGAGCCGAAACTGTTGTTGGCACTCACATTTCGGTTACCATTAATAGCAACTATTAGATTTGAATTGTTTATCCATGCACATTTGTTATCTTTCGCCTTTGTTTCACTTTTTGTTGAGGCTTTAATGTTCATAATAAAATTAACCAAATTACAGCACAGTTTTTCTTTACCGTTGAAATTAAGATGACCTTGAATAGTATAATCAGCTTTCGCAACTATTGGATTTAAATCAAACAGAAGAAAATTAGTTTTTACAATAATTTCACTGTACAACTGCACGTTATTTTCGTAGATGAAATTATTAAATACCCGTACGATTGAAGGTCCTGTACGGAACAGTTACAATTATCACGTTTGTATTTAGTAAGTAATTTTAGGTAATTTCAGTATAGAATCAGCCCTAATCTTATTGCCTTTTACTGAATTATTTGAACCTGGAAGATTCTGGAAATAAAGATTCTTAAAGGTTGCGAAAGCAATGATTTTATTCGACCATATAAACATTATAAACAAAGTACATATTAGATTCAAAAATACCGCAAAACACAAAGAATTCAATATTTCAAAATAATTTTGATTATGAAGCAAATATCTTCTCCGCCATTCTAATGTATTCAAATTGAAATAAGTGATTTATGATCATTCCAATGATTCCTAGGCATACCTGGTTTTTGCATAAACGGAAGTTTTATTTTCTTTACTTTTTCCGGTTATAATCAAATGCAATCCGTAACCAAAAGCATCATTCAATTCGTAATTTTTTCTTTATAGCATTCCTTAATATCTTTCATTTGACATAATTAGGGGAGATATTAGGGTTTGAAACAAAATGCATGTAAAACTGTATTTTGCGTGATGCGATTAATTATAGTACATATGTGCAAAAATAATATATGAAAATGGTAGTAATTAAAAACAATCTTATACTTTAGTCTTTCAATTTCAATAATCTTTATTTGCTTTATTTTTAAAATCAATAGTTTCAAGGCGGGTGGCATGTTAGGTTTAATATAATATAGTTATCTGTTAATAATTTTATATAATGCAATTTAAAGATGTACATATTAACCTTTCATATTTTTAACTTTTTCCCTTTTTTCTCTTTTAAATAAAATATTTTTAAGGAAGTTAAAAACATTAAAGGTTAATATGTACTATTGATTTCATAATGATCTCGGGCAACAAGGCTAATATAATGCTATTTAATTCATTTCTTTTAGTGTAAACGTATAGCATAAAGCAAAAAAAATAGCCTTGCTGTCCTAGATCATTATGAAAACAATAGTACATCTTTAAGTAATTGTATTGTATAAAATTATTAACAGATAACTATATCATATTAAATCTAACATGCAGAATAACATGAATAATAATTTTATACTTTCAAGCAAAATTCGTCCTTTTTCTATTGTATGAAATTCCAGGTCAAGTCATTTTAACAGTCCCTTTTACAACATCTGCTTGTCATAATGACCCTCGTTTGTGAGTTTTGTGGTAAATATCTGTCGAATACGGTGGCAACGCTGCAGGATCTCACGTTGGTATACATATTTTGTTATATACAAAAATGGATCTCGACTTGTTGCGGATCTCGCTGCGTTATGGATTTATAAATAAAATTTTAATTGCAAAATCTGTTCCCCTCTGAGGGGGTAGTGGTTAAGTCGTAAATTAAAACTGTATCAACAGGAAATATACATGCGTAACTGCTAACCTTTTGGTGGATCTCGGGTTGTCCTAAATTTATTCGGATCTCGACTTGTTACGAAAATAGATATATATATATATATATATATATATATATATATATATATATATATATATATATCTATATGTATATGTATATGTATATGTATATGTATATGTATATGTATATGTATATGTATATGTATATGTATATGTATATGTATATGTATATGTATATGTATATGTATATGTATATGTATATGTATATGTATATGTATATGTATATGTATATGTATATGTATATGTATATGTATATGTATATGTATATGTATATGTATATGTATATGTATATGTATATGTATATGTATATGTATATGTATATGTATATGTATATGTATATGTATATGTATATGTATATGTATATGTATATGTATATGTATATGTATATGTATATGTATATGTATATGTATATGTATATGTATATGTATATGTATATGTATATGTATATGTATATGTATATGTATATGTATATGTATATGTATATGTATATGTATATGTATATGTATATGTATATGTATATGTATATGTATATGTATATGTATATGTATATGTATATGTATATGTATATGTATATGTATATGTATATGTATATGTATATGTATATGTATATATATATATATATATATATATATATATATATATATATATATATATATATATATATATATATATATTGAAAGGATTTAAAATATTGAAGGAATTAAACTTTTTCCTATTTATGTGTTACTTGGTTTATAGTATTCTACTGTTTTCTTAGTATATTACGTACCAAACCGGAAATTGTACAATGCGTGCACTGTACAGTGATTTTGTACCGACCGCGAAGTGTAAAGTAATCCCAAAATGAGAAAAGCCTGTTGACGTCACATGCGTACTAGACGAAACTACGTTCGAACTTAGTTTATTATTTTAATAGGGGTATGTTTTACTCACGACCTTCTAGATTTCACGAGACGAAGTCTCTTATCCGGCCTGCGCACTCCATTAGTTCAAGTGTTTCTCCGCTGGCGCCACCAAACACGAAAATGCGGAAACGGATATGTAACACGTAAACGCCAATTTCAAACTACGCTAACTTCGCGCGCTTTTATCCTTTTGTCGGTTTTGCGCGTATCGTCAATAAATTATATTTTCCTAATCTTTTAAGGCAGTTTTCTTTATTTTTTAATATAATTACGTTATTTCCTTATTTGTTTAAATTTTCGTAGTTTTGTTGCTGTTTTTTCGTTCACTTTAGTAATGGCAAACACTAGCAGAAAAAGTATAACTGCCGCAATACAATGTGTAATAGTACTGATCCTACAATATCATTTCATGAATTTCCTTCAAATTATACCTACCTTACGAGAAAAATGGTTTCAAATCTTACGTTGGGGTTATAGACACCAACACTCAACAGCAAAATAATATATACTTCTTTATTTCGACAGATCAACAATTACAGATACCCGAAAGAGTCACTTTCTACATCGAACTTCCTAAAAATATAACAGCATTAATAAAAGAACTCCAAACCTTATCTATGCATCTCGATTGCGAATTCTTTCAGCATCTGTAGCCCTTCTGGCAGGATACATTGCAAAAAAACTGAAGAACGTGTTCAAATTCACTGATAGGATTTGTAAATCTTCAAAACAGAGGTGCCTTAAAATACTCCACTAGAAGATTTACACTTTTAATCAACCAAATAATCGAACTTGTAATACATATTGTAGAACATTTACCTGGAGAATGTAATCCGTCTAATATTCTAACATCACTAGGTACTTCTAACTCCAATTGCTTCTTCACAGTTCTTTGTTTGCCACGACCACAAGCAGGAACTTAGTAATATAATTTTTTAAAAATTGCTAAAACCTTGTTTGGCAAACAGAAACATTGCAAAAACGTGAACAGATAATGTACTTACTACTCACTATCTCTATATCCTAAATACAGCTCACGGGAAGTTATAAAATTGTAATTTCAATAATGTTATTGAACTTGTAAATTAATTTTAATAACATAATTAATTTAATTATATAAATTGATTTAATTAATTCGCAAAATATTTACGTAAACATGCAATGCTTGACATTTGTAAGGGTTATCTAACCTATATATCTTCAAGTGACAAATAAACATCAGCGTGTCAGCTAGCGCCAAAACGGCGAAATTTTGCGTTTTCTCAGAAACAAAGTTTATATGGGAAATCGTGAAAGTGCCCAGGCCGGATAAGAGACTTCGTCTCGTGAAATCTAGAAGGTCGTGGTTTTACTTGTCAAGTTATTCAATAGTGTTCGTCTTACATTAACCTTCGTCTTTCGTATAGTAGTAATTAAAAACAATATTTGTTACGCCACTACTGCGATGTTAGCGCGAACACAACGCGCATCTTTTATGGCGTCAACAGGCTTTTCACATTTTGCTACTTCTCTACAGACTACTTTGTACGAAGTGGGATTTACCGGACTTGGTATTATAAGTTTTGTAATCTTCGGATTCAGTCAATCTATTTATACCGAGTTGTTAGTTTCAAGCTTTCAGTCAACTTCGTACATCACTTTTTGTACAAAGCACGAATAATAGAAAGTGAAGGTAAAAACGAAAGAATAAAGCTCCATGTTTCATGGAATGACAGCGAACGAGTTTGCGAGTACACAAGTTAGTGACAAAAGAGGGCTTGCTTGTTCTCCGTAACCTTTCAATTAGCGATCAGCCAACACGTATTTTTGTGTTTTCATTTCGAATTTATAATAAATAAATTTATTTATTTATTACTATAAATTAGAAAGCACAAAAATTATATTTATTTATATAATAAACTAGAATAGTCTGTATTTCAAAATATCTATTTTCCTTTTCTTGTTATTACAATTTTAGCTCTTCTTGTTTATAGGAGGTATGAGGCTCAATAATAATAATATTTCGGACCATAAAAAACCCTCGAGTTAGTCAGGCGACTCCTCTTTCGGGCTTTGTACAAGATTAAATTGTACCAAGTTAACTGAAAGCTTAAAACTAATAGATCAGTACAAATATGTTGTTCAGAACCCGAACAGTACAAAACTCGTATAGTACCAAGTCTGGTAAATCGCATTTCGTGCAGTCTGTGCACTTTGCGCTTGGTACAAAAATCACTGTGCAATGCGCGAATTGTACAATTTCTGGCTTGGTACGTAACATATAATATATGTATGTAGATTTACTCTATAATGTTACTTACTTATAGTAATATTTTATAATTTCCAGTGCAAAAATTTATTCGTAAGTTTTAAAAGGTTTGACAGGTAATCAGTAGACAATCAGGTAATGAAATATATACTGATTGTGAGTGGGAGTCAAAAATGAACGTGTATGCCAGGCTTGTGGAGAAACCAGACACAAATCTCTATATAATACAGTACACATTGTTTTTGTGCGTGTATGAGGCGCACAACGGATTTATGCAATCATCAGTTTATTCTTGTTATTGTTGTTTAATTGTTAAACTAACGAGTATGATCTTATTCAATTGTTCAACAATTTTCTGTTGTGCCTTTATTGTTGGAATAATAAACATAATAAATGAGTCATACGGCATTAAAAACAGAAAATATATTCTGACAGGAACACTGAAAACTAGGAATATGTATAATGTAAATATAAACAGCGTTGTACTGGTTGTACACAAACAAAATTAAACAAAATAACGTCCATATAATCTTTCAGTCATACATGTGGATATAGGTCATCAAAAATTTTATGAACTCTAAATGTCTTTTTACCCTTTATGCAAGAAATACCAAAAAGGCAAAAATATCCCAGTTGGATAAGTGCGTAGACTCCCCTCTTTAGATTTTCAATTTAGAATTTGTATTGAATACATAAAACCAAGTTAATGATATTCCTATATCCGAACAAACAAATGTAAGATCTCGGTTAACGCGTGATCAACAGCTGTGAAATACATTAAGTTAATATAAGAGAGTAACCAGCATCTTGTGTTACTCTCGGCTGTTAAAGAAAGTAAGCAACGTATGTTAGGATTGTACTTTTTAAAATTTCGAGAATGTGATAACCGCATCTCGCCTCATGATCGCCGCGTGTTTTGCGAAATGTTAAGCATTTTCACCGTCGTGATTTCGGTGACCTGGATTCTTCATTTGTTTGTTTGGGTATAGTAATATTCCTAGATATGCTATGATACTAATCTTCCTAGATCTCGTATATTTGTCTTTTTTCAATTTACTGTTTAAAATTAGGTAAGCTATACGTAGTGTGTTTCTCTTTCTGGAAAACGTTATAACAACGCATTTATTAATATTGAAATATAACTTTTGTTTACACTCCACCATATATTCTGTCCATCTTCAGGAGTGTCAATTGTATATCGTTAGAAAATGGAAAACATTTAGAGTTTGTTACTACCGAAGGAAGATCATTTATTAGCTATAAAAAAGCAGAGGTCTAAGATTTGACCCCTGGGGGAACACTAAAGTCATAATGTTGATATGTATCAAGATCAAACTGGAACGTCTCTGGCAGGGTTGGCAAAAAACATGTTTTAAAAAACAAAAACAGTTGATTTTTTAAATAAAACGTGTTTTTTATCGAAAATGAATGTAAAACACCCCATATAAAAACATATTTAAAACATGATTTAAACTGTTTTAAATTAATAAACATTTTGAAATATTTTAATAAAAGCTTTCAAGAAAGATATTATTAAATTCAGATACAAATTATCATCATGAATCATGATTACGCGTGCCTGAAACAATAATAAAAGTTCTTATTCTTATCATTACTTTTTTAATTTTACAACTTCCTAGCAAGAGTAACTTAAATAAAAAATACACTAATAAAAATTCTACTTCAATTCTCGTCAAGTCAAAGTCAACACTTTGTAATTTATAAATAAAATGATCATTATTCTTTTTAAATGCGTCTTCAGACCTCTAAAAAGAATCAGAATTAGAAAATCAGTCAAATATTATATATTCATGATGACGGGTTAACGAAAGTGCCGTATATGACAACATTTCTTAACAATTTTATTAAAGATGCTATTGAACCTAATAAGATTCGTGCCAAATGTATCCATTGCAAAAAAGACTGTGTACGGTGTATTATTATACTTATGTAAAATAATACACTTTTCAGATGGAAACTGGTCATTTAAATTCGAAAATTTAGTACAATAATCTAATATTTTTTCTTTCAAATGTTTGAAAAGTCGTTTTAAAACAATTACAGCAAAACATATTTTAAATATACGTTTAATACATGTTTAAAAAGAAATAGTTTAAAACTTGGTGTGATCTTTTAAACTAGTTTTAAACAAGAGTTTTAAACAAAATGTTTTAAACATACCAACCCTCGTCGCTGGTAAGCAGGTATTGTTATTATTAAAATAAATCGAGGAAACTTCATATGAAGCAGAGTAAACAGATTGAAAATATTTACTAAAGCTTTCCGCTACATCAAATTCTTCAATTAGCTGATTATAGTAATTGAAATGTAATATATTTGATCGTTTTTTATTTTTAGTGTTTACATAATTCCAAAATTCTTTGACATTCTGCTCTATACCCGTTTCAACGTTTGCGATATAAGTATCATAAGCCTGTTTTACCAGTATATTTAATTTCTTTCGTTCTTTCTTCTTCTTTGAATAACTCTTGCCGTTTATGTTTTCTGTAATGGTTTTTAAGTTTTAAACAATTGAATTTCAGAATTAAGCCATACTGCATATATATTTTTATGGTTACGATATTTTGGTTTAATTTAATTTTAAATTATTATAAAAAACAGCTACATTGTCCCAGCTTATGATATTTATTTCATTTTAGGTATATAGATGAACAAAGTTACATCTATTAAAATTAAATTTGCCAATAGGTAAGGATTTAGAAATGAATGCTTTTTGAGTATTATTCTATTGTTTTTTATAGAAATACCTAATGATAGGTGATAGAGATCTTCCTTAAGTATTGGATGAAGGCATTTATCTACTTTATATTCTAAGTAAACGTATTCAGACATCGAGATTAAATAGTCCAATAAGTGTTTTTCCATAAGCATTTAATATGTTATTAAAATTTCTTACATTAAGGGCGTTACTGAATTCATTGTTGGGGCACATAGTCACTTCATATAAAACATAATTGATTTAGACTACAATTTCGACTTGCAAATGCAAAAAAACTGTTCGTAAAGTGTTAAAGAAGAATATATAGACGGATGTAAAGCTGTAAAAATCTGCGCATTGTAACACGTAATACCACCTATATCACATTTCAACATTTACAAAAAGAATCGTTCTTTGATGATTATAAGTGTTAATGTGGAAAAGTTGAAATGTCATATACAAGAGATTTTAAGTACCTATGTATTTTAAAAGTAAGTTTTAATAGAAAATAAAATAACAATTACAAAATTTGATTTGAAAAATCATATGAATTAATATGTGCAACGTTATTTTTTAGCGTTTTACCGATGCGCAGCGTTTGAATGTTATTATTTTTATTATTACGGCCAATAGAAGAAGAAATAAAATATACAACTACTACTAGTTCTAGCAAAATTAACTTTCAATGAGATATTCAACTTTTAAAATAGACCTAAACCAAAAATATTTGGAATCATAAACAAGGGTAATATAGCATGGGTAGCAGGTACCTAAGACGTCCGAATACTTTTTGTAGTTGCACTGACCCGTGATTCCTAACAGGAAGTATCTGGACAACTATATACCCATTCTTTAGTTCTTCAACATGAATTTGCGGAAGGAAATCTTTAGTTCGACTTAGTACTGCCTTGTCTTTATAATTATCAAAAAATTACACCCTATTGAAAAAATAGTAATATATTAATATAAAGAGGAAACAATTGTCGATAATTTACGTCCAATAAGTTTTTTTGTACATTTCATAACAAACATGTAAGAGAGCGATAAAGTTAATTATTTTATTCACACCCAGAAACAGCTTCTTTTAAATGTATCTGCTGTAACGAACTCTTTAATTTAAACTAGGATTTCGTGTGAATTATTTAATTACAGAAAAATCTCTATAATTAACAAACAAGAAGATTAATCACTAAAGGAACTTATTTATTTAACACTTTGAGATTATTTATTTTAAACGCACAATTCTATCATAATTATTTCCATTGGGGCCTATGGAAAGAAGTTGAGCGCAGTTGGAAACCTAATGTGCTAATGGTCCAATATAACCAACTGGTTTACTTTCTGTATGCAAAACACTACCAGCATTGGTGAAGATGATGAACGTTAATGTGGAACCGGCAACTTAGAGCACCCCTGTGGAGCAGTTTGCACCATTTTTCCGAGATGCCAAATGTATGAATGATCTTCGGAGACTATTGTTACTAGATCGTGCAAAGGCCTTGATGGAACGGAATTGAAGAAGGTTCAGGACTTGGTTCTTATGAAACCCAGACCCATCCAACTCCAACCGAGAAAATTATCACCGCATATGGAATACCAAGGGATCATTGAGCCATCAAGCAGCCCATGGGCATCACCGGTAGTCCTGGTAAGCAAGAAGGATGGCTCAACGAGATTACAAGCCTCAGACCACACCCATACATCGACAGTCTGGCAGAATGGTAGAACATAGGAATCAAACAATGGTAGAATATTTGATTAAAGTTAATAAATTTATTTTTTGTTTATTTTACTTTTTTGAGGACTGGCAGCCTTTAATAAAACATGTATACATTCATTTTTTTAACCTTTCGCCTCTCAATGGAGGCTTTTTCAAAAAAAAAATTATTGCATTATATAAAAAGTTGAAACATTATTTTGTTATGTATTTTATTAATCTGAAAATAAAAGGAATAGTTAGATTTGTGAACGTGTACTGTTTCTTTTGATTAAAGTAGTAGCCGATTATCAAAGAGACTGGGATCAATATCTGCATCTGTTCCTAATGGCTTTATCACGCATTGGTTCAGAAACAACCGAACAGTCGCCAGCTTATATGATGTTTGGACGCAAGTTACGATTATTACCGTTTGATCTGGAATTGAGATGTACACCTGTGGCACTCCTTGGTACATACGTAACTCCGATTTGCACCGAGACCTCAACATCCCAATGGTCAAGGAAAAGATCAAAATGTTTGCTGCCAAACAGCAAGCCAGGGTTCACCTACACGAAATCGCAGAAGCTCTTCAGCTATTGGACAACCAACATATTGTTCGAAGATTGAAGAGGATCAAACCATTCCAGCTTGTGTAGTGCAGTGAAAAGCAGAGCATAGTGCGTGGGCGAGAGTTTAATAGTCGCTAAAATACTAAAGGACATCGTCGAATGAATGAACTCTAGGTTTTATAGATATACCAGTTTTAATAGACAGACAGGTGTACGACCTGTGGGGCATGAGATAACTGGAAATAACTACGTCATCAAGTTAATGAAGTTAGAAGTAAGGAGGATATTCACGACCGGACCCAAAAGAATAGCCAACTCATGAGTGACCAGATGAAAACTATGTAGGAAGTGAGAGCTCAAAAAGGAGGATCATAAGATGGGGGTTTGGTTTCGCTATACAATACAAGCGAAGACATCGTGGATTATCACCAAAGCTACAGCGGAATTGGGACGACCCATACCTGGTGAAGAAACGAATAAATGACTAGATCTAGCGCATCCAGAAATTGCCAATGCCATGTAGTATATTCCCATGGTTTGGCCCTCTATGAAAGGAATATTAACGTAGTCCTGGATCAGGACCAGGAAGATGAGGCTGGAATGACAGCCAATAGAAAAAGCCCTGTAGATAACTAGCCGACCTTTGGTAAGTTTATGGCTGCGCTTTCCGAGACCGGAAAAGCTCGATTCGGAGTAACGGCTAGTAGACGACTTTAGCCAAATATTTGCCCATCGTCCGATTCATGCATGCTACCATAAGTAAAAAGAAATAGACCTCAATGGAAATAAAATTAAGTTAAGGTCCAAGTGTACCCAAAAAACGTGTGTTGTCTTTTTCATAAATAATATAATAATGTGATAACTTTGGTTTTAAATTAATACTTAATAAGAGGATAATAGGATTAATAATAGGAATGTTAAAAACTTACTTACCTAACTTGTTTTGGAAAACGACGTTTTTTAATAAAATTATTTCACATTTATGTTTTATGTAAAAAATTAATTTTAGAGAAACTGTATATTCAAAGTTAACCAAAAAATACCACTTAAGTTTCATAGTATTCGAACTATTTTCCCAAAATCTTAAGAAAATCGTATGTCTAGCAACGACGTATTACCTACTTTTTGCCAAAAATAAGGCAGTTTTTTGGCAAAAAGTAAGTTTTTTGACAATAACTTAGTCGCTAGAGATTTACTTAAAATTTTGGGAAAATAGTTCCAATACTATGAAACTTAAGTGGTATTTGTTTAGTTAGCTTTGAATGTACAGTTACTTTAAAATTAATTTTTCGCGTAAAAAATGTGAAATAATTTAATTAATAAACAACGTTTTCCAAAACAAGTTAGATAAGCAAGTTTTAACATTCTTATTAGAGTATTAATTAAAAACCAAAGATCACATTATTATATTATTTATGAAAAAACGATTATTAATTATGCGGTTAGATTTATGCACCGTATTTGGATGTCTAAATGGCCCCTTTGTAATGATTTTTTAAATTTGATATAGTTATTCACAATATAAGTAAATCCACTGTGATTTTGTTTAGAATTTTTGAATGTACCGTTAAATTTTTTTTGGATACACTTGTTGGACCTTAGGATTATTTATCATAAGTTTGTTTAGTGATCATTCTTCTTGTGTGTTAATTAGTTAACCAAATGTTCCGTGTCAAAATTATATTATTGTATTTGTTCAATCTACCTTGCGGTCTGCCCCTTAGAGTTACGGAACTGCAGAGGCCATTTCAACGCGGCATGGTCCGTCCTCAACAAAAATTTCCGTTTGTACAGGTGTTTATAAAAGTGTTCAACAAACTTCAAAGACAGCTAATAATTTTTCCTGGTCATGCAATAATTTCTTTTGACTTTCGGCAGAACCTTGCTGAAGTAGCCTATGACCTTTTCTTGTCCATCCTGTTTATGTATCTGAAAAAGTACATCCCCTATGACCAGATTGCTTGCGCCCGTGTCGAGTATCAACTTCCCATTCGTCCGTGGGTAGCTTAATATCGTCTTAATATTATATAAAGCCGTTTCGCACTCCCCGCTCCAAACATACTCTCGTCCATCTTCCGGAAAATTTGCCAGCCGCTTCACTATATTGTCAAATCCAATACGCCTGTAGTAGGAACATAATCTAAGAAAGCTACAGTCTTGGTGTTTGTCTCTCGGTGTCGGCCACTCTAAAACTGCTCGGATGTTATCGGGATCGGCTGCCAGTCTGTTTTGTGATACGACATGCCCGAGGTACATCAGTTCCTTTCGGAATATGTGCCACTGTTTCGGACTTAATTTCAGATTGGCTCTACTTAGTCTTCAAAACAGGACAGTTCTCTCGAAATGGTTTCCAACATACGCTTGAACACGGCCACGTTACATACGCCAAAAGGCATATTTGTGGACTCCCACAATCCGACTTGCCAATAAGCACTCTTCAAGTCCAAAGTTGAAGACTATCGTGAGCCAGATAGTGTATCTAATATTTTACTGATGCGTGGTAGGGGATAGCTGTCCTTCTTGGTCACGCTGTTGAGCTGTCTATAGTCCACATATAATATCGTTGAGCCATCCTTGCTGACCAGGACTACCGGTGATGCCCAGGGGTTGCTTAATTACTCAATCATCTCTTGGTATTCCATATGCGGTGATAATCTTCTCGGTTTCTGCTCACTTTGATAAAGGTAGACATCTCGGTTTGTGTCGGACGGGTCTGGGTTTCCTAAAGAACCAAGTCCTGAACCTTGTAACGCAGTTACTTATGTCAGGATTTAATTATTTATTGTATATGTATTTATTATATAAAATTGCCATGCAAGTTTCGCCGTGTGATCTCGCTCTTCTCCGAGGAGCCAAGTCTCGCGTCCCCACCCGTCCTTTCCCTCTTAGCCGTTGGCACTCTCTCGCTCAACGCGCGCCCCACTTATTTTGGTGGATATATAAGCTGGCTCGCCGGACATTTAGCTCAGTCTCTTTCCGCTATAATAAAGAGAACAAATAGAAGAAGCCGGATACCAAACCAACCGATCAGAACCACTTCAGACGAGACCATACCACACCGAACACAACCAAACCGAGCATTACCGGATACCATACCGAACACAACCGAACCGAACACTACCGTACCGAATACCATACCATACCGAAGTAATTTGGCTTGGCATGGTAATTTGGCTATTTGATGCTGATATCTGTAGCGGTCGATATTGTTATTAATAAACTAAAAGTTTGCTGAAGTGGTAGTTTTATTTATTTGAATAATAGTAACAATACCGTGACTGTGAGTGTTTAAACCTGGACGAGGAGCCCTGGAGACCGTTTCTTCAGGGGTCCCTTCTAGGGCCCCGCCGCTGACGAGTGTACTCTCGATAAAAAGTACTGGCGCCCGAGACCAGGCCGCATCTACCAACATTCTCCGACCGAAGGGCGTAGCAACCTTCTTCAATTCCGTTCCATCAAGGCCTTTGCACGATCTAGTAATCATACTCACTAATTTTCCAGCATGGTTATTAGATAATGGTCTCCGAACATCATCCATACATTTGGCATCTCAGAAAACTGGTACACACTGCTCCACAGGGGTGCTCTAAGTTTCCAGTTCCACATTAACGTTCATCATCTTCACTAATGCTGGTATGGTTTTACATACATGATTTCAGGATTGTTTTACGTAGGGTACCCGTGTTAACATACCTCCACGTTTCTTCCCTTAGGAGGAAGTAATTGAGATACGCTCAATCAGCGCGCAATTGCGTAGCAATTGCTCCCAGTAAGTCACTGGTCGGAGCTAGGTTGCCTATCCACCCTATACTAGCTATCTAGGTTAGTACCACTACTCACCCGCCGGCACCCCCCCGTCCTCTTTCATAGGAGATCAAGTGCCTCGTCCAGCATTAGGACTATTCCCCCAACCTAGGTGCACCACACTGCTCCACAGGGGTGCTCTAAGTTTCCGGTTCCACATTAACGTTCATCATCTTCACCAATGCTGGTATGGTTTTACATACATGATTTCATGATTGTTTTACGTAGGGTACCCGTGTTAACATACCTCCACGTTCCTTCCCTTAGGAGGAAGTAATTGAGATACGCTCAATCAGCGCGCAATTGCGTAGCAATTGCTCCCAGTAACTCACTGGTCGGAGCTAGGTTGCCTATCCACCCTATACTAGCTATCCAGGTTAGTACCACTACTCACCCGCCGGCACCCCCCCGTCCTCTTTCATACGAGATCAAGTGCCTCGTCCAGCATTAGGACTATTCCCCCAACCTAGGTCAGTACATCGGAACCCTCCTGTCCTCTTGCATACCTTCATAAGTTCCTTCACCGAGCCAGGGTTGGGGCCACTGCCCGATCGAATCCAACCTCAGAAGTGGCGGGACTTGGTTTTTAAGCGGTTTTGCCACTCCAATCACCCAGTTATAGGCCTGGTGTGTGCCCCTGACAGAGCTTCGTAAGTTCGTTACAGCAGATACATTTAAAAGATGCTGTTTCTGGGTGCTACTAAAATAATTAACTTTATTGCTCTCTTACATGTTTGTTATTAAATGTACAAAAAACCTATTTGACGTAAATTATAGACAATTGTTTCCTCTTTATATTAATATATCACTATTTTTTTAATAGGGTGTTGTTTTTATGATAATTATAAAGACAAGACTGTACTAAGTCGAACTAATTTTTCCTAAATCTTCGTTTTCTGTCTGTCGTGTGAGTTTCTGAGATCCCAACGGTAAATAACTTTACATGCAAATAATTAATTAATTTAAGAAAGTGAATTTCGCATCTATACCAAATCATGAAGTAAAGGGTGTAAATTGAAACTGACAAACTAACATTATTGTTTCACCGCTATTTGGAACACCTTGGTTTTGGTTTAATAAATGCCCTCCGTTGAATGATATTAAAGGATGCAGGTATCTATCAGTAAAGGTGTAGTGACAAATGTTACTACTTACTACAACATTAAATACAATATTTGTTTTTTTAGTTGCTTACTTCCAGAACTTTTTTTACAAATGTTCGTTTAGGATGTGTAAATTAAGTAGTATCAACGTTTTTCGCAATATCATTTTAAGCAATACTCTTACATACTACATTTTCTTTATCGTATTTTTAATATTTTTGCAAGATGCTTTTTTAAATTAAAGATCCAATATTGATACGTAATATTTTTCAGTAGTATTTATATTTTTCAGCGTTTTGTCCACAGATATGTTTCGGCGATTTGACCACTTTCGGCGTTTTGTCCACAGTTGACTTTCGGCGTTTTGACCGCGTTCGGCGATTTGTCCAGATATTCCTTTCGGCGTTTTTACCACTTTCGGCGATGTGTCCACAGATGTGTTTCGGCGTTATGTCCACTTTCGGCGATTTGTCCACACATGAGATTCGGAGTTTTGACCGCGTTCGGCAATTTGTCCAGATATTCCTCTCGGCGTTTTGACCAACATTCGGCGATATGTCCCAGGACTCTTTTCGGCGTTTTGACCAAGATTCGGCGTTTTGTCCATTCGGCATTTTGTCCATTCGGCGTTTTGTCATAGACTCATATATTTCGCGCCTAAAAGTTGATTCTCACTATACGGCAAGCTACCAACAGCCACCGGACCGACAAAACATGATACTCATTCACACTATACTGCTAGCCGGCGGCAGGTGACCAACAGGCAACGGACCGACAGTTTATTCCAAAACTAATAACTATGCGTTTGTTGCATCCATTATCTTAATAACTATTTTTATTTTGTATAGTTTTGTCATTAAAAAGGTAATTTTGATAAAATACCATTCTGTTCCTTTTATAAAGTTAATTTAAAAAGGGATTAACAAAAATTCAAACGCTTAATAACCATTCTGCGTTAATTAACAGCGTTTCGTAGGCCAAAGACCCACAGATTATTTAGATTGTTTTTATCGTTCATTGTCGAATGTAAATGTTTATTATGCTGTTTTCTTTTAAAATGTGTATGCAGTTTAAGAAATGTGAAATATTCCTCAAGAAAGTAATCAAAGTTTATTAATACGCCCCACATAGGAAGAAAAAGGAATTCAATCAGTAATAATATTAATTATTATTATCAATAATAATAGTATTTTTAAAAATAAGGGTAATTTAACATTAACACTGTGGGTAATCAATATAGGTAATCAAATTCCATATAATTCAAACTCCCCAGTCGACCAACTTTTTATGAAATTCGTATGAGAGGACTCGTAATAACTCAATTTAAAACTAGATATGAATTGTTCCCAATCTATTATACCTTCATGGTTTTATAGAGGGGTAAATTCAGTTTAATAGTCTTTCCTAACGAAATGCTTTATAATTAATCTTTTTACTTTAACTTAGTGTTAAAATTATTCTGATCAGCCTGACCTCCTCGTATTATAACGTCGGTCAGTAGCCAGCCGTCGAAACCGTCGGCCAGAGAATAAACCGAAAAGCAAATCAGAAGCAAAATGCGTAGTAATGCGATGTTGCCGGTAAAACATGTGCTATGGGTGCCAGTAGAACAATAATTATGATGGGTGCCAGTACTGCGAGGCGGCATATACTTCTGTATATACAGAAATCGACTGCAGCGCCACTCGTGGTGATACGCTGAACTTTTTTGTATATCACTCGGTATATAACGTCCTTAAGGCACCCACACAAAAATTCGTTTCTAGGCGTTTTACAACTTGTACATGCCGAAACCGTAGAAAAAGGTATAAAACACTATGGCACCCAAAACGGGTGCCGCATTGAAAAATCCGGGTGCCACTTTGTATATTTCATATGTCGTTTGGGTGCGTATAAGTCATTTTATAATATACATACTTTTAATTTTTGCAAGACATTTGTCTATAACGGGATTTTAATTTTATTAAACCGTGACCTTGGATATCTTTCCACATCGAATACCAATCGCCTATGGAATGCACTAATTAATGTTAAAGAATGATGCTAACTTAAATTTAAAAAATTAAAAATTTGGGTCACAAAAATCACAAGGGCAAAAATGCATCCAGATCCTAGATTTAATGTCCGGTGAATTTTACGAATCATCATTGTTTACAATGACTTGACCTACACCAATATCCTTTTTTTAATTATCTGCGTTCACAGAATTATCATTTAAGTGACTGACCTCATAAAATTATATTGTAAAAAGGATCATGTATTGACAATTGTTGGTCTTTTGGAGGTAGGAGTTAAGCTAAGTAATCACACCAGCGGATCCGCAGGCGGATGTCATACGATTGGTCGATTTGAGTCAAATCGACTCGAACCGACCAATCGTATGACATCCGCCTGCGGATCCGCTGCAGTGAGTACTTACGTTTAGTATGCGACATACACACACACGATGTGCAAAATCTGACTGACAACCTTCTCGTGGTGCATATTGGGTGCACAAAATGTTTTTATTAATTAAAAACATTTTTTTTTAAGTTTTTTGGTAATTGGTAAAAAATGTTCAAACTCAACCGTTAATAATGTCGCTGGCAGAAGACGAAAGACTCCCGACAAGATGCACAAAAACGTTTTTTATTCTTCTGGGGGTGGCGGGGGGCGGAAAGGCTTAAACATAACATTCGCTCACATGACCTTAAACTAGATACTTCAAACTTTCTAGGACGCAACGGTTCATCCATTTTTGTCCAAAATCCGTTATGACGGTTCAAAATTTTGGTATTTTTGGAGCGTTTTCAAATGGTGCATTTTTTTTCTCTTGAGAGTATTTCCTAATAGAAAGGGAGCCCAAACTAGAATTTGGAAGTCAAATTAAGACTTAATTCTTGTTATTCCACTTTGGAACATAGAGCTTCTATGACACAACGCTATCTGACTCTGTTTTTTTAGTATCTCTTTTATCTTGTTCCACACTTTCCCAGTTTTTCAGATTTCCTGTTCTTCCAACCTTTCCGGTTTGTTTTCAGACATATTGTGGATGGACCCCTTGTGGATTTCAGCTTAATACTTGCATTTCAATTGCAGCTAGATTTCTCTCTCAGGGTATGTCCAACCAATTCTATTTTTGCTTTTTTAACTGGATATTTATTGTTGCTTCCTGTGCTTGTTTCTAAAGATCTATATTCGGCAATGGTGTTGGGCCAGAAGATTCCAATATTTTCTGGGGTCATCTATTTATGAATATTTGGAAGCTTACTGTAATATTTTTTGTTGCTCCTCATGTTTTGCTATCATACAAGTGTATCAATTTTACATTGCTTCTCAAGATTCTGAGTGGTCGTCACGTATATTTTTGTTGCCCTCAATACTGGGTAAAGTAATCGCAAAATGAGAAAAGTCTGTTGACGTCACCTGCGTAATAGACAAAAGTAAGTTTGGGCGAGTTTATTCTTTTAATAGGGGAATGTTTTACTTGTCAAATTATTCTAAAGCATTCATCTGTGATATAGTAGTAATTAAAAACAATATTTGTTACGCCACTACTGCGGTGTTGACACGAAAACGACGCACAACGTTTATGACGTCAACAGGCTTTTCACAATTTGCTACTACTCTAAAGCTATGTCATGTGATCAAATGGTCTGGTCACCCCAGTAGGCTTGTTTTTGACAGTTAAGTTGAGGTTTCCGAAAATATAAGATTATTTATATAAGAAAACATCATTTCTCCATAATCCCAAAATCTCCACGACCTACGTGCCGGGACTATTGAATCATATGATATAAATGTCGAATATGCTTTTGCATTTTTTCCGTTCTACAAACCTATGTGGTTACTGTGAACAAAAGTTCCGTCGGTGCCATAAAACCACTATTTGACAAATCATTAGATTGCCTAACATTTTTGTTGAAGCCACAAAATCACCATTTGACAGGTTGTTAGATTGCCTAATTATGATTGCTGATTTTAGGTTAGATTAGACGTATTTATAGCGAATAGCAATGCAAACTTTATAGAAATTTTGATTCACCATTCTGAACTACTTTCAAGTGGGGTGCTCCACAAACAAAACAGAGTTCGATTCATCCACCAAACTTGCTCTAACTGTGATCTGTGTGTTCGGTTGAATATTGCAATCTATTAGAAAGCACTTTGAGGGTGCTCAATGTTGATCTGAGTCAAGAGACAGATCAATTTGCATAATTTGTGAAACATAACCATATTTTACACCCTGTTTGTGATGACACTGCTCTCACAGACTGCACATGCCATAAGTAAATATGAGAGTTTACAACAGGTCAAGAGTCAATATAAATGAGCCCCATCTTGGAAGACCAATTTCTGTAATACCATTGATAAACAGAATCAATGATTTTTTGTTTTAAAAAAGAAATAAAAGGAATTGAAGGATTAAAGTAACCCTGAAAAAGGAAATTTAATTTTTTTTCACCACATACATATAACCAAGTGTAGCAGCTGGATATAACCATTCGTGTTCAAGTACATCCTAGCCAGACCTCCCCAAATCTCGAGGGTACAGGCGAGCATGGATTCAACCAGAGAGTCTGTTTCAGCTTGAGTTTTATAATTTTTATTTAACGGCCCCTGAACCTGCTTGACCAAACGTTGATTATGTGTTCAATAATCATTGCGGTATCAAAACAAGATAAAAACGGAATTTAGTGAATCAAGCATTTTTAAGGTGGTGTGGCTTAATTATTTGAAATCATTTGCTAGGCAACATACGGCCCAGGAACCACAGGTTGCCTACCTCCGGTATAATTATGGAACAGTTAAATTTAAACAGCTAAATATGTTTTTTTTTTCTTAGCTAAGTGTATTCTAACAAAGCTATGAATGAATTTATCTCTATTTATTTTTTAGATGGTGGTTATTTAGTGGGCTTTTTTTATTAAATATAAATAGAAATGGCAATTTCTTTCAAAAATTTTCATACTAAAATCATAAAACAGTTAATTCATAGCTATACACAATTTGTAGGAATGGAAATTTGTTTAGCATTAAAGAAGTTTTCATTATAAATAGATTGTGTGCATCGGCAAATTATTATTACTCTTTTGTTTCGTTTATTGATTCTGCTTTAGGTATGTTGTTCAAATATAGCAATACATTTTTAGTAGAAATAGCAGCTTATTCAAGCATCGTACCTTAACATATTATACTCTTATATTCAGTTCTACAATCATGAAATAAATCAAGTTTCACAGTATTTATTAAATTATAACCTGACAATATTCTTTCGGCAGCTAAGCTGTCATTATCAAAGGTAATATAAATATAAACAAGCACATCGCTAAGGTAAATACAAAAAATATTTATTTCATGATTATGGAGTTCCACAAAGGTTAGAAACAGTAAAGAAGTTCTACAATCATCAGTAAATATATGACTTTTAAATAATTATAGATTCAAGATTCAACCGTTCTCGGACTAATAGTACTTCTGGAGTGGGGGAAACTGATTTTGTCATATTGCAATCCTCTCCAATAGGTTATTGGCAACCTGTTAGCATATCCATACATGGTACAGCTGAAAGTCTAAGTGACCATAGTTCACATGGAAACTCACAACCACCTTCTCCAGGTTAGATACCTCATAAAAATATTTTTTTATAGTAAGATTTCTATGCACAGTTATTGTCTATATCTATAATTATTTACTGTGTACTCTCACAGAAACATGTAAAGATTAAGAATTTAACATTTCAGTTGGCAGTAGACAGCAAAGCGTAAAGAATCTAGGTGTAACTGATGCAATTCAACGTAAACCCCCTAAACATGTTATGATTAGAACAGAAAAGTCTCTAACTGGTTCAAGTAGTAGTGGTGGTAATGAAGTAAGACGTTCTAGACCTACATCTCTACATTTACTAAAGGAGTCAAAAATCTCCAAACAACTACTGAGAAATAGATCTAAATCTATTGATCACGCAAACAGAAGATCAAGTGACATTAGACCACAGACAAGTTTCGAAAAACTAAAAGAGAAATTACTGCATTCTAATCCAGATTTAAATGAAACTAGTGATACTGAAAGTACACCATTAGTATCTCAAGTTGTAACACCCGTTACAAGTCCAGAAAGTAAAAGAGAGCCATCTTCAAGTTCAAATTCATACACTGAACCTTTAACACCGGCAACACAAAGTCATATTCGTATAGCAACGAAATATTTAAAGAGATTTAGGAAGAGTGATCAGAATCTTGTCGATATGTATGAATTTAGCCCTACAAAGTCAAATGATGATGTAATGAGTGATACAAGTTTATATGATAGTAATGCTGATCATAACTGGTTTGATGTACCTCCTGAAAGATGTAGAACTATGTCTGAATGTGTTGATTCATCGGTTTCATATGGATTAGAACCTGGCTCATTATCTGTTACAGCTAGTAATATTAGTTTATATAGCAAGTATTCTCAAAGTTGTGGTCACCTTTATAGACAAGACGCTTTAGATTCTGAAGAAAATATTGCAAATATTTATTGTGATCCAGAAACCAGGGTTTAGATTTAGCAGATTGCTTTATAGAGTTGTAAATTATTTTTGTGAAGATATTAATTTTAATATTAGCTGTAGGCTAATGTAACATTGCACATGTTATTAAAATAATAACCTCTCATTGGGTTTTTTAGAATTGTATTAACAACTAAATAACATTAAAAAATGTAACAAAGTGTATACTATCTTGTACTCAAAAGTTGTATAAAATTGTTTAAATTTTGAAGTTATACATATTCTAGCCGAGTTGAAGTTAGAAGTTTTATATATATATATATATATATATATATATATATATATATATATATATATATATTGATAATGGGTACCTTGTCACCTCCAAAGTAGATACCCAGGGTACGTTGTCACTTCATATATAACGTTGTGACCTCCGTTTTCGGAGGTGACAACGTTTTGCCCTTTTTTCGACTGTATAAGCATATAGATGGTGTTAGAAGCCTAAATTCAAATTTTTGTCTGGAGGTGATAACGTCATACTTATACTCACAAATTTAATTTTTAGTTCAGCTGTAGATCGCTGGCGTTGCCGTCGCTGTTAGTTGTATAATTGCCAATACGATGTGACCTCCGCCTGTATATGTTGTTTTTTGTATCATGTACGGTACGTTGCAGGCTCCACACATTGGCAACGTTGTGTACAAGACCTAAACCACTCAGGTATATAGAATTCCATCGAAACCAGTACCTCTGGCGTAGTTTCGGCCATTTCACGCTACCTGAATTTTTACAGACACTTTTTGGGTATAATAGCAGCATTTAAATAAATATTTGTAAACTACTCAGAAAATTTAAGGGATCTCTTGAATTGTACGTCATTTTTAAATAGTTAATGATACTTAAGAACAATAAAATAATAATTTTTATTTCATTTAAAAAGTTTTGAATTGAAAACGACTTTCTTTGAGATATGAAAAAAATTAAATAGGAAATACGTTTTAGTTGTAATTATGTATAAATAAAAAATTCATCTTTTTACAAAATGATCATTTCGGATTTACTGGATTATTATTATTTGATTATTATTTTAGGAATTGTCATATGACATATGATATATTCATTCTCGCATCCACAAAGAAAGATTTAAAATCTTTAAAATCTTCAATATTTTTAGTATTACAATTAATATAATAATTAATATAATTTTCAAAGAAAAATAATTTTACTAAGCAAAATAATGTAACATTTGGTATGTAGTTTGCAAATTTCACCAAATTACCCGGTTAATAAAGTTTTCATTGACATTCTAACTATGTTTACATTTGATGAAGGAAAGAATAAGTCTGAAATACTCATTTTGTAATATATATTATGTAATTAGGAGATCAAGCGATATTTTAAATCCAAGAAGATGTTTAACGCCGAGGCGCCAGCCGAGTCGTTATAACATCTTTGACATAACATCTTTCACCACTAGGGGGGGCGTGCCCCCATTTTAAACATAGTACATTTTATACTGGTCCAGTACTGAAGGCATTACAGAAGATTTCAAGTCTCTATCTTTAGATAGTAAAAAATAAGAACTTAGGCATGTTTTTTGCAAAAATTTACTCTACTATATAGAATGACTAGATTATTATAAAGCAGGGAATGAATGAACTTTCGTTCAAAGAGAAAAATTGCAACACATGAAAAAAAACGTTATAGGTCCTGTAAATGATTCTCCTTAGTTATCGTTTCAAGATTTCAGACGCGACTTCTGTCTTCCTTCAGAGATCAAACTCATTCTGTAAAGTTTCATTGCCGGATTTATAACATAAATAACTATAAATCAAAAATGTTTCTTTTTATAACATTCTATTCGTAAAAAAATCCTATACTAACATCCTATCCTATTCGTTTGTTGGCGAAGGAAATGGACATGAGCTCCAGATCTATGTCGCCACTGATCAAGGAAGACCTTAGTATGAGGACTGGACACTTGTTAACAGCTCGACATAATGAAATAAGAAGAGTTGAAGACAAGTCTCATTTGCAGAGATAGGTGAAAAATTTTCATCGCCCAATCTTGTTTCCCTGCATTTTATATTTGGATTTAGGATTGATGCATTATGATTACAATTAAAGTAATTGTCAAACAATTCACATAGTTGATTTGGAAAACCCGTTTGCACATCGCAGCTAGGATGCGTGAACTCTCCTAAAGTCATTCTATTTAGATTCCTTATAGGAATCGAGCCCAATTAAGTAAAATACTTGTATTTACCCTATAGCGGAGTTGTTCACATTATAAGATTATTATTTATTTATTATTTAGGCGGAGTTATTTATCGCTCGTAAATAGCAACAAACAAAGTCACTTTAAATCCAAATAATACATACTATTTTTTTCCACTAGAGTAAAAGTGCCTCCTCTCTATGATTAGAAGTTTAGTCTAGCAATACCAACAATTTTTTATTAGAAGAAAAAAAATTAAAACAAAGGTCTTTGAATAAACCCCAGCGTGGCTGAATACTGGACAGTCAAATGTCGTTTTCTCGACATTGATCCAAGTGTAGGCGAATTTTCAGATATCGAATCTTGGTTCTCTAACTCATGTTTAATATGTATTTATTTTTAAGCGTTTTATATGTATAAAATGATGATGTACTTCAAACAATATTATTGCTTGGGTGATTGTTAAATCTAAGACGGCTGTGAAAACTGCTGCAGCGCTATATTTCCAGCGGTGTGTTGGACGCACCGATTTTCACCCACGTTTCAAGCAATTTTCAGATTCTGAGTCTCGGTTGTTTAATTGTCACTCGAGGGTTAATCAACAACCTGATACTAATTTTCGGTTCACTAAACGTTGTACAAGTCGGAGCCAATGTTCAGAAACCGAATCAGGATTCCTTACAACTTGCCCAAGCTTCAGCCAATTTTCACCCGTTAGGTCAATGCCAGTTACCCATAGAATATACTTAAGTCAAATATCAGATACTATTTCGCTAATTTGCTTTAGCTAGTCTAAAGCTAAGTACTCACAGCAGCGGATCCGCAGGCGGATGTCATACGATTGGTCGGATTGAGTCGATTTGACTCAAACCGACCAATCGTATGACATCCGCCTGCGGATCAGCTGCTGTGAGTACTTACTTTTAGTCAATCTCTACATATCAAGTGCCGGTTACATACTTATCACCCAAAACCTTAGCCAACTTTGAATCTTAGGTTCGCTAAACTAACTCCAGTTTTAGCAATCTTCAAAATTCAAAATCTTGGTTTCTTACCCTTCGGCTAAGGTTGGGTCAATATTTAAATTATATTTTGCTAAATTTCTGTAAATGTGGTTTATTGTAAAGATGGATTAGTGGTTGCTAACCTACTGAATTTTTATGAACTTAAACTTACACTGGCAAGACTAAAGTGTAAACTATATTGACTTACCGACTGTACATATGTATTTGCACAAGAAGACGTACACTATGAAAGTGTTAGGTTTGTACGGTCTCAATATGTGTTGAGAGTCTAAGACATTAATCATTTATACGAATTTTCGATTTCTTCGTATTTATTTTGTTAATGAACATTTTATATCCAACACAAAAATCGACTTTGCATTCAGTTACGGCGAAACAGTAATGGTAGACTTCGTTGCTTGTTTGCACTAGCATTCATTAAAGGAAAAGGATTGTGTAATAGTTGCTTTGTTTCGCAATTACCAGCCTTGGTACTACATTAACATTCAAGATCGGTCCAAGACTAACTTTAGTTTTATTGCGATATCGGTGTCATTTATTGTCCAAAACATTGCATAACGTATTGGTTTTAGCCAATAACAATCAATATTGGGTAACTCTGATCTTTCCATGTCTGAGACCAAGCTTGGTATCAAATTATCATCCCTACTTTAGTCTAGCAGTGGGCCATTTTCGGATATTAAGGTTGTGCCAAGGTTGATAAACATTGTTTCAAACAAAAGCTTATAGTGGTATTTTGTTTTAAATAGAGAGCCGCGATTGCTAACATAATTAAGCGTCAAATAAACTGCCACTTTTAATTCTGATAACGCAATATACCTACTATTTATCTATGGTTTATACAATGTTATCAAAAAAGACTACATTAAGTTAAACCTGTCTTTAATGTGGACTTAAAGTACACGTTCCATAAAACGTACATGTTTTGTCGTTAGTAAATGCTTTATTTAAAACATAAGTTAAAACATAAATTTACAAGAGGTAGGTACATGTATAACAGTGTAACATACGTATTCTGTATTTCGTTAGATCAACAAATGCTGGAAAAAATGTCTTAAGCAAAAATTCTATAAAAATGTTGATTAATTTGTTGTGTTTCGATTTGTTTTAATCTTAATAAAGTTGGTAACTCTTTTTGTTAATCAAATCACGGGAAATTCAATGGCCCTACATGATACGTGCGTGACTTCGGAAACAACAAGCATTTGTTGTAAAAAACACAATATTTAATTTGTTTATATTAAACTCTTATCGAGTTTAGTAAAAATTAGTAAAAAAGTAGTAAAGAGTATCTGCCTTTATTTCAATCGAAATGGAATCTGGATAAAAGCATATTTAATTTAACCGTTATTCCCGAGATTAAAAGAAACTTTATAGAATATCATATTTATACAAATACTACGTTACATAACTGATTTATGTCTAATACACCTAAATTTCAAAAATGTGCTATACTAATTATACGCAATATTGGTACTGGTTGCGTTCTTATTGACTTTTATTGACAATAACAAAAGAATTCCCTTTTTCTGGTTTTGTTATATTTTCAATTCATTATAGAAAGAAATTTCTTTCTAATATATAACCGATCTAAGTATTTCTAATCAAATTACTAAAGTTTTCATTTAAAAAATGCAACTTTAGGAAGTAAACCAAAAATCAATGATTATAATTAGAAAAGCCTTATTCAACTAGTCAGTGCTACTCATAAAGACGCTTTAATAGTGTCCAAACGGCTTTTTAATATCTTTAATAACAATTCATAAGAAATACAAAAACGACAATTTCCTATAACTCAAAAAATAAAAAATAAGTAAATCGAGAATGCTCGCTTGTTTTCTTTTGTTATCTGGCCACTAAAATGCCCTCGGCGAGCAATTTAAACCACCCGATTTCAACATCTGGAGACCCACAAGAGAACCTTTTTATGAAATGTGCATCTATGGAATGTGGAGTCAACGCTCTGTATATATAACTGCACATAACGGTGGTATCGTCTGACCTCCGAACACTTGGCAGCGCTGCTGGAGGTAACAGCGAACTATAAGTATCTTCTTATATATAAATTTTGGAGGTCGGTTCGTATCTTCTGTATACTCTATATATGACAAAATAAAACAAGGGAAATAATTTCCCCTTTCTTGAGATTCGGATTCTAGAGGTTCCCCTCATCACAAATATAACAAATTTTTAGCAATAAATCCACGGGAATACCCGGAAGTCAGGCCGTCTCCTCTGTATGACGGAGGTGACAGCTTAACAGGCATCAATATATATATATATATATATATATATATATATATATATATATATATATATATATATATATATATATGTATTATTGGAAATATTGGGTATTTCGGTCCTTTCTTTTTAATAAAAACACTTTATAATTCCAATATTTCGGTTTTATTTAAAACCATTTTCAAGGAAAAATGTGTGTTAAAATTGTTAAAAAACGACCTCTTTTGAATTTATTGACAAATAAACAATTTTTAAAAAGAAAAATTGTTTATATATATATATATATATATATAGGGTCTTCATTAAGTTTGGAACCGGCTTAATATCTTCAAAACTATTAACTGGATTAAATTGAAATTTGGGGTGTGCATTTTATAAATGAATATCTATTGTGCCTAATTTTTTCACCTGCTTTGCATCGTTACTTTACGAGATACACAGCCAACTTGATTTTTTTTAAATAGCAATGGGGGTCAAATTTGACATCATTTGAAAGCTTATTTTTTTCTGAGTACCATTATGTAATACACGTGTTGTATCATTTTGACAAAAATCGCCAAAAAAATTAAAATCAACGAAACATGTTTTATCCACAAAATTAAATTTATTACTTAAAATTTACTTTTACTTAAAATTACTTAAATATTTACTGTCAATGTGTAACTTTTGACATTTCTATGAATTTTGTAAGATCACTAGATATTTTAATTTTTAATTTATTCAACACTTTTGATTTTGTGGATAAAACATGTTTCGTTGATTTTAATTTTTTTGGCGATTTTTGTCAAAATGATACAACACGTGTATTACATAATGGTACTCAGAAAAAAATAAGCTTTCAAATGATGTCAAATTTGACCCCCATTGCTATTTAAAAAAAATCAAGTTGGCTGTGTATCTCGTAAAGTAACGATGCAAAGCAGGTGAAAAAATTAGGTACAATAGATATTAATTTATAAAATGCACACCCCAAATTTCAATTTAATCCAGTTAATAGTTTTGAAGATATTAAGCCGGTTCCAAACTTAATGAAGACTCTGTATGTATATATATATATATATATATATATATATATATATATATATATATATATATATATATATATATATATATATATATATATATATATATATATATATATTGTTGTATTATTTTGTCGTAAATGGGATTTAGTCAAAATTAATAAACATTATATAATCAAACTGTATTATATTGCATTGTTTTAAATTAATTGCAGCGAGTAATTTCGTTTCTAGATACATAAAGTAAGAAAATATTTTGAGTAGCAATTATTTATTGAACGGTCCTCGTATCATGCATAAATTTATTTAAGTAAATGTGTGGAATTAAAAAGAAAAATCAGGCTAAGCTATTTAAAGCAAGAAACTTTTATTTTGTTTAAAATATTATCACATTGGTGATTACGATAATACTAAGCTCTGCAGGACATTTTGTTTAATTTTAATTTATGCTAGAATTTAATAAGTAATTCGTATAAGAGTGGATTTGATGATAATTTTGTTAAGGAAAAGTGTTTAAAATCCTTCAAAATTTTAAAGTGTGCCTTTACCGAGAAAGAAATAAAATTGTTAGTCAGTTGTTTGTGCACGTCGTTGAGTGTACACACGCAAAATCAAATGTATTATTTTATTTATTGTTAGAAATGAATGCAAAAGTGTTAATTATGATTTAAAAGTATGTAAAGAAGATTATTGTATTAAAAATAGTTGATTAAAAAGGAAAATTATTAGTTAAGATAGCAAGAAGGGTATTCAGTGTATTGTTTAAAAGAAAGTGTTTTGAAGAAAGATAAAGTGCGGAGTTGTTTTTTTTGTTAAAAGGAAAAGGTTCCGGGGATATTTTTTTTAAAATAATCAAAAACTGATTATGTTGGACATCAACAGTTTCTTTATTTTGTATGCTCAAGTTAAGAAAAATCACACTGATTTAAGAAATTTATTGCTTTTAAAGTTGTAAAAAGGTCATTTACAAATGTGTGTATAAGAAATGTTAATTTGGTTCTATCAGTAGTGCATTATTTACATCAAGAAATATAAAAATCCTGAGAAGTAATTATTGTTCCTACCTGAAACAAAAGAAAAGAATTATTTATAAAATAATAAAAACACAGTTTTATAAAAACAGTTTATCCAAGTACACTTACTATTGGATTATTAGTTTCTCGTATAACATCTTTGGCGTGCGTCTCAACACCCGGGGAAAAGCGGTCCGTCATCTGGCACCATTCAACTGCTATCGCATGGGAGGAAGCCGATAACACAGTTCAGCGTTTTGGTGGCGGTAAGAAATAAATTGTGAACATTTGCAATCAAAATTTGAACATAGGTTAATCTGCAATAAACTGTAACAATAGATAATTATTTTAGTATAATAATTACTCCATTAAAATTCGTGTAAAGGCAAAGATTTTAAAGATTTTAAAAATTGCAGTTTTCAACCTTGCATATAATAAACATTTTTTAATTCTTGAACTATTGATATATAAATTAATACATAGATGGATTCTTGGTTATTTAAGTTCTTAAATCTTTATTTAGATAATACAAGAACAGATGTCTCTGCTGTTCTTTCTCGCTATTAATCTTATTCCTGCTTCATATATAAGCAATAAAATGGATGGTAGATGCAGGATTTCGAAACAATGCCTCTCTCACTGATGAGACCAATAGGTATGGTCGAAACAGCTGTATGAGAGTATTTTGTTTTGAAATCTTGCATCTCTCATTATTAATAATTATCCTTAATAATTATTTAAGAACTTAAATAACCAAGAATCCATCTATGTATTAATTTATATATATATATATATATATATATATATATATATATATATATATATATATATATATATATATATATATATATATATAATACAGTAAAAACATTACAAAAGTAAAGTTTAAAAACATATAAGTTTAAACCATTTCTTGGGTATAAGCAGCAATTAAAATAATAATCAAAATAATGATTAGAATAATATTTGAGAGATACAGAATTTCAAACAAAACACCCCTAGACAATTGTTTCGCCCTTACTTTGGGCTCCTCAGTAGGGGAGGCTTTGTCTGAAACCCCGTACCTCTCAAACCGTCGCTTGTTTATATGTAAATCCCGAATTTACATTAATAGCAACATTTAATACTGGAGACATCTATAAGATGCCATCCAAACTTCCATTTAACCCGGAAGTAGATATAAAATATTTGCGTTTTATTAAAAATAAAACAACAGTTTTCTTTTGCTGTAAAACATAAGTTTAAAAACATATAAGTTTAAACCATTTCTTGGGTATAAGCAGCAATTAAAATAATAATCAAAATAATGATTAGAATAATATTTGAGAGATACAGAATTTCAAACAAAACACCCCTAGACAACACGTGTTTTGTTTGAAATTCTGTATCTCTCAAATATTATTCTAATCATTATTTTGATTATTATTTTAATTGCTGCTTATACCCAAGAAATGGTTTAAACTTATATGTTTTTAAACTTATATGTTTTACAGCAAAAGAAAACTGTTGTTTTATTTTTAATAAAACGCAAATATTTTATATATATATATATATATATATATATATATATATATACAGATACACATACACATAGACATAGGCATACGCATACACATACACATACACACACACACCTTTAAAAAGGGGCCGTATCGAATGCTAAAAATGCAGGTAAATTCTTTTAAAATTGTAAAATCATTATGACAGCAGAATGAATTATAACCCTGTTCAGAGAAAGAAAGCTTATCTTTTACTCAGATCTGAGTGTAATCATTACCGACACGACAGACGATGCTATGCTGACAAACAATATGAAACAGGCATAAGAGGGCTCGCTTGTTTATGACATCCGACTGATTTATGACCTAGTAAAAATACTTAATTAACAAAGCCTTGAACAGGCGCATTCTTATCCATTTCGTAATATTGCGCAATATCATGCAATACGTAAACGATGTTTTAATGACAACCAGAGGGCGCTACGATTGTATTTTAGAACGTATAAAACAAAATCCTGAACTTCAGGGTATCACTTGTCTACATCAGCTATCGCTGTTAATAACTCTTATTTACTGCTATTGTGTTTGTGTATGTGTGTATTTGTTAGTCTCGAATAAAGCTGTGAGTGTTTGACGAACCAAGACAGCCAGCCAACAAAGGTAGGAATTTATTATTAATTGTTTTATTACGTAGTTACTTTTCTGTACCTTATTTATTTTTTATAATAATAATCTGTCAAAGGGATTTAGTAACAATTTAAACTCTATATTTGCTTAAATTAGATTGTTGTTAAAAAAGTGTAATACTGATTAAAAGGCTTTATTAATTTGCATTGAAACTGATCTTTCTCTAACTTTGTCAAAGCAAATAATTTATAATATTTAATAGCTTGCATTGCATTCAGAGGTTATTGTTTATTTTGCGTCAATTTTTTACCACCACGTAGCATCCAAGCTTTTTATTTTTAATTAAGGGTTAAGAGAGACAGTTCGTGAATGGTAAAAGATTTTATCTGTCCATTTGTCGCTATATGATTTCTTACCTGCTGCTGTTATATTTCAAACAATTTTAGCTTATTTTGCTGTTTTTATAATAATAATTTATCAAAGGGATTTAGTAACAATTTTAAACTCTATATTTGCTTAATTAGATTGTTGTTAAAAAGTTTAATACTGATTAAAAGGCTTTATTAATTTGCATTGAAACTGATCTTTCTTCGACTTTGTCAAAGCAAATAATTTATAATATTTAATAGCTTGCATTGCATTCAGAGGTTATTGTTTATTTTGCGTCAATTTTTTACCACCACGTAGCATCCAAGCTTTTTATTTTTAATTAAGGGTTAAGAGAGACAGTTCGTGAATGGTAAAAGATTTTATCTGTCCATTTGTCGCTATATGATTTCTTACCTGCTGCTGTTATATTTCAAACAATTTTAGCTTATTTTGCTGTTTTTATAATAATAATTTATCAAAGGGATTTAGTAACAATTTTAAACTCTATATTTGCTTAATTAGATTGTTGTTAAAAAGTTTAATACTGATTAAAAGGCTTTATTAATTTGCATTGAAACTGATCTTTCTTTGACTTTGTCAAAGCAAATAATTTATAATATTTAATAGCTTGCATTGCATTCAGAGGTTTGTTGTTAAAAAAGTGTAATACTGATTAAAAAGGCTTTATTAATTTGCATTGAAACTGATCTTTCTTTGACTTTGTCAAAGCAAATAATTTATAATATTTAATAGATTGCATTGCATTCGGAGGTTATTGTTTATTTTGCGTCAATTTTTTTTTACCACCGCGTAGCATCCAAGCTTTTTATTTTTAATTAAGGGTTAAGAGAGGCAGTTCGTGAATGGTAAAAGATTTTATCTGTCCATTTGTCGCTATATGATTTCTTACCTGCTGCTGTTATATTTCAAACAATTTTAGCTTATTTTGCTGATTTATAATAATAATCTGTCAAAGGGATTTAGTAACAATTTTAAACTCTATATTTGCTTAATTAGATTGTTGTTAAAAGTGTAATACTGATTAAAAGGCTTTATTAATTTGCATTGAAAAATTATTTAAGAATGTAATAATTAGGTAATTAGTTGTTGTAAATTGTTCAATTATAATATTTGTTTAAATTAGCTTGCTATTAAAAGTTTAAGATTGATTCTTGATAAAATTGATCTTTATAATTAATTTATAATATTTAATAGCTTGCAGTGCATTTAAACTTTAATAATAATTAGTCAATGTTTATTTAAATTAACAACATATAATCTTTGTTGTTTTTAGCCGTTGTTAAGTGTGCAAGTGCGATATTTTTGCTATTGTTGTTGTTACTCCTGTACAAAATGTCTTCTCTCTACGAAATTATCGATGAGAACGTGTCCACCATCAAGAAATTTGGCACCCTGAAACATCGACTGGTGTTTAAAGTAAACGACGCGCCAATCGGTGAAGATCATTTGGACTTTTTTAAATCGGCCATCAACGAAATTTTGCGGGATGTATTAAGCCGAGCACAACCAAATGATAAAGTAGGGGCCACATTTGAGTTTGATAGTTTCAAACAAAAACTTCCCGGCTACATAAGCCTCAGGCGCTCTGATGAAATCACCTTCAATGATGTCTGGGGCATTTTAGAATTGATTTTACAGAGCGATCCTGAAGCCCTGAGTTCGGACACCTTCCGGTTGATTGCTACTATTGTAACACCGCCTGCCGGACAAGGTCGCTGTCGTAACGGTACGTACAGCACCTTTGCCGAAGAGTGTAGCCGTCGCAGAGGGATTGTCACGATTAACAACACCACCAGTGACAATCTATGCCTACCCAGGGCTTTGGTCGTAGGCAGGGCTCACGCAGATAACAGTGCTGATTACAAGAAGACCCGTCAAAATCAGACCGTGCAAAAGATAAAGGCCGAGGAAATGATGCGGGATGCTGGAGTAGCTTTCATTCCACCGGAGGGAGCCGGGGTCAATGAATTAAGGTTGTTCCAGCAGTTCCTGGCCCCCAGCTACAAGATAGTAGTGTATAGCCACGGCTTGAAAGGTCGTTCACTTATCTTTGAGGGGGTCGTTGATAACGATGCCGCAACAAAGAACATCAATCTGTTGTATCACGAGCATCATTATAACGTCATAACATCATTGACCTCAGCCTTTGTCTGCCGTTATTTCTGTGAGCACTGTCACGTACCCTACGATCATAAAAACCATCACCGTTGTGAAAAGTCCTGTGTAGGCTGCGGTAGCTCTCCGCCCTGCGAAAGAACAGCACAGCTGATTAGGTGTCCGGACTGCAGGCGTGATTTTAGAACCCAGACATGTTTTGAGAACCATCATGGTAAAATGTGCCGGGAAGTACAGAAATGCGAGGATGTTTCAAAACCATCAATATCAAGACCCGGAAGCAGGCCCACGTGTGCGGGGAGATCTATTGTAAGATCTATCAGAGCCATAAACCCGAAAACCATTTTTGTCATATACAGCCGGCCGGGCCGAGGAACCCAAAGCAAGACACCTTGTTTGTGTTCTTCGACCTGGAGACCCGGCAAGAGAAAGAAATTGCGCCCGGCGTCAACCTCCACGAACCGAATCTATGCGTTTTCCAGCAAGTCTGTTCTGAATGTTACAACGACTCATCATCGGCGGCTACCATCTGTGTAAGATGTGGTTTGCGAGAACAGATCTTGCGAGGAAAATGCATCGATCGGTTTTTGAACTATCTACTAGACTCGCGGAAATTATTCAAAAAAGTTGTAGCAGTTGCCCATAACGGGCAAGCTTTCGATACGCAATTCATTCTAAATTATCTGATAACCAACAACAACGCCTCTTTGAAACCGGACCTCATTATGCGCGGTTCAAAAATTCTACTGCTGCAACTAGATAATCTAAAGATTATCGATTCCCTCAACTTTTTCCCCATGGCTCTGGCTGACTTGCCTAAAGCATTCGATCTACCGGCTTCCAAAGGATACTTCCCGCACCTCTTTAACACCGAGGCCAACGCCCATTACGTGGGTCCTCTTCCGGACATCAAATTTTACAGCCCCGACACCATGAAACCCCAGGCTCGTAAAGCGTTCCTAAAGTGGTACGAGGCGAACAGGGACATCACGGAGTTCGACATGCAACGTGACCTGGTCGAATATTGCCGAACAGACGTCGATATTTTGAAGAGAGCCTGTATCCACTTTAGGAATCTCTTTATTGAGGAATGCGACGTTGACCCGTTCACGGAAGCCATCACCATCGCCTCTGCCTGCAATCTCATGTTCCGGAGGAAATTCCTCATAGAAAGCACCATTGGACTGATACCAAAGGGTGGTTATAGACGCACAGATAACCAGTCTAAGGTAGCTCTCCAATGGCTGTTGCTGGAAGAACATCAAAGAGGTGTTGAGATTCAACACGCCGGCAGGCAGAGAGAAGCTATCGTGGGCGGGTTAAAGGTGGACGGGCTGTACGAGAATACCATATTTCAATTTCACGGGTGTTACTTCCACGGATGTCCCACCTGCTTCACCACCCGTCGCAACGAGCCTCTACACGACGATCCTAGCGACACCATGGATATGAGGCTCGAGAAGACCCGAGCCACAACAGAGCAGTTAAAGTCGCTAGGATACGAGGTTGTTGAACAGTGGGAATGTCGCTTCCGTAGGCAGTTAACACCCGAATTCAGACAACAGGTAGAGAAACATCCCTTGTTAGTAAACACGCCCTTAAACCCGAGAGAGGCATTTTACGGCGGCCGTACAGGGGCAGCAAAATTAAAGAGGGTTGCAAAAGACGGGGAAAAGATCCGGTATGTAGATGTATGCTCCCTTTATCCTTGGGTATGCAAGTACGCCAAATTCCCAGTTGGCCATCCAGAAGTTTACGTGGGCAATGAAGCTTGCTAACAGCTTATCTGGGATAAAGGGGGCATAGAACAGATCAACGGTGTAGTAAAATGCACCGTGTTACCACCTCAGGATCTATATCATCCGGTCTTACCCGTCAAAATGCACCAAAAGCTGCTGTTCCCTCTATGTCGCACTTGCGCCGAAGATTTGAACCAGGCCGAATGTCAACATGGCGTCGAGGATCGCGTCATCAACAGAACCTGGGTCTTGGACGAGCTGGTAATGGCCATTCGAAAGGGTTACATCGTGCAGGACATACAAGAGATCTGGTCGTACGATGTAACCCAGTACAACAAAGCGTCCAAGACCGGGGGACTGTTTTCGGGCTTTATAGACAAGTTCCTGAAGATGAAGCAGGAAGCCAGCGGTTGGCCATCTTCAATAACTGCCAACAACGAGGATGATATCGCTGGAGCCCGGAAACAGTACGTTGATGACTACTTCGAGAACGAGGGAGTCTCCTTGGATTCGTTGAAGATCGTCAAGAACCCTGGTTTGAGATCGTTGGCCAAACTGATGCTGAATTCCTTCTGGGGTAAGTACACTAACCTTATGTAGTTTTCTTTACTTAATATTTTTGTATTCTAGGGAAATTTGGTCAGCGCGAGAACCAGGCGAAAACAGCCATAATCAGCGAGTCCAAGGAGTTTTTCGACCTGTTGTCCAGCCCAGGCGTAGAAGTTAATCATGTGCAGGAAATAAATGACGAGGTGATTGCGGTTAACTGGCAGCATAAAGAGGAAGCAGCAGATCCTCTGTCGTCAGTTAATGTAGTCATCGCGGCATTTGTCACTGCACAGGCCCGTCTTAAGCTGTATTCCTATTTGCATCAGCTAGGAAAGAGAGTATTATACTATGACACAGGTAAGTCGTCGTTGTACTATCAAACATCAACAACGGTTATATTAGAGTTAATTTTTTCGTTGTTTCAGATTCCGTAATATACGTTTCGAAGCCGGGCGACTTCGCTCTACCAACAGGAAGTTTCCTGGGTGACCTCACGGACGAGCTCGAAGAGTACGGTCCCGCATCGTATATTATAGAGTTTGTGTCAGGCGGGCCGAAGAACTACGCCTACAAAGTTTATTCCCCGACCACAGGACAGATACACGTGGTCGTCAAGGTCAAGGGCATCACCCTAAATCACGCCGCGATTCAAAAAATAAACTTTGAGTCCATGCTTAGGCTGTTGGAAGGCATGGACGAGAAGATTATTGTAGAGTCCAACAACATCCGGCGTACGGCTGACCATCAGCTTGTAACGCGATCGGAATCAAAAGTCTATAAGATAACGTTCGCGAAGAGACGACGTATAGAAGATTTTGATTCCGTTCCGTTCGGCTATAACAACAAGCGACCACGTGTATAAACATTAAACCCCTCTTGTGTGTGTGTGTGTGTGTGTGTGTGTATATATATATATATACAGGGTTATGATAATGTAATGCACAAAATTCATAAAACGTACAACGATTATTATGAAACTTACGTTTATTTCGTTTTTTATTCATTTTCTCGTTTTTTTTTCTTATGTGAGCCCTACTGCAACTATTGTTCCCTAGTGTAACAAAACAAGCTTTCTCCAATAATGTAATAAGAATCTTAGCTTCCCATTAAAAAAATATGTTAATGACGTCATAACTTTGACAAATTTGACGTGTTATTTTTGTAACTTATGTCAAAAGATGCGGAATAAAAAAAAACATTTGACGTGTTTTTGCATTTTGTTCCAAAGTGATCGTTGTACGTTTTATGAATTTTGTGCATTACATTATCATAACCCTGTGTATATAAGTTAATTGGAAATAACGACCGGCAAAATGTTATATTTAAGCTTTATTGGGATATCGGTCAAATAGTAAGTCAATAAATACTTCTTTGTTCTTTTCCAAGCTTTCGAAACTATTTTATTGTTTCTTCGTCAGGGTTATCTACATTACAATAAATAATGAGCAAATGGCTTATTTTTATGTTAATACAATTATAATACTTACAGAACTGTGAGTAGATATATTTTAAATAAATTAAAATTCATAGACATTTACATGATAGGTCTATATGACTTTTTTGTATATAACAAATGAAATTAGAAAAGGCGACCATTTTTGAAAATTCAATACCGAACAAGATGAATTTATAGAAGACTTTCATTGAAAGATAATGTATTTTGATTATATGGTTGTTGGAAATTAAGTAAATAAGAATAAATGATGCTGAGGCCTTCTACATCAGTTTTAAAATTAAGAGAATTATCACTATTGTTTAGGATGTGTGTCATTTCAAGGAAAAGTCTGCCTTTATAGTTTTGTTCTCTTTCAAGGATTCCGCAATTATTAAAATCAGGATAGTGGTTTGCTTCGCTTGTGTGAATGGCCAAGGCACATGTTCGTTTTTTTAATTTACAATCACTTCTGTGTTGGGTGATTCGAGTTTTCAACCAAGATGAAGTCTGTCCAATGTAGACCTTTCCACATTCCAAACAAGGGATGGAGTAGACCACATTGGACTCATTCATCATTGGTGTTTTTTCTTTGGTTTTGGAGAAAACATTTCCAACACTTAAAGGATTGTAATGAGCAATTTTTATATTAGGTTTGTATAAAACTTTTTTTAATTTAGTCGTTAAAGCTACTACAAACGGTAGTTTTTTATATATATGTTGAGTTACTGTCTCATGATTGATTCCCACTCTATCTTGTTGTTGTAGTTCATTAGTACAAAACAATAATTTTGAAATTAATGGCTTAGGATATCCGTTGTTGATTAGGATGTTTAGTAAGATCTTTAGATTTTTGTTTACCAATGTGGGGTGTGCAATTCTTTTAATTCTGTTTTTTAAACCAAGGATAGTATTAATTTTAATTTTAAGGGAGTGATTCGAGAAAAAATTGATATATCTACCTGAATTGGTAGGTTTTCTGTACCAATCCAGAATAAGAATACCATCATTTCCTCTAATTATTTTTGTATCTAGAAAGGGAATGGTGTTATTTGTTTCCCTTTCTACAGTGAACTGTAAATGTTCATTGAAACTGTTAAACGTTTCAAGTGTTTCATCAATTTTGTCAAACGGAACTGCACATACAACATCGTCTACATATTTTTTGATGAATGGTGGTTCAAAAGATAGTTTGGAAATAACATCATTAAACAAGTAATCCATAACTATGGTAGCTATTATGGGGCTTAAAGGTGAACCCATTGGTGTTCCAAAAATCTGTTTATAAAATATGTTTTTGAAAGAAAAATAAGTATTATTAAAGATGAAATTAATGACTCTCATAAAACAATCTTTAAAAGAACAGCAATTTAAAACAAAAAGGTTCTTTAACAACAACGAGAAATGGTTTGTTAATTTAACTAATGTTGCTATACCTAACGATGTCAAAGATCTGTTATCTTTAGGTCCAAAATTTAGTCTACCAATTACCAATAATAATTTAAAAGTCAATAGACTGTTGGTCGATGTTGAAGGATTGTTGGAAGACGTACCAAAACCTGAATGCAATATAAAAAGAGCTAAAGTCACTAACATTATAACCAACTTTATGAATACACCACGATCCCAATCATGGGAATTACAGGTTTACAATAAAACAAAAATTTTTTTAAAAAATAACCCCAACATTATAATCACCACTGCTGATAAAGGTGCAGTAACGGTTGCAATGGACGTTAATACTTACGTTGACAAATCTAACTCGTTATTAAGTGACGAAATCAACTATAAACGGATCAACCACGACCCAACCTTCACCATACAAAAAAAGAACAACGAACTAATGACCTACATATGGAAAAACAATTACATTGATGAACAAACCCATAACCATCTCAAGATTAACAATTCAGTAACACCAAAATTCTATGGGTTACCAAAAATTCATAAAGAAGAAACCCCGTTACGACCGATTGTATCATCACTAAACTCTCCGACGTATAAGATTTCCAGTTTTATTGCTAATATCCTAACACTAGCTTTCAACAATACAAATGACTATAATGTTACTGACTCCTTCACTTTTGCGGAACAGTTCAACAACTTTCAATTACCAGAAAACTTTGTTCTAATTTCTTTAGATGTGGTATCGCTATTTACCAACATACCATTACAACTAGTCCAACAGGTTATTGAAAATAATTGGGATACAAAAATCCAACAACATTGTTCGTTTACTAAAGATTGTTTTATGAGAGTCATTAATTTCATCTTTAATAATACTTATTTTTCTTTCAAAAACATATTTTATAAACAGATTTTTGGAACACCAATGGGTTCACCTTTAAGCCCCATAATAGCTACCATAGTTATGGATTACTTGTTTAATGATGTTATTTCCAAACTATCTTTTGAACCACCATTCATCAAAAAATATGTAGACGATGTTGTATGTGCAGTTCCGTTTGACAAAATTGATGAAACACTTGAAACGTTTAACAGTTTCAATGAACATTTACAGTTCACTGTAGAAAGGGAAACAAATAACACCATTCCCTTTCTAGATACAAAAATAATTAGAGGAAATGATGGTATTCTTATTCTGGATTGGTACAGAAAACCTACCAATTCAGGTAGATATATCAATTTTTTCTCGAATCACTCCCTTAAAATTAAAATTAATACTATCCTTGGTTTAAAAAACAGAATTAAAAGAATTGCACACCCCACATTGGTAAACAAAAATCTAAAGATCTTACTAAACATCCTAATCAACAACGGATATCCTAAGCCATTAATTTCAAAATTATTGTTTTGTACTAATGAACTACAACAAGATAGAGTGGGAATCAATCATGAGACAGTAACTCAACATATATATAAAAAACTACCGTTTGTAGTAGCTTTAACGACTAAATTAAAAAAAGTTTTATACAAACCTAATATAAAAATTGCTCATTACAATCCTTTAAGTGTTGGAAATGTTTTCTCCAAAACCAAAGATAAAACACCAATGATGAATGAGTCCAATGTGGTCTACTCCATCCCTTGTTTGGAATGTGGAAAGGTCTACATTGGACAGACTTCATCTTGGTTGAAAACTCGAATCACCCAACACAGAAGTGATTGTAATATTTATTGTAATGTAGATAACCCTGACGAAGAAACAATAAAATAGTTTCGAAAGCTTGGAAAAGAACAAAGAAGTATTTATTGACTTACTATTTGACCGATATCCCAATAAAGCTTAATATATATATATATATATATATATATATATATATATATATATATAATATAATATTTTGAATGCAAATTCATATAGAAAAATTTATCGACTCTGCTGGGATTCGAACCCAGGACCCTCCACTGTCTAGGTGGTATCACTACCAACTGAGCTACAGAGTACGACTACCAGCATAGCGAGAAATTTTCCATATGAATTAGATATTATAGATTGATACCACCTAGACAGTGGAGGGTCCTGGGTTCGAATCCCAGCAGAGTCGATAAATTTTTCTATATGAATTTGCATTCAAAATATTATTTAATGTAAAATCATTATTCAACTTAACAAAAATTAATATCATCTAAAATTTATATATATATATATATATATATATATATATATATATATATTTCTTTAGTATTAACGACCGTATATATATATATATATATATATATATATATATATATATATATATATATATATATATATATATATATATATATATATTGCGATGAATTGGCATAAACAGAATAATTTTGATTTCTTTTGCCCCACCTCGGCTAGCAAATAAAAATATAAGCGTTGAATTCGGCTAATTAAAAATAAAATATTGTTTTTATATTCACTTATTACATGCTTACAAATAACGAATAATTACTGTTAGATCATAGAAAAATTGTTTTATAAATAAATTAATTTAAAAAAAAACTGTACTTTGGAAATGCGTTTCAACTTTATTTAAATTCTTATATGAATCAAAATCACTTTTTAATAGTTTTAAATAATGCACTAGTTACATAACAATGTTACGTGAATTCTGACTAAATCAAGTTTACGTAATAGAGTTGGGCGCCAATTAAGTAACATAAAATAACAGAATTAAATTTTATAAAAATAACTCATCTCAGGGTAAATGTGGATTCCTGTAGGTTTTAAAAATATACAAATTGAAATTGAAATCACTTTTTAAAATTGAAATCTTAATTAAGTTTAATGGCTAAATTGTTCAAATCACTTAATTACACCTCACGAACGATAGTCTTTTCTTCATCAGATACCAAAGGAAATAACTTCCTACCTTTTTATAAAGCGATGCTTCTTCCTTTCTGTTATATCCTTTCCCAAATCCAACTGGCAGAGCAGGTCACTTTATGTTGTCCCAGTGCCCATTTCCAATTCCGGTTGACTTCCTTCCTTTTGCATGGCTTTCCCACATAACACCATCCACACTCTTGGTTTTGGTAACTCACTTTTGTTTTATTTTAATAACGGGTACTATATCCCTTTTTCGAAGAACTTGTATTTTCTTTTTGTGTTTAATTAAATAAAACACCGATTGATGGTTTTAATCGAAGATTTATTATCTTGCTTACTTAGCAAGTAAATTAACTTTAAAAGGTTCTTTATAAACGTATACACTTTTACAATTTATAACCTTTTTAATACTTTCGCTGTATTCCATTCACCAACCAACTTAATTATCTATTTACATTTGTACTATGTTATTTACATGACCTTACTCTTTCGCTTTATCTCAGGAACTGTCTTTACTCTTTCGTCGTTTAACAGTAAGTGTCTAATTATATTAATACTATATTTCTTACACGACTTTACTCCGTCACTTTCTATCAGTAAGTCTTTATATATTTTATTTATATTTCTTATATCGACTTTACTCTGTCGTTGTTTACCATGAAGTGTTTATTTACATTTTACTATTGTCTTTAACACGACTTTACTGCGTCGCTTTATATTACTGACTCCCTCACATATTTACTATTGTATTAAACACGACTTTACTACGTCGCTTTACCATGAAGTGTCTATTTACATTTTATTATTGTCTTTAACACGACTTTACTGCGTCGCTTTATTTTACTGACTCCCCCTAAAATTATAATTTTCTAAGCTTATATACTATTTCCTAATTACATAATTATATTACACAATTTGACTTACGAACTAATACAAACTGTACACTCATATAATACATAATAGCAGATTAAAATTCTTATATAAAAGTGACACATCTATTACACATTATTACACAACATTTGCAATAACAATGAACTATTTACACGAACAAAAACCTTAAAGAATCACATAACCCGTCGATATACTCATTTGAAATTATACATAATTGAATTACATCACATCAATAACTTGCGCACAACTGGATGTTACGTATACTTAAGTAATCGGTGAGTAAGCTGTTTGATAATAAATAGAAACATGTATTATTTAACCTTATTAAAAAGTATACACATTGATTTCAAAATCAATGACACTCCATTAAATAACTTAAATTTATTTTTAACAGGAAAAGTTGATAAAAATATTTCAAAAGTGTTAGTATTTAACAACGATTTTAGAATTTTCCAAAATTTTCCAAAATTTCCAAAATTTTGACACTAAAATCCACAGCAATATATATATATATATATATATATATATATATATATATATATATATATATATATATATATATATATATATATATATAGAGATATGATACTTCACTACTTTTCCGGGTTTCACTCCGCGTATTCACTATTCGGCTCCTAGAGGAACCAGACAATGGTTGACGACGTTTCGGCAAGATCACACTTGCCATCTTCAGGTCACTTCTAACTTCCTTCTGCTTCGCGTGGTTACACGATGTAGACTGACGTCTTGCTGTAGCGGTTGGTCTTTATATACGGTTACGGTGTTGTGCATGGTTGCGGTCGGCTGGTTTTTGGCGCGGCTGCGTGTCATTGGTCTCGCTTGATCCGGTGGCTTTCTCTCGCTTTCCCTTTTATCGTTCTGGCGCTCCAGTTCGAGCTGACGTTCCACAAAAATAACAACCAAACGAGGAACATCTTGAGAAGAGCAAGCCTAGCATTGACAAGAGAAGCAATTCACGATACCAGAAGGGCGCTAAATAGCATCAACATCGATCTACTACAGTTACACCAAAAACAGAACGATAAAAGGGAAAGCGAGAGAAAGCCACCGGATCAAGCGAGACCAATGACACGCAGCCGCGCCAAAAACCAGCCGACCGCAACCATGCGCAACACCGTAACCGTATATAAAGACCAACCGCTACAGCAAGACGTCAGTCTACATCGTGTAACCACGCGAAGCAGAAGGAAGTTAGAAGTGACCTGAAGATGGCAAGTGTGATCTTGCCGAAACGTCGTCAACCATTGTCTGGTTCCTCTAGGAGCCGAATAGTGAATACGGGGAGTGAAACCCGGAAAAGTAGTGAAGTATCATATAATATCCGCGGAAACTTAAAATGTAACATATATATATATATATATATATATATATATATATATATATATATATGTACGTACGTACGTACGTACGTACGTACGTACGTACCTACATACATACATACATACATACATACATACATACATACATACATACATACATACATACATACATACATACATACATACATACATACATACATACATACATACATACATACATACATACATACATACATACATACATACATACATACATACATACATACATACATACATACATACATACATACATACATACATACATACATACATACATACATACATACATACATACATACATACATACATACATACATACATACATACATACATACATACATACATACATACATACATACATACATACATACATACATACATACATACATACATACATACATACATACATACATACATACATACATACATACATACATACATACATACATACATACATACATACATACATACATACATACATACATACATACATACATACATACATACATACATACATACATACATACATACATACATACATACATACATACATACATACATACATACATACATACATACATACATACATACATACATACATACATACATACATACATACATACATACATACATACATACATACATACATACATACATACATACATACATACATACATACATACATACATACATACATACATACATACATACATACATACATACATACATACATACATACATACATACATACATACATACATACATACATACATACATACATACATACATACATACATACATACATACATACATACATACATACATACATACATACATACATACATACATACATACATACATACATACATACATACATACATACATACATACATACATACATACATACATACATACATACATACATACATACATACATACATACATACATACATACATACATACATACATACATACATACATACATACATACATACATACATACATACATACATACATACATACATACATACATACATACATACATACATACATACATACATACATACATACATACATACATACATACATACATACATACATACATACATACATACATACATACATACATACATACATACATACATACATACATACATACATACATACATACATACATACATACATACATACATACATACATACATACATACATACATACATACATACATACATACATACATACATACATACATACATACATACATACATACATACATACATACATACATACATACATACATACATACATACATACATACATACATACATACATACATACATACATACATACATACATACATACATACATACATACATACATACATACATACATACATACATACATACATACATACATACATACATACATACATACATACATACATACATACATACATACATACATACATACATACATACATACATACATACATACATACATACATACATACATACATACATACATACATACATACATACATACATTTTTTTACTCCTGAAGAAGTTGCCAAAAAAGCGACGAAATATAGAGTAAAAAATAAAAAGATTTTTACTACAGACCGCATACCCGATATTTCCAATTCTATTATATATATACCGTACGGTCGAAAACAATCCATTATTTATATATATATATATATATATATATATATATATATATATATATATATATATATATATATATATATATATATATATATATATATTTAAGCTTTATTGGGATATCGGTCAAATAGTAAGTCAATAAATACTTCTTTGTTCTTTTCCAAGCTTTCGAAACTGTTTTATTGTTTCTTCGTCAGGGTTATCTACATTACAATAAATAATGAGCAAATGGCTTATTTTTATGTTAATACATTTATAATACTTACAGAACTGTGAGTAGATAAATTTTAAATAAATTAAAATTCATGTAAGTATTATAATTGTATCAACATAAAAATAAGCCATTTGCTCATTATTTATTGTAATGTAGATAACCCTGACGAAGAAACAATAAAACAGTTTCGAAAGCTTGGAAAAGAACAAAGAAGTATTTATTGACTTACTATTTGACCGATATCCCAATAAAGCTTAAATATAACATTGTGCCGGTCGTTATTTCCAATTAACTTATATATATATATATATATATATATATATATATATATATATATATATATATATATATATATATGTGTGTAAGTGTATAGTAGTATAGTTGTATTTTTAAGTTTTTTAAATTTTGTATATCATTAGAATAGGTAGTATCATATCTAGATCTTAAGTAGTAAAATATTTGTACAGTAATAAGTACAACAACATCATATGAAGATCGATGTTTTCATTAATTATCATAATGTATATAATTATTGTACAGCTCAATCGTAGTAGTAATATATATGTGTATAGTAGTAGTATAGTTGTATTTTTAAGTTTTGTAACCTTCGGCTTGGTGTAATTATTATTATAAGTGATGATGATGTCTAGGTTTATACTTTATGTATACTATATTCGAAATTATTTAAGAATGTAATAATTAGGTAATTAGCTGTTGTAAATTGTTCAATCATCTTTTGTCAGCATAGTGTAGTTATAATAAGTGAAGCTGACGAGAGTTATACTTTATGTACAGTAATTAATTATTAAAAAAGATGGTGAAACTTGGGAGTGATTGAATGTAAATCACAAGAGGATACTCTGGGGAACATACTCATGAAATAGATCTCATAAACGCGATTTTGTTCTTTTCAATTATGTAGTAGTAGTAGATGAAGACATTGTTGAAAAGAATATTTGGCATAACAAAGCGTACAAAGCATTCAATAGGGCGTTTCATGAAAAATGAGTATGTCTTCATGGTTATCCGAACAGATTTCAGCCTAATAATTGTTTAGTTATTTTGGTTATTGTTTAGTTGTTTAATAATAATTTTTGAGAAACATTGTCATAGAATAAAAGATGTTCTATCATGGTTATCCGAGATAGTTGTTTAGTTATTTAATTATTGTTTTGTTGATGTTTAATAAAATTTTTGAGAAAGCTTGTCATAGAATAAAAAGATTAATGTTCTATATGCGTGTATTATTACTATTCTCACCCCATCTGTACCATGGCATGAAAAGTGATAGCTATAACTGAGAGAGAGAATGAGGTAATTACCTATGAACACCTGCCTGTGATGATGCCGTGTCATTAAACAGGATGAAACTTGTCTGCCAGCGATGACTGCTTGTTTACCGTATGCATGTTACTGAGCATGCGCTGGATCTAGGTAAGTATAGGTGACTATATAAAGCCGGCCGTTGTTAGCGTGTAGCAGTAGACAGTACGTGTCTAATTATGTGTCAGTCCTAATTATTGTTATGATAACTGTGAGAGCGAACCCCTGGTAATAGGTAAGTTGTTGTTGTTGTTTATAAAACTTCAAGTTTGTATGCTAATTTGTGTCTATTTTGTTGCTGCTTGTTTAGATGAAGAAGGTTCGGATGTTGCAGATCATGCATCATCATCAATAGCAAGTACCGACAACGGTCAAGCGTGGAACAATGAAGAAGAAGAAACAGGTAAGGTGTTTAAGACTTTTGTGTGTTTATGCTTATATTAATCGATTATTGTATTATTATTGTTTTAGCGTTCCTGTCCCAGCAGCAGCAGCCTCTATACTACGCTGATGACGCTGTAGCAGCATCAGCAAACTTTACCATCATAGATACACCAGTAGTAGTAGCAGCTACAGATGAAGTACGTGTTCAACTGCTCGGGGCTGTCCAGTATCCGTTGTATGTTACTAGACCTCCCGGGGAAAAAGAAAACTACGACCATATACACAACATCCAAGTAGGACTTATTCCACCAGACGACGACCAGGGAGAATTTGACGTAGTGGTGAAACTCGAATGCGTGAATAACGTTTGTGAGTATGGTGAACTGGTGTTGTCGGAACGGGACTGGTTCGAACTGTATGATATACAAGTCGAGGCAATGTTTAAAAATTTCTTTCATGGTTGCTGCTGCTGCAACGACGACGACGACCCCGACAACAGCAACAAAACACATCGTGATAAACATTTGAAATTTCATCTATGTGAGAATTTATACATCGAGATTATTCACAACGAGTTTTTCGGCAACAGGGTGGCGATTCATGATAACCAGAGGACTATAACCTTAAAAGATTACGAGTTTCAGTCTATACTGCATTTAGCACCGTTGATCAATCATCATGCTCGAACGTTACGCCACCTGGACTTTTCCAGTTTTTACCACGCAATCACGCAAACATAGAGAACGTAGCAGAAGGTCAACTGAGACGCTCTGAAGATGCCTATAAAACGCTTCCGCCGACAGACTCCATCTTATTCACGACCGAGCTGTTATGCGGATACTACTCAGCTACCAGTTTAATAGACAACACAGCAGCAACAGCAACTGGTGGTGGTGGCTTGAACTCGTTCATTTTATTAGAAATAATAAAACATTATCCATCCGCAAAAGTTTATTGATGCCGTACGTACACGACTGCCATCATATCAGCAGCAGCAGCAGTCGGAGACGTCAACGACAACAACGTTTGCACCGTCGTATTAAGAACACTATAAACTATCTTAGAAATAGGTTACAAAAATATTTGAACAATTTGCAAGTGTTACGCGATGATCTCAACTCATACTGTGTAATGAATAATTTGTCAAATAATATGTTACAATTATCCATTAAATATCAAAAATAAATAATATGTATAAATATTGTTGTTGTTTCATTTACTAGCACGACTAAGGGTGAAGGGGCTGACTATATAAAAGGCAGATCGTTATCAGCGAGAGAGAGTACACGAATAAAACCGAAGATTTCCGACGGCGAACATCCTAAGCTACAAAGCAGAGCCGGTAAGTAGTAATACTATGAGAGAGAGAGAGAGAGAGAGAGAGAGAGAGAGAGAGAGAGAGAAAGAGTTTCAGCTTAGTGAAAGGATCCAATCCCAGAGTTAGCGCTAAAATTCAAATCTGGGAAGATGGTTGCTTTAAGAATGACAGATTTAAAATGACAGATTTAAATGACAGATGCAAAAATGACAGATTCAAAAATGACATATGCAAAAATGACAAATTTTAAATTGACAGATTCAAAATGATATATGCAAAAATGACAAATTTAAAAATTGACAGATTCAAAAATGACATATGCAAAAATGACAAATTTTAAAATAGATTCAAATTTAGCGCGCACGCAAGATGCTGTGATATAAAATGGTTGCCTCTCTGTAGTAGTAGTAGTAATACAGATTTCTTCTTCTTCATGACACGACCCCTAGTAGTAGTACACAGTCCATCGATAATACAGATTTCTTCATGACGCCCTCTCTTAGCAATACACACTAATTGTAGCATTACGCCCTCTATTGGTAGTACTCAGTTTGCCGGTAATACAGATTCCCGTAATGGCGGGCGTGGTAGCCTGGCGCCAGGGCGTGGTAGAATGGAGCCAGACGTTCCAAAATGGCTGCCTTCAACCAATCAGAAGCAAGGGGAGGAGCTACAGAAGTGGGGGTTAACCAATCAGAGAGAAGTAGGCGGGGAAATCCAAGATGGCGGCGACCAATCAGAAGCAAGGGGAGGAGCTACAGGAGTGGAGGTAGCCAATCAGAAGCAGGGGGAGGAGCCATGCCATTGGCATGCCACATGGCATGTCAATTTCCGTCTGGCTCAGGTGGCGCAATACCTACTAACTAATGCATATGATAATTCAGATGAAATAAATCTGGTTATACAAAAAGCTGATCTGATAACAGCTACCTACAACAGTGTTGTTTACATAGAAGGTACTCTCACACCAGCTGAAGCAGCAAAAGCATACAACCTTACGAATAACGCACCACAAATGGCGGAAAAAGCTTATATGAATTTGAAGTCGAAAACTTCAAGTTAAGCTTTTCTAGACCCCCTCTGAGTGCTGGAAGAAAATAATCTTTTCAAAGACCATAAATGTAATGTGTTCTCCAGGAAACCGGCGAAAGGTAAATCGGCCACCACAATTTTTATTTTTGTTTTCCCTCACAACTTTTTCATTTTTTATATTACGCAAGAAAGTTTCAAATAAAAGTTGTAGACGATCGTATTGCCGACAAAAATGCTTTATACAAATTTTTTGTCGGACCTACTGTTACAGAGATAATTTTAAAATAACACTTCACCCTTCTTTTCAAGATGGCGGAAAAAGCTCATATGAATTTGAGGTCGAAGACTTCAAGTTAAGCTTTTCTAGACCCTCCCTACATGCTGGAAGAAAAAAATCCCTTGTACTTCCATTTTCCAAGTTAAATGTTTAGTTTGACTGGACTAGTGACTCTACGACATAATAGAGTCACTGCATCTAGTCACCTAGGCCAGCTGGTCGATCAGAGTAACGCAAACCGCTGTCATATTGCGGCAGAGAAGGGTGATTTTTTATAATGGACAAATTAAAACCATGTTTTACGTGTTTGACATATTAAAGGTTTGATCTTTCATAATTAGAAAAACCTTTTAAAGTAAACGTGGATTTGTAAAATATAATATAAATACAAAGATTAGTTGAAGTTTCACAAGTTTTGAAAAACTTGTGAAACTTGAGCTAATCTTTGTATTTATATTATATTTTATGATTATGGAGTTCCACAAAGTAAGGCTGGAGACAGTAAACGCAAACGTGGATTTGATTAAATTCAATACAGAACAAATAATGAACAATTTCGTGATTCGTTTGCTCCAATATGGCGGCGGTTTGCGGTACTCTGGTCAACCAGCTGGCCTAGGTAACTAGATGCAGTGACTCTACGACATAAAAGGTCTCAGCGTCTTCTGTTATCCATTAGCAACACTAACACAATCTATCCGTACGCAGAACCTCGTGCCGGTAATACAGTCTGTAGGTTCCGTACCACTTAGAAAGACAAAACTCACTACATTAGACAGAGACATGCTTAAAAGTCTCTAGATTAGAGAGAGTGCGACATAAAAAAGCACTAGCGCCGTCTGTTATCCTCGAGCAACATCGCTACCATCTAGCCGAGCGCAGAACCAAATGCCGGTAATACAGAATGTCGGTACTACAGGTTCCGTACTTCAACACCTAGCGAGACAAAAGTCTAAAACAAACTAAAACAAAAACTAGATTGAAGAGAGATCGACATAAAAAGTCCCTAGATTCGAGAGAGAGAGAGCGACATAAAAGTCCCAAAATTCGCGAGAGAGCTACGTAAAAAGCCACTAGCAACACCGTTTCCATCTAGCCGAGTGCCGAACCAAATGCCGGTAATACAGGTTCCGTACTTAACCATCTAGAGAGAGAGAGAGAGAGAGACAGACATCTCACTCAAAAAAGACCATACCTATTATCTCTGTTAAACACAGTTAAAGTTTTCATTTAGGAACTCGAGTTGTAATGTATTCGAGTGCCATGAGGCATTTTAAATTAAAAAAATAACTTAAAATGCCGATCTATGGGAAACAGTAAGCAAGTTGCCGGTCATGGATAAAAGTTAAATATAATTTGGATTTATGCAAGGATACATAATAATTAGACTATTATTGCTAGACTAATCTAACCATAAACGTCTCTTTATGGTCCAATGGTCAATAACAAAATGCCAAATAAATGTCAGAGCTGTTTTTTGTAGAACTTGATTTGTTTTTAATATTGTAAGGGTCTTGCTTACGAAGTGACGCCGTGTGGTTTCGGTGATCGGCGGCAACTCTCGGAGGCCAGTTATTTTAACGTGGTATGGTATCCGCGGATCCGGATAACTGATAGTGGAGAAAAGGTAATCCAGGGAACTGCAGTCTGGATCACTTTACCTGACCTTAAACCTTCCACAAAATAAGAGGGTGTTAATACTAGCAAATAAAACACAATTGTCAAACCTAATAATATTTATTACCATCGAAGCTTCAGCAAGCGTTAGTCTCTAAACCTTACTTACTCTTACTGAAAAACTTGTTCTTATATTACCTTAGATCAGTCCGCTCTGCTAGGTTGCTGGCTGGTTCTGCAAACTGGTGGATTGGAGTTTCGGGATGGAACTGAATAAATCGGCTCGCGCACCTCTATATAGGTGCTCTCAGAACGTAAGGGAAATGGTAGGACTGAAACAGAGCGGCGCACGCCAAATATCGGTTAGAGAAGGGATGAGTGCTCTCACTTGAGTCGGTCGCTTATCCGAGCTTAGATTTCACAGATGATAAGCACATTCACTCTTATACCCAAAATAAATAACTAAAAATAAATTAACTTCGTTACAATATAATCTTTAAACTACTATAGTAACGTACATCAAGTATAAGCACAGCGGCTTGATTGCACATACGCACTCATTTAATTATATTTTTTACACAATAATAGATTTGAAATAAAAACTTAATCTATGCATAACATAGCGTATGTATAGAGGGCGTTACTTGCTTTTATGGCCCTACAGCCTTTTCCTAGAAATAACTCTTCCGACCAGAAAAGCCTCCTTACACCCTTAATACATAAATAACTATTATTGACTTTTTGTCCTTACTCAAACATAAAGTTATAATAATTTTCACCTTCGGTGTAAAGTGGGTTGCCTATATAAGCAAAAACCAGCTGCTACCACCTACATCTGCTCGCGAGATTTCTAAACCTAATGGACTTTCTTATGGATCTACATTGTAGCGCCGTGATTGGCTGTTTACGTTCCCACTAGTGGACGGCCTTCGGCGCTTCGAGAAGTTTCATAACCGGCTTGCCTTCATCTTTACAATATAAAAGTCACAATAATTGGTGTCTAGTATTTATTAAATACTGTCGTGTTGTTGCGCTATGATTGTTGTGTGTTAATGATAGTGTTAATCGTACGTAATAATAATGGTACGTGATTTCCAGTTTTATGCTTTGCTAGATGCTACCCCTTATTAATATTTCTTATAACAAGTGCATCTGTAGATGCATTTAAATGGTTTTTCTCTAATTCTCCGAAAATATGTATCATGATTTCTTTTTAATTTAATTTTTTATTCAACTTAATTAATCGTCAGATTTGAATTAAGAAACTTGTTACTAGTTTGAAACAATTCGATAGATTTAATAGTTTCCTGTACATATTATCTCACACACGAACTATAATTTATTTTAAAGAGCTTTACATTAGATTTCCTTCTTTTTTAATTTAAAATCCTTAATAATGTACTGATGACATTTATATTTTTTGATATATTCTGCAAGTTTAAAGGCTTTTTCCTTGCAAGCAGTGGTGATTAACTTCGAAAATTATTTAAAATATTGATATTTATGTCACTTTTAATATTAAAATTAGTCCTATTTACATAATAAATTTCTAAAAATGTGAATGACCACAATCTTCATAATCATTTGAAAGAGATGATGGGTTCTGATAATTCTTGCAAAAAGTTTAGTCGACCCTGCTGTTTAAATTATTGTGACACAGTATAGTATTCGACAGCACGAAATCGATTATATTATTTATTTAAAATATCAAAGCTTCTTTTAATAGTTAAACCTTTAAACATCTATCGTTTTAATTAATTCTAATTAATTAAAACGACTTATTAATTAAACTATTATTAAGTCACAAAAAGGATTAATATGCACTCTACTATAAAACAACATTGAATTTATCTAAACACGTCAGTTGTTATGATAGTTTTCATTTCATATTTGTGCGCCACAGAAGCTGACCAATCACGGCGCCACAATACACGTCCGTAAGAAAGTCCATTAGGTTTAGAAATCTCGCCATCTGCTCCCTTTTCTTCAAAATGTATTTTGATAGCAGTGGCAACACTGGCTATAATAAGAAACGGTACGCATAGGGATTTTTCTTGTTGAGAAAGGTCGTAATCGTAAGTGGTAAGTGTCAGCTGTCAATTTGAAATTGTAAAAGAGAGAATTCGTTATTATTTATGTGTGGTTCATCAATTAATTAAAAACAATTTACTCAATAAACCTTTAATTGTGATGTAATATTTATTTTTATTAATAGTGTAAAGTACAGACTGGTTATAAATAGTAAAGTGTAGTAATGATAAAGTTTTTACGTATCTGGCCTTGAAGGCAACTATGAGATGTCAAAAAGTAAGCAATATTTCTGTGAAATAAATTAATAATATTTATTATTTTTGCACATCATTTATTGTGATTATCTTCTAATTTGCAAACTAGTTAATGTTGTATTTGATTTACTTTGTTGTTGTATTTACATTATGTAATTTGTGCAAAATTATTGAATGAAAAAATTGGGGATAATTTCAAAATCAACAACATATTGCATAAAACATCTATTTATTATTTTTTTTATGAGTATAATCAGTGAGGAGATATGTAAAAGTAGTAGTTCTTACCTTTTTTTTAAATAATTATATGCAAAAGTACATCCTTATCGATGATGGTGAGGCAGGTTGTACATCGTCAGTCTATACATAATTAAAGAAAAAAAAGAATAGTTACTAGTGAGAAAATGAATAAGATTACAGGGTAAGCACATGATAAGAGTTGTTGAAATCACTAGACTATTAATAAAATTTTAACTTTCACATGAAATTAACCGCACCTAAAAATTCTACTTTATCTCACAACAATAAATATGGAAAATTTATGATTTATTGTACTAACTTCTATTAAAGTAAAGTTTTAATTATATAACCTCTAAATTTAACGAAACAGCACCTCAGGAAAAATCGGTCGAATTGTCATTACGAGATATTTTCTATAATCGTAAAAGAATTGTTGTGCAGCACTTTGAAAATAAAACTCAACATGATTTAGAACTCATTATTTTATGTACATAACGCAATTGTTATCACATTATTATCTCTTCATTATCTAAAACTTTGTCTATTCTTTCTCTTTGTCTAATCTATTAACTATTGATATTATAAGTTGCATCAGTGCATATCAGAAATTGTATTACTATAAGAATTAAAGTGCCTGTTAATTGTTAACAGGTAGGACAATATCGTTGAGAACGCTGCGAATTCAAGCTGGCAGCCAAGGAGGAGGCAAGTTGCGCCCAGCGCGCACACCTCAATCAAGCCTCCACTTCTACACAGGACCAGGGGACTATAACAGGTAAACACTTTTTTTTATATATACTTAAAAAATGATTTATTATTTTGCTTAATCTTAGTTATTTCGTGTTTTCGATGCGGAACAAGTTAATATTTGATTTCGTGTTGACATTTAGATGTTTATCAGAAAAGTCTTAAGAGTTAAGTTCAGTGAAGTGGTAAAACAAATAGTAAAAGTAGTCTTAAAACTGGGTACAGAGATGGGTCACAAATCCTTTCTGTTTTACAACGCTTTGAGAATTGCGACACTATCGATGAATAGCATCACTCTGACTATTCTGAGAATCTAATTCTTAGTTGCTTGATTACTATTGTAAATAAATTAAGAAGTAAAAGTATTGAATGACTTATGATAAATGCTTAAAGTTTTGTTAAAGCATCGCCAGTAGTTGACACTTTCTTCTTCGAGTGCAGTACTCTATTGCAGAGTGTTTCTTTCCTATCCTTGTGTTGCGCATGTTAGTGATCACAAGTACATGTGACCTACAGCTTAAGGTGGACTCCGAACCACCCCAAGTACATAACACTTGGATTTTTTAATTAATTTTTAGGAAATTTTCTAGGCAAAGTTTACCTCGGTGGTTTGTCATAGCTTTTCTTGGATGGTAGTCACTACTGAAAACTTATGATTAAATAGATCAGCATGGCTTGGGACGTTCACAACTCTTTTCTTCTAATCCTCCAGCCTACTACGATCAAAAATAAATGCAAATACTTGAAAAAAATGTAGTAGGCCTTGTTTAGTTGTAAAAGGCATTGTGGAAATTTGTTCTGGACCACTTGGAAACCACAAAACCTGATTTTGGTTAGAAAATCTTGAATAACAATCGTTTTAAATGGATTAGAATTGAATTAAAATTCAATGATGAATGTGTTATAACTTTTTTCACTGTTATTATTTTGTAATGTAATTTTGCACATATATTCTCATTATTATTGTAAATCGAATCATTCAGTTGCTGCTGTAACGATTGTCAGAACAATTGTTATCTAGGATATCCATCCTAGTTTAAAGTTAATCTGTGTTTATACAACCCGCCCTTAAAGGTTAACCTAAAGCGTACATTCATTTAAGTACTGTGTGCAGTGTCAATATTTTATTTAACAAAATGGCTGAAATTCTTATTGGTCATTGAAAAGGGAGAAGCAGTTCGTTTGGTTGGGAGAAACTGTTGAACAAACTGTTTCGCCCTTTTCAACGACCAATAAGAATTTTACAACTTGCTATGACATTTAAATGAATATGCACTTTTATTTAACATTTCAAAGGAAACAAGATTTTCTTGTCAATTTCCATGGCATTCTTTTTAAACAAAATTAGAATTTTTTGATGCAATTCTATTAATGCATTTAAAACGATTATTATTCATTACTTTTTAACCAAAACTTGGTTTTATGATTTTTAGGTGGTCCGTAACAAACTTCAGATTTTTTCTATTAAATTTAAGCCAACGGTTTCTTCGATTATTTGTATTTACCTTTGATCATAGTAAGCTGGTTGTTCTAATTACACACAAATCTTTTTTAAGGGGTTCTATACCTTATATAAATTTGGAATTGATTTTATTATAAGTAACAAAGATTTAGGGGTGTCTAGCTGTAAAGTGAAAAGACACTGTATGTAATTAAGAATCCTGTGAATCTTATATTAAACCTTGGTCAGCTTTTTTTAATTTGTTAATCTTACCTAGTAAGCTCATAAATATTGTTACAACTCCGAAGGCACCTTCATGATGACACACACTTTCATTATTATGAATGAAAATCTGAAAGTACTCGTGTAATGTCATTTTTTGTTTGACAGTTGAGGGCAGCAGTTTATGTGCACAAAAAGTTCTTAAAATTAATAAAGATTTAATGCATTTTCTAGTGATGAACCATATTTATAAATGTATTTAAAGCTAGTTGAACGAGTACGTCATTATTTAAGAAAGTCGCTAGAATGAAGAATTGTAAACGTTAAACATAACCTATAACCTACAGATCAGTAAAACTTTTCTGCAAGTATGTAATAGTGTAATATGTAATAAATAATTTTTTTTTTGTTAAAAACTAATGGATGTTAGAAGTATAATTTTGACCTGCATAATTACAAATTGATGTTATTATAACCAAATATGTTCAATGTCAAAATCAAAAGGCTCTTAGTGCACAAGTCGCTAGCTTAAATACATTTTCCACTTTGGTTGCATTGCTAGAATGGCACATTTTAAATACAACAGTAAACTGTTTAAACCATTTGATCGTTAGAAAACGTCTTTAATAATGAATTGTGGCTCAGACAGTCTGGCGGCAGGCTGCTAGGCAGCGGCCCACGTTCAATTCTCCAGAGCATTCAACGGATTTTTATGGTTTCTTTCTTGGAAGGTGATGGCAAACCACTGAGGATACTTGCGAGATTTCTCTCAAATGAAGTCTATGGACCCTTTACAGCTGGTTCGTAGCTTACCTATAACAGTAGAACACCCCTATTCTTGTATTTGCTGGAACCGTACAGCATAATGGAATGGGACAACAAAGAAAATCGAATTATTGCTGTGATGGGTCTTCACAAGTTTGGTAATAGGCAAATATTAAGGATTAAGGGGGATGGGGGTAAAGACTGCTCAAGATCTGGGAGATCATACACTGTACTTCAGAAGCAATTAAAGCCATCAAGGTCCAAGTTGATTGGAATTTGCTTTAAAAACAAAAGATTATGTTGCATTGAGATGCAGATAAAGACTATCAATATCTTGCATCGTAAAACAAGACTTCAGCATTTGCTTACCGCTACCCCAAAGGAAAAAAGGTGGGACAAATCAAAACGACTTTTGGCTTGGTATACTGATAAAAAATACCAAAAGATTTTCAAAAAGATGTGGAAGAGTGTTACAACAAATACAATGACAAGGGCGTATGCTCAGTTTGATGAAGTGGTAGGTATGATGGGGTCACAGATATGGATTTATGTTGAAAAGGAGTGAAAACATTGGAAATAGTGTGTTAACAATCGGTCTTTAGGTGCATTGTGAAGAAGATCTTGTTCAAAAGTCAAATATGGACTTTTCAACAAGATTCTGCACTGGCGCATCATCACAAATATGGCTTGAAAACAATTAATCAACAAAGTTCATAAACAAGTTCATCTGATGTGAGGACTGATCCTCTGAAGCCCGAACCTGAATCTGCAGTTTACTGCAAAGTATTATGGCCCCTTTTAGAGTGCATGACTTGCTCTTAAAGACACTAAAAGTATTGAATCACTTAAGAAATTGGCCATGCAGTGTCCAATATTCCAATGTATGAGGTGCATGCTGCAATAGACAAGTGGCAGACTGTCTTGAGAGCTGTGTGAATGTAAATGACTGTCATTTTGAATAATATCGTTGTATTTTATCTCATAATAATCGAATAATAAAACCTTCAATATTTAAAAAGCCGATTGCCTTTTTATTTTACAGTCTGTCAATCAAGAGCATGGCCGACTATTCAAGAATAGGATATGTGAATATTCTTAGGTCAAGCAGGTAGTTGGACCGTTTCCTTAAGGCGTTATAACAAAACATTAGTTTGTAACAGATTGCGGCAACAGATGGGTGTTTTTATAAAATCAGTTCGACGTATGTTCCTTATTATGTGGCTGTATTTTTCTTGTACATCCCAAAGGTCCTAAAATGTCAAGAAAAATGACTGAAATATATGAAAAAGGCAAGGGCATTTATGAATAAGTGGGTGAAATGGTATTTACAGACTAGAACCTTTGATGACTTTGGCGACGATGTGTACCGAAACAATAAAATAGATTCATTTTGCAGACCATTTAATTTAATTAAGGCTCTGTAACTTTCTATGACAATGATAGCTGCTGAATTTACTGAATGCATTCAATATGAAACTGTGAGATTAATTATTTTTGTATAATGTGATGTAGTATTCTTATCAAACTGAACCATATACAGTTATCTAGATTTGCTAGATTTCTGTTATAAAGTTATAAATTATAACCAAATATTTTTGGTTTACTTGTTGTCTTCTGAACACTATGCCTATAACAAAGAAAAACTTAAAAATGCAGACTAACTTGCCCCGGCTTATAATGAAGACTGGCATTACATTACGGACCTCAGGCTCAGGACCTTTGACTTATTCCATCGATATTAATAGGTTAAGAGTGACTTTTTTGGAAATGATTAAATCATTTTTATCAAAACAGATTAAGTTTTCTTCGTGGTTATATTTGTGTAGTGGCTCATCATTCATTAAATACCTATCTTGTTTAATTTCAATGGGTTTTTGCTGTAACCAACACAGGCAACAATTAAAATACTACTTATAAATAAGTGGGAGTAGATTTGCTAAAATAGGAAATTCCTTGTTATAATAAAAGTAATAATGTAACAATTAATTGTTATACCTACTCTAGAGTTTGTAGATAAGGATAAGGTAGATAAGTTAGGGACAGTTTGTGTGAGAGGTTTCATGTTTGCCATCACGTAGTGCACTCCTATTTTAAGTTTCAATACGATTTGCATTTCGAACGCAAAAAGAAAAAAATAAGTCGAGAAGATTAATTTGAATGTAACAACGCGTGTTATCAGAAGATAACAGAAGATAACGGAGACAGAATTTGAAAGTTTGTTTTCACTAGACATTATTAGAATATTTAAATAAAACGCGCGGAGGAGCGAAATTTTTAGTAACCGTGGATCATTTTGATGGAGTGTTTATATTTTGTTAAACAGCACATTGTCCCCATTTCAAACAAAAATATTTTGTTTTTATTTATGTAGAATGTGGAGTATTGGGACGTTCTAAATAAATTCCTGTCTGCTTCTTTTTACTGTTATTACAGCTCGAGTTTTTCGTGATTATTACGTAAAATAAAACCTTCAATAGAACTAACTGATGGGTCCAATAGTCCTCGATTTCTAAATATAAGTTCAAAGAGGAAAAAATAAAGAAATTATACAGTCCATTTAGAAAAGACGTCAGTTTGTTTTGGTTATATGTGATTATAAGAAAGACTAGAGACGAGGTGGCCCACCTTTTGGGCGCATTTAACAACACTTGGAGAGATGCCAAAATGCCGTCGAAAAGTTGTAGTTTATTCTGGTGCGTGAACAACGAACCGAAAGACAATTTGACGACCATTCCTTCATTCATTTGAAGTTTTTTTTAATGCCGCGCGTACCGTTTTCGATGAAGACTTCCGGGTATTATTACGATGCACCTCCATATTCGGCCATTCAGTAGTGCTGGTATTATTACGTATTGGTATCATTTTCAAAATGAACTTTCTTAAAGGACGGCCGAGGGTACGGGGTGGTCGTTCCGTCAACATTAAGGATTGGGAGAAACAAGGCGAACTTCTTACCACTTGGAATGACGGTATGTTTGATTTGTATCAAGTCAAAAACAACAATAATGCCTGTGTATATTGTGTGCTTTTGTATAAACTTTTGTACCAACACACCCCTCTCACCATATACTGTTTTATTTAATTTAAAAAATCTAGATTAGATAACACTTTTATTTGATGTTGCCTTTTTGCTTTAATAATCAATTTAATGAATGAATTGACGAAAGGTAAGAATGTACTAATAACTTTATGCCCGCTGCGATTTTTCAAAACGACCTTTAAGAGTAGATAGATCATTACCTATAAATAAGGTAAAGGAAAAATTTTATTTTGATAAATAAAATCGTGGAGCACGATTAAACTAATAACGTTTATTTCATTTTATACTAAAAAGGTCGAGTATCAAAAAAATCTTCTGGATCACTGACGAATGCAGTCGTGCACGGAAAATACACGAATTTTAACTCGGAATCTAATAAAAAAAGAAATTGAAAGTTCGCAAAATGAACTTTGGATTCAGTTCATATCTCTGGTTGTTCTAAACTGTGTTACTGCTATTCTCACAATAACTATGCTTTTTATTTTTTACGTGTATACTTTATTGTATAAGTGATCCACGTGATCTTAAAAAATGGTCCCTTGTCGAGTAATTTTACGTTTACCTTCGACACTTGATTACTCATCACGTGTGTGCACTCGCCGGTTAACTTCATTTACACGCTATTTCCATATTCAATACGGTTTTAACATGTGACACTGACACATTCATAATAATACGGAAAGAGAAAAATGCGTATTGTGAAGGTGGAACTGAATATTTTAAAAATTGAATTAAGAAATAAATGAATAATAAAGAAACTCGGTCGCACCGTAGCGGCAACGCCTCGTTGTATCCACGGCTTAATTTCCATATAACATATATTATGAAGAATGTAGAATCTTAATTCCGTTATTCCCGCATTTCGTTATAATATGAACTTGTATTGATGATCTTATGTTTAGTGTGTGTGTATACTTATCCCGAAAGCGAACGAGCATTGAAATATTTTTAGTGGTTCCAGTTCGACTAAGGACGCGAAAAGAAATAAATAACCATAGCATATCAGTGATATAATATTAGAATTTAAGTAAGTATAAATAGAAGTTACGTGCAGATGATTTATATATTTAACACTTGCTAGTAAAATAGATGTACAACATCCGCCCACTGTTTTAACAAAATAAAAACTCTTTTCAAAGGTTTCTAGTACAAAAAGTTAGCTAATTAACGAAAACAAGACTCTTGCTAATTGTTAAATACCCGCCCCTTTTACGAAAAGTATACAATTAGTGCTAGTTAATAGTTTTGTGTAGTAAGCAAATATTTCTAATGAGAACAGAATCCTCATTTCATGACACCCTTTTATTTTCTAGATTTTAGACCAGTCATAATATACAAAAATAACTTTTCAAAAAATATCATTTTAAGCTATCATTTAACCTATTTAAGAAATTTCATTCATCACAACATGAAACACCTCAACAAGAAATGTGATGAACTAACAATAACTAGAAGGACTAGCTTAAAGTAATTTTAAAATTATTTTCCGGCATTATGTTCTTCTTTACAAGTGCATCCGATAAGACGGAAAGATAACTTTAAACACTATTAAAACTTATTATGTAATTATTAAACAACTAAAAACGAATTATTGGGTCATTCCATAAAATAAGAGCAACTATCAAATGTGATGGGTTTTGGATTTTCTTCAAAATTTTGGTGCAGTATCTACGAGTATCTAGGACCTCAAGTGATCAAAATCAATAATATTAAATTTGCATATTTCATAGTTTCGTCTGTATAAGTATCATCATCAGGGAAAATAACTAAAACTTATTCTTTGAAGATCAGTAGCTAGATCATGATTATCAATACTTTGTTTAGGTAATATATTGCTATGGTCTTCTGTCTTCTGTTCTTCTGTAATTGATCAACACCAAGTTAAAATTGTTATATTTTATCAGTTTAAACTAAGATTTTGAAATTTTCTTCATCTTGTACAAATTTTTTCCTCAATTGCCCCCCCCCCCCGTGAATCTGCACCTCACTATAGACACAATTGATTAGGGAAACATGTCTGTTTAAAACCAATCAATTCTCTAGATGTTGAGGAGAACAGGTAAAAGTTATTTAACGTAAAACGAAATAATGAAAATAATTGAATAAGAATAATAAGAAAGATATATATACAGCATTTGATACTGATCGCCACATGAATACACTCCCGTAGTTTCGTTATTTTAAGGAGTAAGAATTTTAATGTTAGCACAGTGATACATATTCATGAGTTTCATTTTTTGAGATACTTAACTTAAATGTGAACTGTAAACCCAGCCTACCACGATTCTTCAAACAAGGCCAATTTTCGATATTTCGCTTCGCGTTGGATATATCAAAAAAAGTTATTTGAAAAAGTTGTTTAGAATTCAATTTTGATCCTTAGTAGCAAGTTTCATGACAAAATTCGCATTTTTAATTTTTCAGTATGTTAGCGTTGTCTGCATACAGTTACAAATTTTTACCTTATATCTACCAAAATTAACTGTATTTTTTGTCAGATTGACATTTCGTTCAATCAAATTTTATTTTCCATGACACTCGATTGAATTAAAAAGTAAACTTGTAAGTGTGTGCAGACTTAATGCTAACATACTGAAAAATTAAAAATGCGAATTTTGTCATGAGACTTGATACTAAGGACAAAAACTGAATTCTAAACAACTTTTTCTAATAACTTTTGTTGATATAGCCAACGCGAAGCGAAATATCGAGAATTGGTGCTGTTTGAATGGTCGCGGTAGGCTGATTTACAGTTCACATTTAAGTTGAGTACCTCAAAAAATGCAACTCGTGAATATGTATCATTGTGCCAACATTCGAATTTTACCCTTTAAAATATAATCTTTAACCCTTTATACCTTTCGGTGTCGAAAAAAGTTTTTCCAAAACAAGTTAGGTGAGCAAGTTTTTAACATTCCTAGAGTATAATCACTCGGCACAATGAGCTTTAAAAGCGACGAATATGACGTTACACTAGCCGCCATTAGACACCATCTAAATTTGCTTTTCTCTAAAACTCTGACAAATACGAAGAAGATAATTACATTTCATAAGTAAAGTATTCCTTTGTTTAAAATATTAAATATAAAATTTATATTCTAAGATTAATTTCAAAATACTATGTTTTAAAATTGAGGTTATGTAGTTTATGTGCGCATTTCGTGTCAGTGAGAACCGCCAATGGAAATATCTTATTACAAAACCGGAAACACCTACTCCGCCATATTGAGACCCCATCCCGGTCGTATGTGGTAGATGGTTATGTTCCTTCCTACAGTTTTATATTCTAAGTGTGGGATAGTCTGAGCCAAAAGTTATGGAGCTGTGCTGTTTTGACAAATAATTACATAGTTTTGCTTCAAATAATGGCTCAAATGATACGATAGTTTTATTAGAATGCTAGTTATTATTTATGTATGTTTTAAATTAATTATTAGTCTTTTTATTAACTTTTGACTGTCTAGTCCAAACTTAATAAGAACGTGAAAAAATTACGAAAAAACAATTCTTCTAACCAGAAATTTCATTCAAGTTTACTTTTTTATTAGTAAAAATAAAATATTATTATGTAAACATTAAAAAATAAAGAAATCTCTCTAGAATATAAATAAATTATACGTTTCTAGAGGAAAACAAATTAATGCACTAAATGACGTTGACTCAAGTTTTGAGGTTATCTTTGTAAATATATGTATATAATATGATGGATGAAATACTATTTATTCAGATTCATTTAAAACGTAGCAGTAAATAATTTCCGAATTATGTATCTTTTTATTTAATATAACTGAGTTTGTTTTCGAGATGTGAATTACGATCGGCCAGTGGTGCTGCATGTAACTATATAAAGCATTTAAGTTTCCCGCTCGTTTGTCGCAATGCGACGTTGTTACTTAGCGAGCTATATCAAGCGTTCATTCGACAAATTCTTCGTATTAATTTCTTTTTTTTGCAAAACTACCTTCGTAACAAATTTGAAACTGAAACGGCACAATCTTACAACGTTTTTACATGAAATGTTTTGGTGTCATATTTTGTTTATCATTTTTATGAAATTATGATAATAAATGTATCAACAATTTACCATTTTGCATAAGATCGCGTGTTATTTTTAAATGCAATTTATGCATAAACAAACTTCCTAAACATTGAAGATTTTTCAGAAAATAATTTTGTACATTAAAATCTATCAACTGCAGTAATCTTTCTTACATTTTCATCATACAGTCGAGGGAAAAAAACGCACCACTTGAAAACGCACCAAAAATACCAAAATTCCAAACCGTCATAACTCGGCGGATTTTGGACGAAAATGCATGAACCTGTGAGTACTAAAAAATTTAAAGTATCTAGTTTAAGGGCGTGGGAGCGAATGTTACGTAAAGGCCTTTCCGCCCCTCGCGACCGCCCACAGAAAAAAAATGTTTTTGATTAAAGAAATGTCAAACTTTAACAGCTTGTACGGCGTACCAAAAAAATCGTGGACCCTATCGACCGCCAAGGCAATAAAGTTCAGTCCTTTTTCTGTCAAGTTTTCAAAACTTCGAGTGCCTACGATTTTTTGGCGCAAAGTTATGAATTTTTGAAATCTACCCTGCATTTTGTCGGGTGTTTTTCCTCTTCTGCCAGCGACATTATTATCGGTTGAGTTTGAATCTTTTCTTTTCCAAATTCAAAAATTTTTGAAAAATGTTTAATTAATAAAAACATTTTTTTATTAACGTTCACTTTTTTTAACGTGTAACCGCCGACAACGTTACCTGATGTGCAAGTGCCTAAATTAATGTTTTGATTTTTATTTTACTAGTGTTGAAATTAATCAGTATCAAAAAGTTATTTGAAGCGTTACAATGCCACAATTAACGGGCATTCAACGTGCACGAATTGTTGCTCTTTTGGAGGTAGCAGTTAGCATGCGACACACATACACACGATGTGTAAAATCCGACCGACAACCTCCTCATGGTGCACATAGGGTAACACTGATGTCGGCGGTTACACGTTAAAAAAATTAATGGTAATAAAAAAATGTTTTTATTAACCCAATAACGCCTACCGTATGATTTATCATACGTAAGTCATGTGTCTTTTGGATTTCAAATGAGACACGGTGTGGGCTTGCTATCTGTCTTCTATAAGTATAGTTGGGGGCATAATAGTGCTATATACGTGTTATCAAGATTTTTAGAGGAACTTTTATGAAATTGGAAGACATTTTTGTGTATTGTTTTAGGCCTAGTTTCCAATAGGCGCAAAAATGAGTCTGAGGTAAGGTTATGTTAATTTTTTTGTGATCCTGTTACTTTTTGCATTGATTTGACAATGTATCTTGATTTGATATGGTCAAGTGAGACTATCAAAGCCTAGCTAAATCATTGCAAACACGTATTTCGATCTCTGGCGTCAAAAGAAAATGACGTATGTTTTATCATACGGTAGGCATATAAGGGGTGTGTCGTTTTTTTTAGGAAGAACTTGTACAATCCATCAGATCCACGAGATGCGGAACTTCTCAATTATTTGGAGTCCCTTAATTCAGACGATGAAGATTATATTTTAGTGAGAGACTGCGACCGTATAGACTTGACAGTAGGTACTTCCCCCAAGAGATGGTCAAGATAGCGATGTCGATGACGCACCGAGTGATGACGACGGAGAATACGGTATTCGTTCCTTGGGAAAAGGAGTGCTCAAACAACCAATGGAAATCACGGCTGTTACTACAGGTGGTGAACAATCAGAAATTCGTCTCCAAGATCATGAGAACAGTAATGAACTGCCTATCAACGAACCTATTGATATCGATATTTTGAGTTCGAGTGACGAAGAAGATAACATACCACTTGCTGAAAGGTTCAAGGACGAAATTGCTAAGCGTCGTAAAAACCGACGTCCTAAAAAAAGTCAACATACCAAGAGACAACGTATTTGGGATGAAAAAATCTTGACACATAGAGACGGAAAAAGGAAAATTGCGAAAACATCCCAACCTACCATTACACAAAGAATCATGGAAGAACAGTTGAATCCGATAGATCTGTTCAAAATATTCTTTCCTGAAAATTTCATAGAGTTTGTTTGTACTGAATCAAGAAGATATGCCATTTTCAAAGGAAAACACGATTCCTCCGTTTCTACCGAAGAGATGTATGTTTACTTTGGAATTTTACTTCTCTCTGGGTACACCAAGGTTCCCTGCAGAAGATTGTATTGGGAAACAAGGGGCGATACATTCAATTCATTAGTTAGTAATAGCATGTCTCGCGACCGATTTGAAAGTATACATCGTTATTTGCATTTCAACGATAATACAAAAATTGAGCCGAACAACCGAATTTATAAAATACAACCACTAATAGAGAGGGTAAATAGTGTTTCACAAGAATTAGCCGAACCACTATCTTCTTGTTTTTCATTGGATGAAGCAATGGAACCGTATTTTGGTCGACATAACATGAAACAGTTTATTAGGGGCAAACCCATTCGATATGGATTTAAATTTTGGTGCCTAACATCACCTGAAGGTTACATTTTGAAGTTTAATCCTTACTGCGGAGCCGGAGACAAATCAGAAGGAAAAACTTTGGGCTCGAGTGTTACTGAGAAATTATGTTCTACCTATTTACCCCAAAACTCGACAGTTTATCTGGATAATTTCTTCAACTCTTTACCTCTGCTAGAAGAACTAAAAAGAAAGAATATCAATTGCATTGGCACTATTAGATCTGACCGTATACAAAAAGCCCCTTTGAAAGATCTAAAAAAGGCAGACCGTGGTGCTGCACATATTTTAACAGACAATTCTGATAAAATCACTCTTACTAAATGGAACGACAACAATCAAGTAATCATGGCGACTAATGTCGAAAATGACGAGATATGTTTCACCAAAGGATACTGTAAACGTTGGTCCAAACAACAAAAAAAGCATATACAAGTAGATCAACCCACAGTAATAGACTTGTACAACCAAGGAATGGGAGGTGTCGATTTGTTCGACAAAATGCATGGTCTCTACAGAATACGCATACGATCTAGAAAATGGTACTGGCCATTTATTCGATTTTGTCTGAATGGAGCCATGGTCAACATGTGGCTGCTTTATAGATTTGTTCACCCAAAAATCAGCCTTCTGGAATTCTTGAGAAGAACTGTTTGCGCATTGTTGACGGCTCCTGAATATTTACAGGGTCCAAAACCAAAGCGCAGTAAGAATGTTCTGAAGGAAATACGATACGACAGGACCGACCACCTGATTGACAAACAAGCTACTCAAAGACGTTGCGCATATTGTGGAAAATGTGCAAAATTTTCATGTGTAAAATGTAATGTGGGACTACATCCAGACTCATGTTTCCGCATGTATCATACCCCTCCTGTATAATATAAATCTGTTTATTGTTATAACTAATAATACAAGTTCAGGAATAAATAATTATATTCAGTAATATAATTTTTTCCAACACTAGGTTCGCGACTTTCAATATCCAGGAGTACTACTCCTATATGCCTAGCGTATGATATGTCATACGGCAAAAAAACAAGTGATCACACGAAAATTTTTCTAAAAAAAATATTCGTGTGTGCTTCTAGTGGTGTAATGAAGTAACTATCCAGTTTTTGCATTTTTCTGAAGGAAAAATTTACTCCAGCATTATTGGGTTAATTAAAAACATTTTTCAAAATTTTTGAATTTGAGAAAAAATGTTCAAACTCAACCGGTAATAATGTCGCTGGCAGATGACGAAAGACTCCCGACAAAATGCAGGGTAGATTTCAAAAATTCATAACTTCGTGTCAAGTCATCGTAGGCACTCGAAGTTTTGAGAACTTTACAGAAAAAGGGCTGAACTTTATTGCCCTGGCGGTCGATTGGGTCCACGATTTTTTTGGTACACCGTACAAGTTGTTAAAGTTTGACATATTTTGAATTAAAAACATTTTTTATTCTTCGGGGGGAGCGGGGAGCGGAAAGGCTTAAACAAAACATTCGCTCACACGCCCTTAAACTAGACACTTTAAACTTTTTAGCACTTAAAGGTTCATCCATTTTGTCCAAAATCCGCCGAGTTATGACGGTTTGAAATTTTGGTATTTTTGGTGCGTTTTTTTCTTCGAGTGTATTTTTCTACAGCCACAAACTCCTTAAATCTCACGTATATTATTAGCATTTCTAGAATATCAACATTACACATGTGTTGCTTGCATATGAAAATTTAATGAAATCAACATACAGTGTGTTTTTTATAAACGATAATATAGGAAATCCAATGGAATTTTATCATTCTCCTCCTAAATTTGTACCCTTACAAATGTAAGTGGAAATTTTGGTATCAATCGAAAGAAGAATTTATTTTACGTCAAAAACACATTAAACTTTATGAAGAAAACCAAAAACTGCTTAGAAAAATACTTAAAAAACTTATTCATTTATTCCTTTGGTAATAAGCTATAAAGAAAAGCTGAAAGCTGTGCGCCAATTGGTGTAGCGGTTAACGCATCAGATTCGTAATCAGAAAACCCACGTTCGAATCCCATTCTCGTATACTTTTTTTTAATTGTATTACTTAATTGTTATTTATTATCTTTAGAACTTGATTTTAATTATTTTTTTTATTTCACATTTACACTACGGGGGAACCAACAGTCAAAGTCAACTGTCCCCCATCTAACATGCAACACGAATACACACACCCATAGTTGAGGTGGCGGAATTTTCCAATTAGAAAAATCCCGTCGCCCCAAGTGGGATTCGAACCGACGACCCTTGGAACACGAGTGATGCACTGACACCATTCGTCCACCGCCGGCCCGATTTTAATTATTATTATAACAATTATTATTAGTTTTATGCCCTTTTTCATCTGCTTTTCCCATAGCTGAAGTTGTACAAAAATTAAATAAACCAGGTTATTAAGAAAATATTACTACTAATACAATGTCTACTAAGTAATACGAACTACTACTAACACAATTGACAGAAGTAAATTCTAATGAAACAAATATTTAACCAAAACATTAATAGTTCAAAATAACAAGTTACACCAACTTAAATTAGATGTTCAAATAAACCACCATTTACAGCCAAACAATGTCCCAATCGCTTTTGAAAACTTTGGCGGACATTAACTAACTGTTTCCGTGGAATTCTTCGGCATGCGTCTGTTATGGCGATTTTCATCTCCTCAATGTTTTGGTATTTTTTTTCATAAATTATGTTTTTGAGATGACCCCATAAAAAGAAATCGCAAGGATTAAGATCTGGGGATCTTGCAGGCCACGACATGGCACCTCTAATCCCAATCCAAGATTTTGGAAATGTTAAATCCAAATAATCTCTTACACTGTGAGCCGAATGCGCTGCGCAGCCATCGTGTTGGTAGTATACAACATTTTCCCCAGCTACCGCTTCAAGGGCAGCTCCAATCTCAGTTTGTAGTATTTCCAAATACTTATCTGCAGCTAATATCTCGTTAATAAATATGGGACCAATGAAGTGGCAGCTGTAGATACCAATCTAGACATTTACTGATTCTCTATATTGGGTTATTCGTGGTAGAAGTACATGGGGATTTTTTGGAGCCCAATGTTGAAAATTTTGCTTTGTTTGGAGTACCATTTAGAGTAAACGTACGTTGTTTCATCAGTGAAACAAATGTGCCGATAAAAGTTGCGGTTCCTTTGCGCCTTTGCCATCATCTCTTCACAGAAAATGTTTCTCCGCTCGTCGTCTCCATGCAACAATTCTTGATGGATTTATGGTTTAAAAGCTTTAAATTTATTTTTCTTTAACATCTGAAATACCTTGCTGTAAGATATTTGCACATCCGAAGCTGCTTTCCTCACACTTAAAGTTGGATTATCGATAAACCTCAAAAGAACCTCTTCTACCTCTTCAAAATTTGGACTTATTCTTTTTCTCTTCTTGCTATAATGGACGTTTACACAGCCTGTAGTTCGGAATCTACCTACCAGCTTACTGATAAGGTAAGTGCTTGGTACTTTTTCTCTATTCGTAACACCCGCATAGTAATCTGAAATTTGCTTATAGCTATTGCCTTGAAATGTAAAGAAATTACATGAATTCTATCTTCTAACATCAAATTCATTTTAAAGATACTGTGAAAACCACAAACACAACAATAGTACAATCTAAAACAAATAAAACGTCACTGATTACAAATCTATTATTTGTTATACTACAAATGAAATTTTTTATCAAGCTTACTAGATTTGTACAACTTCAGCTAAGAGAAAAGCAGATGAAAAAAGGTCATAAAACTAATAATAATTGTTATAATAACAATTAAAGTCAAGTTCTAAAGATAATAAATAACAATTAGTAATACAATTTAAAAAAAAGTACACGAGAGTGGGATTTGAATGCAGAATTTCTGATTACGAATCTGATGCGTTACACCAATCAGCGCACAGCTTTCAGCTTCTTCATAAAATTTAATGTGTTTTTGATGTAAAATGAATTCTTTTTTCGATTGATACCAAAATTTCCACTTACATTTGTAAGGGTACAAATTTAAGAGGAGAATGATAAAATTCCATTGGATTTCCTATAATACAATAATATAATAATAATAATTGCTACAACCTGAAACCAGGCCCCAGAAGCTATAAGCTTGTGCAGGAGGGAAGGGGCGATTATTATTATTACGTAGGCCCAAGTACGACTGCAGCCGACTTACAGACGGAACAGCACAAATCCCAAGTCTAGCACGCTTGACATTACACTACCAAGGCTGTAATATTCCAATATTATCACTTATAAAAAACAGACTGTATATGTAGTGTCTTGTTCAGTTGATCCTTAAAGTTTATAGAGGTAGCTTATATGGTTTGATGTGAGGGTACATTTATTTTGCCTCATTTGCATGGTTATCATAATTTCTTACTAGTGTTAAATTTAGAAAAAAAAATTTCGTAGGTAAAATACACTACTTGTGTTGTTTCATTATATCTAGTATGAAATCTGCAAAGAAAATAGTCTAGGTGCTATGTTATATTAATGCTCTAATACTTATCTGCGTAACACTCTCATTGTTTCATTTGCGTTGATTTTTAACTCCACGGGATGACAACTTGTCCACGTAAATGACATATTCTACATATATTCATGTTCTTACATTATGGACCGCAAAGAAAAGGTGGAAAAGAAGAAGAGAATGCGGGAAGAAAAGAAGAGAAAAAATTAAAAATGATCCAGCAAAGAAACAAATGGAAAATCTTAAACATGATCACGTAAAATAAAAATTACTAATTTTTATTTTACTTGTTATTAACCATTATTTAGCATTATCGTGTTAGAAACATCTTCTTATTATAATATTAAAGCTCCTTTTTTGTATTATAATCTTTCCTGTCATTTGCATGTTATTTGAATCATTTACATGGATTCAGACACTGTAAACATTGAAAATGTACAGATTAAGCTCTACTAACCAGCAGTATGTGTTCTATACAATAAATTAATCATACCCTTTCTTAGAAAATCAACATTCTTTTTTTCCGAGAATTTTTCACATCCAAATTGTGGATTTCGGGAGAAACACCCATAAACCAATTTAGTTTTTCTCAAAATTTTTAATTTGCGTTGTAACTGTTGTGGGACTGTGGTAACTAATCTAAAATGGTTTTGAGCCTTCCTCAACTATTGTGGTAGTAAGGAGAGAAAAATAATATTTTCTCCTATGTCACTCCAGACTATCATGGTCATATTGAATCATTAATAACTAGGATTAGATTTGGTAATTCCGATTTAGATGAAATTTTGCGAGCATATAGATAACATATCATAGATTATTTGGGCCAAATGTCATTAATGTTGACTGAAGAGTTACCGAGTTATAATACTTCAAATTAGATTTTCTCCCCGTACTAGCCCGTAGTGAACATGGGTTTTTTTAAATTAATTACTCGATTTCTAGAACAGCAATTTTGATTATTTTTTGTGTATGTGTAGTAAATATGTAGGAGATAATCTGTGCCAAGTTTCGTCCATTTGACTGTAAGAGTTTTGAAATATTGCAGTTCAAAGTTCACCCTGCTCTAATGCTGATCCGCATACACTAGACACAGTATTTTCAAACATTAATTACTCCTCTCTTTAGCTGCATCTTGATGATTCATTGCGTATATATAGACAATATACTCTAATATTTTTATGCAGTGTTACATACAATTTAACTGAAACGTCTTGGAGTTATAGGTATTCAAATTCAAACTACACCCATCTTCTTCTTCTTATAAGCACAACAACCTAGACGGTTAAGGCTGCCTTGCGGCTTTCATGATCCTTATAATGGGGGTGGATCAGTCCCCATTTCTATTATTAAAGACTGTTGCATGTTCTGGTCCTGTCTGTAATCTTCTGCCATCTTTTACGATCTTTCGCTTTTTCCCTCCATCCCATAATCTTCATTGTTCTTAGGTCTTCCATCACGCAGTCCCACCATCTAAACCTGGGTTTTCCTCGGGATCTTGATTCAGCTGGTCTCCATTCCATTAGTATCTGGATAACTGTCTGCTTCACTTCTGACTATGTATCCGAGCCATTACAAACATTGCGCTTTAATATACTTCACTATGTCTTCCCCTTCCATTTCTTTTACTATCTCAAAGTTCATTTTTCTTCGGAATTCTGTTTCTGTGACTTTTATTGGTCCCAATATTGTTCTAAGCACTTTTCTCTCGAATATACGTAGATCTTCCTCTTCTTTCTGAGTAAGGGCTGCTGTTTCCATTGTGTAGACAATAACTGATCTTATTAGTGTCTTGTAGATTGTAAGCTTGGCTTTTTTCTTGAAATTTCTGTTCGTTAATAGTTTTCTGTTGGCGTAATAAGCTTTGTTACCTAATTGTATTCTTTCCTTGATATTTTCGCTATTTTGCATTTTTGAGATTATCATTCCTAAATAATTAAATCTTTCTACCTCTTCAAATTTGTATGATGCTGTTTCTAAAGGTTTTAGCTGACACTGTTTTGTTTTACTGAATTTCATATATTTTGTTTTCTGTTCATTCATTCTTAATCCCATTATTTTTGCTTCGTATTCTAATTTTTCAAATGTTATTAATTCTCTTTTACTTCTACTAATTATAACGATATCATCGGCGTATGCCAAAATTAGTACATTTTTAGTTCTTATTGTCCCTTTAGTCATGTTTATTTTGCTAATTATGCTCTCTATTACCAGATTAAATAATAATGGAGATAATGAGTCTCCTTGTTTTACACCAGATGTTGTTTCAAATTTATCTGTTGTTTGATTTTCAATTCTCACTGCTACTAATGATTCCCTTAATGTCATTTCAATTAAATTTAAAAGTTTTTGTGGTATTCCCATTCTTTGCATTTCTACAAGCATAATTTTTCTGTTAATTCTGTCAAAAGCATTTTTGAAATCTATAAATAATATGTGTAATTCTATGTTATGTTCATATGCTTTTTCCAAAATCTGCGTCATTATATACATTGCATCTACCGTAGATCTACCTGGCCTAAAACCTTGTTGATAATCTCCTATTAATTGTTCAGTATACTTTTGTAGTGTATTTTTAATTAGTAATGTTAATAGCTTATATATAATGTTTAGCAGTGTAATACCTCTATAATTAGAGCATTCTTCTTTATCTCCTTTTTTATATATCGTTATGATTATACCTTCTACCCATTCTGTAGGCATAATCTCCTCCCTCCATATGTTAACTAATATATTATATAAATGTCGGCCAAGTTCGTCTCCTCCATACTTTATCAGCTCTCCAACTATTTTGTCCCTTCCGGCAGCTTTGCCATTTTTAACTTTTTTAATAGTTTCCTTTACTTAGAGGTAGGTTGGTTCCTCTATATTTGAATCTATTTCTTCTGTGCTTATAATGTGTTGTGTTTCACCTCTTAATATGTTCTCAAAATATTGTTTCCCAAATGCGTGATAGCCTCTCTCAATATTTAATAAATCTTAGTCGTTATGATAACTCAATCTGGAAGCCAATCAAAGCCTCCAGAAAACCTATGACAGCCATCCCTCCAATACGCAATGAAGTAACAAATTCAATAACCTGGGCTAGAAGTAATCGAGAAAAAGCGGATTTATTCTCTCATCGCCTGGCAGAAGTGTTTACTCCTCTTAACGACACTCCAGATCCGACCTTACAAAATAACAATGCTCAAACTGATCATCTAACAACTATACAACCAGTGTCTCCAAAGGAAGCCAAAGAAAGAATTTCCCTTCTAAATGACAAGAAAGCACCAGGCATTGACATGATCACAACAAAAATGTTAAAAGAACTACACTGTAAAAAATGAGTTGAAATTTACCTTGGGAAAGAGTTAACATTCCTCTCTTATTCGCGGTAGTTTTACTCTAAAATTTAACTTTACCTATACGTTAATAGTTGTTTTACTATTTGTGGTAAAATGTTCTTTAATTGTGTAAAATTACACAAATATAAGTAATATAAGTTCTACTACATTTAACTGGTTAAAATCACTATCCATAATGTAAATTTACATAACTCAGGAAACTTTTCCTTGGAGATTTATTATTACTCAATAACTTGATTCATTTTTAGTGTAATATTAAAGATAAGATGAACTTTAACAAGTATAGTGTAATTTTACCCTTAATATGTTTTTAACCGATGAGATACTATTTCGCTGATTGCACTTGTTTGTTGATGAGTGGTGACCTTCGTTTCGTGAAAGAATTCAGAAACCCAATATGAACAGTCCAAATTGGGCTTTTGGGTCGATGGTCGGATGATTTCTTGTTACAGATTTCGCAATCGGCGAGGCGTACCCTATCGATATCGAAAGAAGTGTTCATTGCTCATTAATATTTTGTTTTTTGTTGTAGTGTAGTGCAGATTTATTAAAGGCAAATATTTACACGTATGACCCAAGCTGGGAAGAATTTTATTTTATAGTAGAAGTTAAAAAATAATCGGTAAGTATATGTTAAAATTACAAATTTAAATCAATAAAATAAAAATATTTAATTTAATGTTTTTCTAGGATGAATCAAAAATTGAAGAATTCGAAATAAACTAGCATAACTGTAATTGAGAAAGGTACTCGTGTATAATTGTTTATATAATTTATAATTTTTAAATTTTCTAGGTGGAATCGAAACTTTATCTGAATGTCTTTGAGAGACCAAATATTTCAGAAAGCCCCTTAAAAGAAGTTCTGTTAATGTCTTGTATTTTATATAAGTACATATGTTCAATAAAAATTACTTTGATTTTATTTTGTTTCATACAATCCATTTACCAGTGTAAATAATATTCAGAGGAACGATTAAATTTGCAAGTACTTTCGCAAGTCATTGTTACATTCAAGAAGTATTTTCACATTTGTATTTTAACCCTGAAAAGTACTATTACCATGAAATATTAACTTTGTCATGTAACTTTACACAGGTGTTTTAATGTTAAAATGTAAAATTACATTGAGATTGTAATTTTAATCTGTAAATTTATTTAAAAAGGATGCTTTACAATGCAAATTTAACCTAATATTGTAATTTCCCACTTCGTATAAAAATTACACTTTGAAGTAAATTCACCCCAAAAAATGGAGGTAACATAGTTGGTAATTTTTTAGAGTGTACCCAAAAAAGGGATAGTGATGTTGACATATATATTCAATGCTATCCTGAGATTACAATATTGGCCAAAAGAACTCAAGAAATCTGAAATCATACTTATACCAAAACCAGGGAAGGAACCAACCAACGTATCCTCATACAGACCAATAAGTCTGCTACCCACCATCTCAAAACTCCTAGTAAAGTTGCTATTGCAACGAATCAATTCAACTTTCAATGCACTCCCTCATCATCAGTTTGGATTTTGGCAAGAACATTCAACGATACAGCAGTGCCATAGAGTAGTACATGAAATCAATGTAGCCCTAGAAGAAAGGAAATATTGTTCTGCAATCTTTTTAGATGTCAGTCAAGCCTTCGACAAGGTATGGCACGAAGGCTTGCTGTACAAGATCAAACAGACTCTTCTGACACCATACCACAACCTGTTAAAATCATACCTAACCGACAGGCTATTTCGTACTAAAGTAAAAGATGAAACCTCCCAATCTAAACCTATCAGATCCGTGTCCCCCAGGGAAGCGTCCTGGGGCCATTTCTATATTTGGTTTACACGTCAGATCTTCCAACTTCTGATTACACAGCCACTGGTACTTTTGCAGACGACACTGTCATTCTGTCAACTCACGAAGATCCAGTATTTGCTTCCTCAAATCTGCAAGACCACCTTTTTACATTAGAAAAGTGGCTCCAAAAGTGGAGGATAAAAATCAATGCAAGTAAGTCACAACACATCACATTCACCTTTTAAAACGACAAAAATGTCCTCCAGTCTACATCAATGGTACAGAAGTCCCACAGTCACTTTGCGTCAAGTACTTAAGACTCCACTTAGACTGTAAACTTAATTGGAGAGATCATATAAAGAAGAAACATAAACAAATCGACCTCAAAATAAAAGATTTATACTGGCTCCTAGGCAGGAAATCAAGACTGTCGCTAGAAAACAAAATCCTGCTATACAAAGCTATAATCATCCCTATATGGACTTATGGCATAGAACTGTGGGGATGTGCCAGCAAATCCAGTATAACCATCCTCCAGCGAGCACAATCGAAAATCCTGCGTGCAATGGTCGACGCTCCATGGTATGTCTCCAATCAGCTGATCCACCAAGATCTTCGTATTGCAACCATTCATGAGACAATTCAACTGAGAAGCCAACGACATCACCAAAGATTGGAGACCCACTCCAACCCACTACTACAACCACTACTGATGCAAAATGACAACAGGAGATTAAAACGGAAATGGCCAAATGACCTTAAATAAGGTGGAAGAGGCCTCTTTACAGAAGCTTCATCATGACATTCATGGGGTTCTCTACATATAACCCCCTAGTCCGCAAAATAACCCATAGAATTGTATAGTCTGATTGTTATTTAATAAATTCATTAAAAAAAAAATATTGTTTCCAAGTATGTTTTATCTCTTCCTCTCCATATTGTGTTACACCATTACTATTTCTGTAGCCTCTTGCTTTTAATGTTGGTTTGATTTTTCTTTAATTTTTTGATAAAACTTCTTTGCATTTTTACTGTTGTACTTGTTCTGCAGTTCTTCTACCTTTTTATTTAACCAATCTTCTTTCTTCTGTTTACATAACTTGGTGGCTTCTCTTCTTAAGTCTTTATAGGTTTGTTTATCTTTTTCTACTTTGCCAGCTAACCATTTTAATCTTGCCTTATTCTTTGCGTCTATGACCCTTGCACATTCTTGATCAAACCAATCGTTGTTGTTGGTTTTATCTTTATACCCTATTACTTTTTCAGCAGTTTTTTGTATACTATCTTTTACTTTGTGCCACTGTTGTGTTATGCTGGTGTCTTGGTTTATTTCCTGTTGTTGTAACATTTAGGTAATCTCGTTTGTAAAATGTTGTCTAATTTCCTCATTATGTAGTTTTTGTGTGTTCCAGAGTTTTACCTGCTGTTTGTCGTGCTTTTTCCCAGTCGATATCTTTTCTTTTATTGTAGCCATAACTAGATAGTGATCTGTGTCCCCATTAGCTCCACGATAGGTTCTTACGTCTTTTATGACTGTTGTGAGTTTGATCTGGGTGTGTCCATGTTATTTTATGTCTGTAAGGATGTTTAAATTTTGTACTACTTATTGATAAGTTAGCTGCCGCAGCTAGATTGCACAGACTTATTCCATTATTGTTAGTAAATTCATGTATTGTTTGTTGTCCAGCTACTTCATTCCATATTTCTTCTTTTCCTATTTGTGCATTTAGGTCACCTAAAATAATTAACGTGTCATGTGCTGGAACCTTTCCTATTACCATTAGTAAATTCTCATAAAAGACTTCTTTATCAGAATCTTCAGCAACTTCTGTTGGAGCATAGGTACATATAAATGTTGTATTATAGCTATTAACATATCTAGGATGTAATGAATGTCATAACTGCCGCAGATGTCAGGTTGAAATCCGAGCTCGAAGAGCGAGGATTTTAAGACTTCTAAGGCTGTTATGACATGATTACATCCGAGGTATGTTCAAGATTTAATCGGTTTCAGGTGACTAGCTCCGAATTTGAATTTACTGTGAAAATTAATGAATCAAAAATTTGTTGCAACTTTTTCCGTAAAAATCAAAGTCGTTATGCAAGTTGGTTGCTAGGTAGTCACAAAGATGTTTATTTGTCAACAAACATTTTATTTTTACAAGACTTAATAATTTCTAAAATGAGTGCTGTTGATTTGCCTGAAAACGTGTTAGAAAATGCTGAGGAGGCTATACGAGCACTTATTCCAAGCAAGTCAAAAGTGAGATACGAAAAATGTTATACTGACTTCCAACACTGGCAGCAAAATAATAATTGTGCAGAAATAGTTAATGAAAATGTTCTTCTGGCGTATTTTCAACAACTGGTAGGCTTATTGATATTGCACGTAATGTTTAATTATGTTTTTCTGATTTTCAGTCAACAAAGCACAGCCCTTCATCTTTGTGGGTCTATTATTCAATGCTTAGAAGCACCATCGCTATTAATAAGAACGTAGACATAAAATCCTTTGGCAAACTATTTGCGTTTTTAAGAAGAAAGAATGTTGGACACGTAGCAAAAAAAGCAAAAGTTTTGACGAGTGATAACCTGAAAATTTTTCTTAGGAACGCAGAGGATGATCAATTTTTAATGTCAAGGTAGAAATAAGTAAATGTCAAAAATACATGCCTGACGTTAGTGGCCATTTTCAGCTTATTTGGGGCTACCCGATGTGATGAAATTTACAATTTGACTGTGAATGATGTTAAAAAGGAGGGAAATGTTCTTGTAGTGACAATTAATCAAACGAAAACTTACAAATCGCGTATGTTTACTGTCGTCCCGGAGGGTTCGGTTAATCATGTTGATATTGTGATGAAATATAAGAATTTGAGACCGCATCACACTTTACATAATAACTTTTTTGTTTTCTACAGCCGTGGAGAATGTAGTACTCAGAGAGTGGGTATACATAAGATTTCTTCGGTTCCCAAATTAATTGCTACGTTCTTGGAACTTCCGGAACTTGAAAGATATACGGGTCACTCTCTTAGGCGTAGTTCAGCAACAGTTTTGGCCAATAAGGGTGGCAACATTATAGATCTGAAGAGATTGGGTGGGTGGAAGAGTTCCAGTATCGCCGAATCATATGTGGAAGAATCCGTGCAGCGTAAGATTAGTGTTGCCAGAAAAATGGTTGATTGCGACACCTCTTCTACCTCAGAAAATAATTGTAATAGTCCAGCAATTATAGAAGACACTGGTGTTAGCAGTCATACTGAAATTGCCATGAGCAAGGGGACCGAACAAATTACTAGTGCTTCTATTTCGAATTGTTCTGATTTCAGTGAAGATAAATAATTACTATTATGGAAAGTATAATTAGGTTCTTGTTGTAAGATGTTCCATTTTGTTACTTAAAATTTTCATAATAAAGGTTTATTAAATATTTTTTTCCTGTATTGTAAAATTATTACAATACCTTTACCTGTATTGTAAAAATATTACAATACTCATATGTCATTTTAAATTACTAATACGGTTATGAGGCACATTACAAACCAACTTTTGTGAATGTTAAGAACCTTATTACATCCTGAAACCGATTAAATTACTAATACGGTTATGAGGCACATTACAAACCAACTTTTGTGAATGTTAAGAACCTTATTACATCCTGAAACCGATTAAAAATTTTACCTTTGATTCTTAGTAGTGCTATTCTTCCGTTGATTGGTTTAAAACACATAATACTTTTACGCAACTTGTTTGTCACTATAAAACCCACACCGTTACTTTCCCGCTTTTTCTCCCCACTATACATTATAATAAAGTTTTGTTTATTAAGTTCCCCAGAGCCCTCCCATCTAATTTCTTGTACTCCCGTGACATCAATACTATATTTTATAATTTCACTTGCCACTTCTTTTAATTTTCCTGGTTTTAACATAGTTTTAATGTTCCATGTAGCAACTTTAATAATGTCCTTTTTCTTTTTATTTTTACTTTTAACTTCCACACAATTTTTATTTTTGTTTGCTTTACCTTCCTCAATAGTTATCCTTTTCATGTGCTGGTCCGTTATTATATCAATCTTTTTTTGACAGATTAGTTTTTGCATGTGACGTTACCATAAGTTGCAGTTTATCCTCTTTTTTGTTCCATATATACTGATTACCATTAATTGCGAGTTTCTGATAGCCAATCTTTACTTCTGATCCTGTCATTTTTTCTTCTTTTGCAGTATTTATTATTTTCTTTTGTATGTACATTTCTTTTCCAGTTAGTTCATTTTCAATATATATATATATATATATATATATATATATATATATATATATATATATATATATATATATATATATATATATATATATATATATATATATATATATATATATATATATATATATATTTTTTTCCCTTTAAGTTTGTTTTTATTTATCATGATTTGGTGGTTCTGATTACCATTCTCTATTTTGGCCACTACTACTTTTCTATGTGATATCTTACCTATCGCATAGCTCTCTAAAACATTAATATCTACTTTTAATTCTGTTTTTAAAAATGTTTGTATTTCCTCTTTCAACTGCGTTTCCTCCTTAATTTTTCAACCTTTAATAACGATGTTATCTTTCTTCTTGTAATGTTCCTGATGCTCCACCTTATTTTCCAGGTATTCTAATCGTTGCTGTAAGCCCATCTTTTCAGTCTTCCATTCGGTTTCTTTCACTTTCCATTTAGCTTCCATTTTCTCTAACTCTTGCTTTAATTTAATGACTTCTTGATTCTTCTTAAATTCCATTTTTAATTCTTCATTACTTTTATTAACTTAACTTAACTTTTATAAACTACACACATACCAATATAATATTATGCTATACGTATTATTTTTAAGAATGATATTCTAATAGTTACTCAATTTGTATAAAAACAATTTTGAGTATGTTCGATAGTTGTAGATAATAACTATGATTTATGCCGAGTTACATTTAATCAAGCATGCTTGGCTGTTCACCCAGTTTACACCATGCTGCAGCATGGTATGTATCCTTTTGGATGTTCTGTTAGCATATTAACTGGTTCTTTCGTGACCACTTACACAGCTATAACTTTTATTACTCGCTAACAACATCCAAAAGGGTATATAGTAACCGCTGTTGTATGCTTGTGTGTACATCGGTCATGTCATGTATTTACATCTTATTTTTATTTATTATTCTTATTTTTTCTGCTCAATTCTATTAACTGTTGGGTACATTTTTTGATATTCTTTAAGGCATTGCATAATATATTGTTTTTGATCTTCATCTTTTGTTAGAAGTAAAATGTATTCGCAAAAATAGCGACAAAAACCTATTTTTACATATTATTTTGTTATTTATTTATAAAATTTGAATGTGGTCCAGCAGCGGACGCGGTATGGGACAACTTGGGGCCGACAATTCGGCGCCGTGCCAATTTGGCGTCAAAAAAATCTAACCAAACTAAAATGACATTTGTAATTTCTAATTTAAATGCTTCTTAGTAAGGTTAGTATTTCTGTTAAATTTTACTTTATAGCTTAATTGCTTTTTTCAAATTTCATTTACATCAGGTTGAGTTTTTCTTGGTAGTCATTACCTGAATATTAATCCTGTATGTTAATTACTCGCCCTCTCTAATTAATATTTACTAATGCGTAAGATAACATCGTATTAAGACGGTTGGTAAAATTTTCTAGGAAGAACTTATGCTGTGGGTTTTATTAATAGGGTAGGTTTTTTGTTTTAGTTATTTTTGTTTGTTGGTAATAAATTTGTAGTAAGTGCAATATTTAATATTAATAGTAATGTTTGGCGCTGAGTTGGCACGGCGCCGAATTATCTCAGCGCCGAATTGTCGGCGCTGAGTTGTCCTAGACCCCGGCGGACGAGTGATGTTAGCGCACCGCTCATGTTCCAGTCGTGGGTTCTAGTACCGCTTGGGGCGGCAGGATTTTTCTAATTGGAAAATATCGCTATCTTAAGTAGGGGTGTGTGTATTTGTGTTGCATGTTAGATGGGATACATATGACCTTAGCTGTTGGTTCCCCTGTAGTATAAGATTTAAATTAAAAAAAAAATCAAAAGTAACAAGTTGACAGCTTTCAAGTGTCATGAGTTCATTAATACATCAGGTTTTAACTCGGAGACCAGAAAAACCCTTATAATGCTGTAAATTTTCCCGAAAATGCTCATTGTAGTTTAAAGTCAACTGCAAAAAGTTTTTTTTTTGCTTCAGATGCATATTCAGGCATCCCCAAAAATATAAAGATAGAAATTTTTCAACCAAAAACATTGAAAAACAAAAAAGTTATGCTGAAAAAACTCTGGAAAGACACCAAACAATAAAATTAAATAAAGATACTGATTTTTTAAGAACTTCAATTAGTTTTAGGCACATAGGCACAGTTTAAATTAAAACAAAAATGTTTAATGGTCACCCTAATGTAGATATAATATGAAACACCTGTAACCCCTCGGCTGGAACTTATGATGTTTGGTAGCTTCCTCAGAGGCCAACGGGGTTGGAGTACTAGGCTAGTTAATAAAAGAAATAACTGCAGACATGGGGATGTCCAATGGTACAGCCCCTCGTAATACCTAGGCTAGTGAAATTAAGAGGTCACTTACCTTATCTTGTTCTCTTTCTTACAGAAAGGGAGAGAGGTAATCCAAAAGAAAGAAACACAGTTTACAATTTGTAATTAACGGCGAATTTTATTTATTATTATTAATTAAAATAGTAAATCAACTTAACAAATTGTTCACAATCAAAAAAAGAATTGAAATTTGCATTACTTTCACAAAAAAAAATATATGTTGTATGTAGTTAAATAATTTTTTTCCTCCTAATTAGACACCTGTGTGGTGCTTTGCATTAAAACTGATCAAAGCTGATCAACCATTAATTTTTATCTAATAAATCTTAAACTAAATACTTATAAGCTAGAGTTCATCCATTAATGTCAATGTAGTTTGTTCTGGTTGAAACTATACTAAACATTCTCACTCGCGCACAATGCTCTGATTTTACCCAAAACACTACACAAGCTCAAATGGTTTTGTCCTCTTCAATCTTCGGACGAGATCTTGATTGTCCAGCAGCTGAAGAGCTTCTGCATTGATATGATTATATAGCCTGGCTTCATGCCTGCTAACAAACCTTTTAATGTCGTCTTGAACAGTTGGAATGCCAAGGTCCCTATGACGGTCACTATTGCGGACGTACCATGGAGCCTTGACCATGTTACGCAGAACCTTGTTTTCGAAGGTCTGAATGGGCTTAATGTTACTAGCCTTGGTACAACCCCAGAGCTGTATGAAAGCTTGTAATTCTTTCCAAGACCCGACAAGAACTAACTTAATGATAGATTTTGACTCAAAAGGAAAACTTAATGGAAAACAATTTTGATAGGTAGTGGGAATGTACTATTCCCTTTATATTATTCCTATTTATCATTCACTATTCATCATATACTATATTATTCCTATTTATCATTCACTATTCATCATATACTATTCCTATTTATAAAAGAATATAAAAAATGAAGTTGGAATCGGAACTTTCTTTCACAATAAATTTTGAAATCAGTATTTCTTTATTCCCATAGCATGGTCAATTTTGCAGACTTGCATTATGACTTGTATTTACAAAATGATTTTTAACGTATGCAATTACTAATGAACTAGAAATGAATTTTGATGCTTTTACAGGAAATAAAGTGTTTACCTGCTAGATGCGCTATAGTGAATGCCCCTTACTCGGTGGGGATTTTAACTAGGCTAAGAATGTTTAAAAGAAAAGTTGAAATTAAATTAATAAATTCTTGAAAAGAATTGATAAAATTTAAAAATTGAATTAAATTAGCTGGTCTTGGTGATTAGCTCCACACCAATTCTAGGCAACAGGCTATTCCTTGTGGTTATTTTCTATTAATTATTTGTTATTATTACTACTACTTATTAAAGATAAAGCAAGTAATAATATGATACTGTTTTTGTAATGCATACTTTTCTATTTTTAAGTTCTTTAAATATTTGTAATTTAGTCACAACCTTGGCTGAACACTAGTTACTATAAGAAAATGTTAATTAAAAGTGTTTTTTGATCTATATTGGACTTACTTAACAAAGTCAAGTTTAGTAATAGTTTGTTTTTGTTTATATATTTTTAAGTTATTTATTACAAACTGCTTGTTCTATTCTAGTGAAATTATGTAAATAATTATGTTTTGTTAATAATTACAATTCTGTTAATACGGATTTTAAAAATTTCATATTGAGATTGTTTAAGTTAAAAGTTCTAATTTAAATGTATATACATGTAGGATATTTTAAAAACAATCAATTTATCTTATTGTTTTTTAAATAATTTAAATAAACTCTATTCAAACTAGGTTTTTGGGCTCTCCCAAGTAAAATTAGAACTATCCAAAAACTTAATTTTCGTGCAAATTATGAATCGATATATTTCTAATGTACTATAACCTCATACAAACATAACATTACTCACTGGCTGTTGAAAAATAAAAAGCAACCTACAGCTTTAACAAATAATCGGATGTTGCTATGAAAATGTGTGCACTTTCTTGTATTTATAATTACTCTATTGGCACGCTTGATTTTTAAGATCATGTTTATTATTTAGATATGAAAGATTAATTTGCAATCTTAATTTAATAGCTGTGGTACATGTTAACACTAGCTGTATAGTTGTGTTTGCACTAGAAAGAAACACATCAGCTAATTGTATCACTTTCAATTAACTTATCGTTTAATTGGCTGTTTCCTTAAATTGTTTTAACATTGCATTTGTTTTTTCTATAATAATTTTTATAAAATGCTTTTGATTTGTTGCTACAATAAAGGTATATGGTTAGTATAAGATATTAAAGATTATAATTTTTTTTTAAATGAATAAGGAGATAATGGTTTAACTTTAATTTTTGCAGAGGTGTGCAGTGGCGAATCAATTCCCGAAGTGGAAATCATTAGTTTATTAGAAGAACAAATTCCTAAATACAAACTCAGAGCTGATACTCTCACTAAATTTGGTGGTAAGTTCAATTTTTTTAAATTAATAGATATTTTTTAAATTTTGAAAATGCATAATTAAATTAATTTTTTAATGATTTAAATAGTTATAATATTTCAAGTTTTAAAATGTAAATATTTAAAAATCTCTATTTAAAAAAATCAATATTTACAAAAGAATTGTTTTGGCAAATTTAAAAAACAATAAGAATTGTAAGTGATTATTGGTCTGCGCATTTTAACTTTAAAATTATGCGAGAACTCAGGAGGACAATAAAAATGATGTAAAATCAAAATTATACAAACTATTTTGTTTAATTAAAAGTAAGATAAATAGTTTATTATTGTTCAGATGCAAAGATGGGCATAAGCAATCATCATATTCTCACATCAGTAAAAGCAATTCCCTTAAAAAACTCTTGATGTAGTAATTTTTCCACAATGATCTTGAAGTTTTACCCAATTTAAAAGCAATGTTTAATAAACTCGTTACTTGGAGAGTTAATTTCTGAAGTGTGTTTTTAAGCAACCTTATTTTAAATAGGGTCATTGCATGGAATTTAAATTTTGACATAACTTGTATATTTTATTAGTATAACAGTTATCTAATGAACAGGTCCACATAAAATCGATAAATGTATTACGATAACTTAATAATAGGAATTTAAAGTTTAAATATTTTCCGTCCTTTTCTACACCGCTGACGTCATCGTACTATTCAAGATGGAACGCGATTTGCATTCGTAACATTGGCAATACTGGAAATCTTTGCCAGCGACGAGCAGATAAACCGAACGTGAGACGCGACGGGACCCGATCAAATCAGCTGCTGTACTTTAAACAAAGCGTGCGTGTTCCACGTTTTCTCTTAAAAGAAAAAGGGATTAGGAAGACCGTCTTTAATCAAACTACAAGCAAAAACATGCACGAAATAAATTATATCGGGTGTCCAAAAAGTGTGGAAACGCTTGAATTTCTCGAGAACGACACATCCGATTACAAAAAGAAAAAACACGTGTTCCTTTATTTTTTGAAACCTATTCAGCCATGATATGCAAACATCACCCCCAACCCCCTGCACTGAGAAAAAGACTTTCTTATAGTTAACGAACGTGCTAGTTTGAGCTCCATTTGTTTAAATATACTATGCCATATTTAAATTAACACACGTTGTGTAAGATTTAAAAAGCGCAATTTATACAGCCAAAGAAATAATTAGTTCAAACAAGATTTTGTTGGATTTACAATAGTATAATACATGTGAACTATTTGTTCTTTAGAAGCACTCTTATTCTAAATGTTAAATAATTAACGTGAATTTTGTACAAAGCCTGGTTTACAGAAACTGTGTATTTATTGACAGTTAATGCAATATTTTTTTATTAATTACCGTGCTTCCTCATTTGGCCATAATAAGATTTGTTACCTATCAAATTATTTACAGTAATAGTTAATACATTTTAATGTTCTACGTAAAAATACATTTTTTAACATTTCAACAGATATAATTAACGTAACTTATTAACAGAGTATTAGTTACTTAACGTTATGTGTTTATAAAAAAAGTAAATTATCTGTTATTAAATATTTGTTAACAGTTATATTATGTATTATAAGTGCAAACTTGCAAGATTAGCTTGACGGTTGCTGGCGTCCATTCCTTTGGATATTTTACACATGTCCGCTGCTTGGGGTACACACAATCCTTTGGTCAGGTTTATTTAATAATAAGTGGTGAATTGTGATTGTGAATTGTGAATGACATTAATTTAGGTGCGTTACTGTGTAATTATAATATATTTGTAGTTTTGAGAGTGCAATAAAAATTAAATGTTTCCTAAAACTGTTTGTGTTTTTCTGACCGAGGTCATAACCAAATAATATATACAGTGCTAGTAAAATTTGGCTTTGAATTTTTATGTGTGAGCCAAGGGAAAACAGCGAATAGTAACTCATCTGAGAAAGATAGACATCATCCCATACTTGTCAAGGTTTACATGTCAGAACTCAGAATGACATACGTCAATAGTTTTTGTCTAGCAAAAACGTTTCTATGGCAAGTATGCGATAAACATCTATCTTTCTCAGATATATTACTATTTGCTATTTTTCCTTTGCTCACACATGAAAATTTAACCCAAGTTTCACCAGCACTACATATGGGTATAATTACCAAGTAATATAGTAACTATTAATTGATCATGAATTTATTGTTAAGTAAATACACTAACTATTACTTTATAAAGATTTACCTCACAAACTACTATAGTAACTACTACTATTTGGTTATTTAGCAAATAAGCTAGTGGAATAAGTATTACTATAACTTTATTTTGCCAATAAATAATTGTAGTAACTAATATTATACACTTACTTTGCATGTAAATTAATTCAATTAGAATAAATTCACTAAAATAAATGCTAAGGAACATATTGATTAGTAGGTAACGTGGTGTATTAACATTAAATAGATTGTTTAACAGTTAACCAATATTGTATAAATATTATAAACTAATTCTGTGTCTACAATCGAACTGTTTTTATCGCAAACTAATTTGTTTAAATATAGTTTTGTACATTATAACAGATAACTTGCTACATTTACTTCTAAAAAATCATCCTTTATTGTTTAATTATCTATATTTATAATTTTCAAACTAATAATAAGTTCCTTGTCATTAAATATTTGTTCCGCCGTATCCAAAATAACAATTTATTTGCGGTAATCGTTTTGTATTAATTGCAAATAAATCTTTTTCTCAGTGTGGGGGGTGGAGCGGGAGTAGGTTGTGAAAACTTAAATGGTAACACCTATTTTTTATTGCACTTTTGCATTCTCCATAAAAAACTGTTCTCAAATTGCAAATCTCGCCCCCCGACCCCTCTTGGGGATGGAAAGAGGGAAAATTGCACATGTCCGCAGAAAAACAATCTTTTTTTACTTTTTTTCCTCCAAAATTTTTTTTGTGATTTACAAATTGTCCGCCCCCCCTTTGGGAGTGGAAATTTTGGAGGAAAAAAAAGATCGTTTTTCTGCGGACATGTGCAATTTTCCCTCTTTCCACCCCCAAGAGGGGTCGGGGGTGGGGGGGCGGAACTTGCAATTTGAGAACAGTTTTTTATGAAGAATGCAAAAGTGCAATAAAAAATAGGTGTTCCCATTTAAGTTTTCACAACTTACTCCCGCTCCACCCCCCAGAGGGGTGGGGGTGATGTTTGCACATCATGACTGAATAGGTTTCAAAAAATAAAGGAACACGTGTTTTTTCTTTTTGTAATCGGATGTGTCGTTCTCGAGAAATTCAAGCGTTTCCACACTTTTTGGACACCCTGTATAAGTGTTCGGATAATATAATGTACTGTACCAGAATTGCATAATAAAATGTTAGTTCTTCCAACGGCCAACCACCATGTTTTTCCGATCTCGGTAAAAGATTAAAAAGAATCAAATAAAATAAAACTTTAGTACTGTTCAAAGACGCGTTTGTATACGACAGTACGAAACAGTTCTTGAAATTTTAATCTTGAAATATTAATACTTAAACCTTGAATAAAACATGCTAACTTGTTTAATCATTTACGTATATTAATAAAATTCACATTTTCCCTTTTCCGCTAATTAATTAATACGGCCGTCGCATTACTTGTTTTACTGAACATATATAATAAAACAACAGCTGATTCAAACGTATCAAGTTTTATCAACACATGCACGTAAATAAACACAACAGTTGTCAAATTATTTCGTATTGCCAACTTACATATTTAGTTTTAATACTGCGCATGCGAGGACGATGACGTTGTACTAGAAAAGGACAAAAAAAATTTAAATTGTAAATTAAATATCTCGCTAACGGCTGCGCTAAAAATTTTGAAAAAAATACGTAGTGTTATTACTAATTATATAGAATGTAAAAACGTTAAGTTTCAAAATTGTAAAACGACCCTATTGTAAAATCTGAAATTTTTGTAATTATGTCTTATTATAGTTGTACTGTTTTTGACAATCTTTCAGTAACTAAACCTGCAAATAATTTACTGAGCAAATCAATTTACCTGAAGTTCGATCTGAATTATATGAGGTACTGAACGCTACCCATACGATTAATACAGGCGACTGCAGTGATGTTATCGCACCTTATAAGAATATTACAGTTTCTCAAATTTTTAGGGAAACATTTTAGAAAAATAGCTTGCAATTCTAAAAAATTAATGTGGTTTTGTTTATCTGAAACAGTCCACCACCCATGTGGTTTTTCCACCGTCACAACTAGTGAGTGATGGGCGACGGGAAGATTCCCGGTGAGGAATATTCCCCATCGGGAAAATATTTTGAGAATTTGTAAAAATCACCGATAAATTCCCGAAAAATGGAAATTTATTTTTTATACTCCAGTGAAACGCAAGTAAACGTGCGTCAAAGCGTACACCGCCTACTATCGAATGCAAAAGTTCTGAGCCCTGAGTTTGAATGCGCATAACAAAAAACTAATCGCTCAAGTTAATTCAAACAAAAACAGTTAGATAGACAATTTATTTTTGTATAAAATAATTAATTTGTAAAATTATCTGATTTTAGGTTTTTGAATTTTTGCGAATTATGTTATAAAAAGTCCGGTTTTTTGTGAGTTTTGACGTAAAGTGTGTCTTTAATAATTGATATTTTAATAACTTGACAGAATTGAATGTAATTTTATATGCAAGTAGCTAATACTGTTGTATGTACGTGGAAATTTGAAATTGGAAAAAAATTGTAATTTGATATCTGCATTATTTCTCAAGTTATTCTATGAAATAGAGGGTAATGCATTCTGGTCTTCTGGTGCCTTAATCAAGAAATTTTTTACAAAAGATAGTATTTTTTAATAAAACAACAAATACCTTAAGAAATTTAAAAAATATTTAGGAATTAATCAATAAATAATTATTTAAAAATTACTTATTAATTAATTCGTGAATATTTTCAAAATAATCTTTAAAGAATTATTTATTAATTTATTCGTGAATAATTTCAAGATTCCTTGTCGTATTTGTTTTATTAACAAAATACTAAATTTTGTAAAAAAAAGATTTCAGTTAAGACACCAGAACACCAGAATGCATTAGCCTCTATTTCAAAGAATAACTTGAGAAATAATACAGATACCAAATTACAAAAATTTCAACATACATAAAATACCATTAGCTACTTACATATAAAATTACCTTAGATTCTGTCGAGTAGTTATTGAAATATTCATTATTAAAGACATGCTTTACGTCAAAACTCCCAAAAACCGGACTTTTTGTAACATAATTTACGAAGATTCAAAAACAAAAACTCAGGTAATTCTACAAATTTACTATCTTATACAAAAATAAATTGTCGACTGTAATTACACGAGAGGTCTTTTTTTGTCCGGATAAAATTGATTTTTTTTAACGATAATTTGGTTGCTTGGTAAATTGACGATACAAACCACCTACGATAAAAAAACGAGTCCGAAGGACGAGTTTTTTTATCTGGTGGTTTGTAGAGTCAGTTTACCAAAAAGAAACCAAATTAGAGTTTAAAAAATCAATTTTATCCCGGAGAAAAAAACCTCGAGCGTAATTCGATGAGATAATTTAATGAATAATAAAAAGGAATAACTAGGTAATTATGAAGAAGTCAAGAACACATTTATTAACTTGAAAATGACAATTATTAAAAACAATAATCAGGTTCGAGAAAGTTAGCCATGGAAGTTTAAACACATTTTATCCAGATGCAAAGTTAGGGCTAACTTTATCCGATGTCAAAGTGACAAATGTATCGCGGCTTATGGGATTTTTTATACATGAATTAAATTATCTATCTAATTGTTTTTGTTTAAATTAATTTGAGCGGTTAGTTCTCTTGCTATGTGCATTCAAACTCAGAGCTCAAAACTTTTGCATTCGATAGTAATATAATTTTACAAGCTAAGACCTGTTACCAACACGTGGCCGGTTCTAGCATTAAGTTAACACGTTTAGTGTACATTTATCTTTGATCTGCATTGACGTGTAGTAAATTGAACTTTTTTGTACAATTTCTCTATGATGTACCCTTTTTAAAGCATAATATAAATTCCCGATAAAGTGGGAAGTTCGGGAATATTCCCAAATATATTTCCAAAAATATTCCCCAAAAACTAAATTCCGGGAATTTACCCATCACTAGTCACAAAAGCTCCCCAACCCGAAAGAGAAGAATCTGTAAAGATTTCTAGTTAAAAAGAGTCTTGTTTTATGTCGTTGCAGGCTAAATAAATATTATCTAACCACAGGAAAAATCTGTAGGAGATTGAAGTGACATCTTGGCATTATAATTCATATGATTTTTCTGAAGAGCGAGCAGTTTTTCCTCTCAAGAGATTTGGTGTCCAGCAACCCGTATTTTACAGCTGGACAAATGGAAACCGATAGTCCTGTAAACTGTGCGAATTCCATTATTTTAAAAACTTTTTTGTTTTGAAAAAACCTGATTCATTTTAAAACTCTACTTCTTTTCTCGCAAGGGAGCTCTATTTTTATAGTATCAGTGTGAAAAATAAAGCCTAAGAATTTGCATGTTTTTGACGGGTTTGGAATGCTCTCTTCAAAATTAAATACAAACCAAGAGATCCAAGCATCTCTATGACGACCTCTGTGTTACTTTTACAATCATTGAAAGTTTTACTAAGAATAAAAAAATCGTCCAAATAATTGACGCATGATTCCTTTTTGTCTAAATTTCTGAACGACAGGCTTGAGAATTTTAGTAAAAGCATGAGGTGCAGAAGATAGCCCAAATGGAAGACACGTGAACTTGTACAGTTGATTATTATAGAAAAACCATAAATATCTCCAATGTTCAGTTGCAACTGCTACCAGAAAATATGCATCTTTTAAATCTATAAAAGTCAAATACCAGTCTTCGTGAAGCAGCTTTAATACGTTTCTTGTATCTTCCAATTTAAAGTGTTGGGCGTCCACGTATTCATTAAAATTGTTTAAATTTAGAATAAAACTGCTCTTACCATTGTCTTTATCTGCCAAGAAAAAAACTAGAAAAGAAATGATCAGGTAGTGACTTGCACAATACGACCACCCCCTGTGTCCGCAATTTTGCAATTTCAGCTTACTTCCTCTTTCTGTATCTCTCTTTAGGGTTGGTCTCCTTCGAGATTCGCCCTTTGTACGACCCTGTCTCCCTCGACTGACGGGTGGTGCGATACCTGTTTAAAGTATTAAACGGCTGTCCTTTGCTTTGCCTCCCTCCTTTTTTTCCTGGTCTTAAAAATGCGAGGGATGGGAGATTTGTAAGGTTTTCCTACCTTTACCTTTTCACTAAGATCAGGCTCGAAGAGAAGATTCGAGGGTGGACATTTCTTTAATAATTTATTCATCTTTATTCATATAAGGGTAAATGAAACTATGGCGTGGCATTGACAAGTCATAGAATAAGCCTGTTAGGAGGCAACCAGCATCAGACAAACTTGGAAGCAGCACATTTTTATACATCGGAGGCAAGTTCTCTGTTTCTGTTAAAAAGCAATCAATGCCTTTACCCAAAGCAGCTAGTCCAGTACCCAGCTTAGACTGGAAATTTACATAAGCAAAATCCTTTTTCTGAATATAAACCGGAATAATGGATTTAGTTTCCGGGTTGATTGTCGGAGGAGCCAGCGAGGAACAGTTTATATTATATTTCATGATTATGGAGTTCCAGAAAGTAAGACTAGAGACAGTAAACCCTATGTATTTCATTATGATAATATATAAATTAATGTAGGAGTTGGATAATAATGGAGCAGAAATATTAGTTGGCTGGTAGAGATTTCACAAAATTAGTGCAATCATATTTGAGCTCTTTAGGATAGGATATGAAAGTTATATGAGTAATAAAGTATGGCGGAGCGTAATGTACTTGCTACAATAGCTCCATTACCTCTGTTACATTCCCATAAGAGTTTGTGTGGAACCCCGACACTGCAAATGTATTAAAGGGGGAATGGATTATGTATTGTAATGTGTATGTATGTTAAGTACAAATTGGAGAATATTTTATAATTAAAATGATAATAAACAATTCAAGAAAAAAAAAAACAGTTATGACTTATGAGTGAAGCTAGAATTCAAATTTTTGAATTGAATGAAGAATTTGAATTTTTATTAGCACTTTGTATTGTTTTCTTTTTTATTGTATATAACGTCTGGTTTAAGGAAAAGATGGATTGTTATACTTAAATCATAGAACCACTGGTAGTAGCCAGGACAGTTGTACTCGATACCATTATTTTTAAATATCTAAAATTCTAAAATAGAAGAAAGTCCTTGGAATGTTAATCTACCTTAATGTATCTAATATTTAATTGAATAGAATCAGCTGGTAGTCAGCCTCAAAGTGACTTTATAACCATATGTATGTTGTCCTCAAAAATCTTAAAGATTAGATTTTGCCACTAATGAAGTGATCCTTGAATCCACAAAGCCACTAACTAACTGAGGAATGCTTTTAAACAAAATAAATTTGAAAGGGCTTTCCAACAAATGCCATTTTACGCTGTTACCACATTGTTAATTTTTTCAGAATGAAAAGGCTGAAATTCTATTCTACCAACTAAATAGAATTTAGTATGACACGCCATAGGTGGGTTAATATGATGTGATTATAATCTTAATCAATTAAACAAAAAAGCTTCAAAAATGGTTTTTAAAATATATCAAAGCGGAACCAGAAATTTTAGGCTTGGATATTTACAAATAGTTATGATTGAAATAGAATCATTCTATGGGATGCCGATCTTATGATAGCAAAGCCACCCAAAAAATAGTTTATTCATATTACCAACCAAACAAAAATTATGACATTCCTGCATATGTAATGAGAACACATGTAACAGTTGAAGTGTGTGTTTCCTAAATTGAAGGAGAGTTTTCAACCGAAAACCTTGTAAAGAGTTCATAATACACTAAAGCAGTTTTTAGCATGTAACATGTCTTTTCTTTGGGTCTTAATGGTTATTTTTGTATGTTTGAATATACTAAACTTTGCTGAATTTAAATATTGCAATACCTAATAAAAACAAGCGAGGTAAGTGAATATTGTTTACATTATATTGATTAATTACAAATTGTTGATGTTTGATAATAAATTAATGAGAAATGGATATTATAAGAATTAGTAATGTATTCAATATATCATACCTCTTTTATAATACATTATAAACCCCTGGACTAAATAATAAACAATAAATATCATTTTCATTCTGCATAAGAGTAAACTTTTTGCAGAATCTTTTGTTCTTGTAAAAAAATATATTTTTATTGTTTTTCTTTTATATAATGCATAAACAAATACACACCACAGTAGATAGGCTAGGAGAGTTCTAGCCCAAAATCCCATGTTATTTCTTATGAAGGTCCAACGTAGTAATTTTCGGTCAATTTTAAGGTCATTCGCGGTCTAGCGCGTGACCTCACCGCGCTCGCGTTATACGCGGACCAGTGTATACCACGAATACAGGTCAACTCTACATATCACATTATGATTGATGCAGTCATCCGGGGAATCATAACCATTTTATATTGATCTAATTAATTAAATTAATTTAATTCACGGTATCATTTGCGTATCTCATCTCTCATACTAAGATCCTTCTTAAATGATGTATGCTTTCAAGGATGCCCCAGACATCGTTAAACGTGATTTCATCGAAAGGTTACTGTCAATCACCTGTCGGATTAGCGCGGATCAGCATGCGATATTACCACGTATACGGATCAACTCTACATATTACATTATGATTGATGCAGTCATCCGGGGGGGATCATAGCGATTTTAATCATTTGCATATCTCATCTCTCATTTGCATATCTCATATCTCATTTACATAACTCATATCTCATTTACATAACTCATCTCTCATTTGTACATCTCATTTTTGCTAATTAAATTAATTCACGGTATCATTTGCATATCTCATCCCAATAATAATTAATTAACATTTATATTTATAATGAATTCAACTAAATTCCTGAAAACACTCTAAATAGAATACGACTAACAAGGCCCGCATTTAACCGCTATTTTTCTCTTTTTAGGTTTAACTACATGTCGTACACTAACTTTTGTAATATCTTATAGTAAAGAATATTATTTTCAATCAGGATCATATCATACGACTGTTCATATCGAGCATTTCATTTTCTATATCTCATCTGCATATAACATTTCAACTACAGACATTCCTAAAATATAAATCTATTAGTCATAACATTTAAAATGTGTAACATAATTAACATGTAGAAACTTGTCATTTCTCATTATTGATTTCACCTCAGTTCTCAGAACCGGATCTATGAGGATTATCTCTACGCCAACAAGAAACCTCAAGTAAAATGTATTGTTTCATCCGATACCCGTCAAATATTTCTTATCATAACATACCATTATGTTCAAAACAATGCAAATATAATTACTTTCAATATAGTCACATGTTTAGTTAAAAATTTATTTAAAATTTACAGCAAAGGAATTTTAAGCAGCAGATTTCTTAAAACATTGCTAGCTTGATACGTGTACTGGAATAATAATGTAAAAAGTGTTTATAAATATTTATATGCGATTGTTTAATTGATTTAATGAAAACCTTATACGGTTATATGTAATAGGATTAACTACATATCATAAATGATTATATTCCATATTGAAACCCGTTATGTAATATAAAAATCCTATCTTATTATTCAGCTTGCAGATTTTCCCTAATTAGACATCTCTCAAATGTATTGTTTCATACAACGACCGACAAACATTTATTAACCGATTAGCTTCTTTTTGAAATTTCTTGAAAGGTGTCCATTATGTTTAAAACAACTATAATTTATTTATTATTTATTATTAAACTTATTAAATATTTATAATTGCTATAGATACATTAAACAGTTTACTTCAACCCTCAGTATTATTATTAATGTTTGAATTACGTACACGTTAATTAATAACCCGGTTTTTCATAGAAGAACATTCCTTAAATATGTGTAGTATATGCAGGTTTGAGATTATTCATGATCCTTTCCAATATTATCGGTTTTACAAAGATGAATCTTTATCAATTATAAATATCTATTATTATTAACTTGATCGAGTCAACATCTAACTTCGGTTTTATAGAATTATAACGTTAAAATATTGATGTTTTAAAATTGTCTTGCGTTTCACGTTTATTACGATAACAATTATTCTGCATCGTTAGGTTCCACACGGATTAACCCTGAGTCAGTTTCAACTTGGATGAAAACATATTTATCATTAATGTTTAAATTAAAAACGTATTTGCTAGCTTGATACGTGTACAGGAATAATAGTGTAAAAGTGATTATGAATATTTATACGCGATTGTTTAATTGATTTAATGAAAACCTTATATGGTTATATGTAGTAAGATGATGCGGTATAAAAAAAATCTATAGTGAATTATTTAAGCATCTATATTAATTCTCGAGAAGCTATTAACCCGACATGATCATTATGAAAGCAAATATAATTACTTTCAATATAGTCACATGTTTAGTTAAAAATTTATTTAAAATTTACAGCAAAGGAATTTTAAGCAGTAGATTTCTTAAAACATTGCTAGCTTGATACGTGTACTGGAATAATAATGTAAAAAGTGTTTATAAATATTTATATGCGATTGTTTAATTGATTTAATGAAAACCTTATACGGTTATATAACTACATATCATAAATGATTATATTCCATATTGAAACCCGTTATGTAATATAAAAATCCTATCTTATTATTCAGCTTGCAGATTTTCCCTAATTAGACATCTCTCAAATGTATTGTTTCATACAACGGCCGACAAACATTTATTAACCGATTAGCTTCCTTTTGAAATTTCTTGAAAGGTGTCCATTATGTTTACAACAACTATAATTTATTTATTTATAGAGAAAAGGAATATTGCGTAATGCTTTTGTAAATTCAAAACATATTTCAGTAAATATTTATAATTGCTATAGATACATTAAACAGTTTACTTCAACCCTCAGTATTATTATTAATGTTCATGATCCTTTCCAATATTATCGGTTTTACAAAGATGAATCTTTATCAATTATAAATATCTATTATTATTAACTTGATCGAGTCAACATCTAACTTCGGTTTTATAGAATTATAACGTTAAAATATTGATGTTTTAAAATTGTCTTGCGTTTCACGTTTATTACGATAACAATTATTCTGCATCGTTAGGTTCTACACGGATTAATCCTGAGTCAGTTTCAACTTGGATGAAAACATATATTTATCATTAATGTTTAAATTAAAAACGTATTTGCTAGCTTGATACGTGTACAGGAATAATAGTGTAAAAGTGATTATAAATATTTATACGCGATTGTTTAATTGATTTAATGAAAACCTTATATGGTTATATGTAGTAAGATGATGCGGTATAAAAATAATCTATAGTGAATTATTTAAGCATCTATATTAATTCTCGAGAAGCTATTAACCCGACATGATCATTATGAAAGCAAATATAATTACTTTCAATATAGTCACATGTTTAGTTAAAAATTTATTTAAAATTTACAGCAAAGGAATTTTAAGCAGTAGATTTCTTAAAACATTGCTAGCTTGATACGTGTACTGGAATAATAATGTAAAAAGTGTTTATAAATATTTATATGCGATTGTTTAATTGATTTAATGAAAACCTTATACGGTTATATGTAATAGGATTAACTAGATATCATAAATGAATATATTTCATATTGAAACCCGATATGTAATATAACAAAAATCTTATATTATTATATAGCTAGTAGATTTCCCCTAATTAGATCAAGTTCGATTATCTACGAATCACTAACAGGAAATATATAAGTATTGATTAATGTTTTACACTGATACCATTATAGCAAGGTGCAACTTTTATTGCTTTATATATCATAAACGCGTTGTTAGTGTAAGCTATTAAAAAGATAGTAGCCATATTGAAATTAATATCAAGTCTAGTGTTTTACAAGAAACGGTTATCATCTAATTGCTATCATACACGGATTAAACTAAACTATATATTAAGAAATATTAATTACGGCTTTTATAGCATCTTACAGGAAAAAAGATTACATTCAATCAGGATTACAACATATATCATTAACTAGATATCATAAATAAATATATTATATATCGAAGGTAGAGTAAAGACATGAGGATATCCATCGTTTGACTAATGTCTATTTATTAAAACAAATAAGTTATGAAATGAAGCAGGGAGTCTATTCAATGAACAATGCTAATACTTTTATGATTTCTCTAACCTATAGATCTGCAGTTAGAAACTCAAGCCTGCTAAATGCTCACAATTCACTTACCCTATCATCATCATATCGTACAATACAAACATTCCATATTATTATTAAAATTTTATAAATAAAACGATAAAACAAAATTATAGTTTTTCACCTATTTCTATGTTAAACGTATTCATCGTATATGAAAGCACGTACGGTAGCAAGATCTAGAATGCTCCTATCCCCTCAGAAGTGAAAGGCTTCAACAACTTCAGATCAGCAAACTGAAAAACTTGATAGAGTTAGCATCTAACTCAGAATGTCATACAGAGCTATCAACTAAATCCTATACAAGTATTCTAACTAGACAATAAAGGTTTACTGAGATTATATACCTTATAATATAGCAATAGAATTTTTCTAAATTTTATTCTTTGTTTTATTTAAATAAATTTTAGGATTCAAAAGCATTTTCCTATTATTATTAATGTATATAGACCGTAGCTACATCGAAGTCGCATGAGTTGTTACCGACTCTTTAACAAGCATATGCTACAATTCTCTAATTTTCTAGTTTCTAGAAATAATGTAGTTTTCAACAGATTTTAGCCTTTTCGTTATATCTACTACCTTGTAAACTGTTTCTACATATGTGTTCTTATTGTTTATACATCATATAGACATTCGTCGCCATATTTAGACGTTATTTTACAATATATCATACATTTTCAATAGCTTCGAAATACGCAGATATGTAATAATATACTATACACTCTTGTAGGATATTCATCGTATCTATAGTATACTCGTATGATTAATAATAATCTGTAACCATTTTCGATACCTTCGAAATATAAGTCTATAACATATGTTTGTAATACGTCTTTATAACTTTGAAACACAGAGTAGTTACCTCTTGCAATATCTACAGTTATGAGAACCCTGAAGACTTAAGCCGGAGAAATAAATCAGATACATATTTTACTTTTTATTGAAACGACAACTTTGCATGCTAATATATGAAAATAATATAATGTATATCGCCTGATAAATAAAATTGAAATTATTCTTATACAATGAAATGTGTTTTGAAAAACACGATGAAACGTTATGTATATTAATGCAGGAGTTCTGTTAACGCATTCGTTATTTAGAGATTCACTTATAAGTACACTATCTATTTAGCTGATTCAATAAAAATTTCGTTATTTTTAAAATTCCTAACAAGGGTTCAGGGTTCTTTATCTGTTTTAGAATATTCAAAGACAATAAATGTATAAATTATCGTGAGACTCCTGCTCTATATAAAACGCCATATATAAAATAAGAGATAAAAATTTATCCTGTGTATTGGTGAAAACTCAAAATATTCACGGAAATATAACAATCGGTACATATGACGATACTAAGTAGTCTGACGCGGAATATATATATTTTATATTATACAAACGGAGAGAAAAGAATAGGTACAATAGGTCAAGAAATAATCAAAGTGTTGAACTTTACATTTCCGAACTAAGTCTAGGGAGATTATACACGATGAAAACCTTTTATGGAAAAAAAATTGATAGTATTAAAACTATGCATCGCAATTACGAATGTTTTGCCGAAGAAGTCCTAGACGTGGCTATAAAAATTAGAACAACGCTTGTAGACAATAATATTTTATTAAGTGTGCTAAATTCTTCTTGTAGATATAAGGATGATTTATTTTTGAATGAATTAGTTTATAAGTTTACTAAGAAAACTATTGTAGATTTGCAGAACGACCTTGATTTAGATGATAGACTTAAATTTATTACATCTGGATATAATGTATAATATAATATAATAAATGTCGTTAAAACTTATTGCTTTTTATTACATCACAGGTTAGAGCATAGGAATATAATTTAGATTAGATTAGGTTAGAGCCTACGAATACATTTTTAGGACAGAACGTAGGGAGCAGAGTAAGTACAAAACAACATACTTTCATACAAGAACGTTTAGTGATACGAGTAATTTCGACGCTACTTAAAACATAATACATAACTTATATATAATATCTATTAAAATAGTACATTTCGTATACACTAATAATGGTCATAAATAATCATCTAAATCAAGGTCGTTCTGCAAATCTACAATAGTTTTCTTGGTAAACTTATAAACTAATTCATTCAAAAATAAATCATCCTTATATCTACAAGAAGAATTTAACACACTTAATAAAATATTATTGTCTACAAGCGTTGTTCTAACTTTTATAGCCGCGTCTAGGACTTCTTCGGCAAAACATTCGTAATTGCGATGCATAGTTTTAATACTATCAATCTTTTTTCCATAAATGGTTTTCATCGTGTATAATCTCCCTAGACTTAGTTCGGAAATGTAAAGTTCAACACTTTGATTATTTCTTGACCTATTGTACCTATTCTTTTCTCTCCGTTTGTATAATATAAAATATATATATTCCGCGTCAGACTACTTAGTATCGTCATATGTACCGATTGTTATATTTCCGTGAATATTTTGAGTTTTCACCAATACACAGGATAAATTTTTATCTCTTATTTTATATATGGCGTTTTATATAGAGCAGGAGTCTCACGATAATTTATACATTTATTGTCTTTGAATATTCTAAAACAGATAAAGAACCCTGAACCCTTGTTAGGAATTTTAAAAATAACGAAATTTTTATTGAATCAGCTAAATAGATAGTGTACTTATAAGTGAATCTCTAAATAACGAATGCGTTAACAGAACTCCTGCATTAATATACATAACGTTTCATCGTGTTTTTCAAAACACATTTCATTGTAAAAGAATAAGAATAATTTCAATTTTATTTATCACGCGATATACATTATATTATTTTCATATATTAGTATGCAAAGTTGTCGTTTCAATAAAAAGTAAAATATTTATCTGATTTATTTCTCCGGGTCAAGTCTTCAGGATTCTCATAACTGTAGATATTGCAAGAGGTAACTACCCTGTGTTTCAAAAGTTATAAAGACGTATTACAAACATATGTTATAGACTTATATTTCGAAGGTATCGAAAATGGTTACAGATTATTATTAATCATACGAGTTTACTATAGATACGATGAATATCCTACAAGAGTATATAGTATATTATAAAATATCTGCGTATTTCGAAGCTATTGAAAATGTATGATATATTGTAAAACAACGTTTAAATATGGCGACGAATGTCTATATGATGTATAAACAATAAGAACACATATGTAGAAACAGTTTACAAGGTAGTAGATATAAAGAAAAGGCTAAAATCTGTTCAAAACTACATTATGTCTAGAAACTAGAAAATTAGAGAATTGTAGCATATGCTTGTTAAAGAGTCGGTAACAACTCATGCGACTTCGATGTAACTACGGTCTATATACATTAATAATAATAGGAAAATGCTTTTGAATCCTAAAATTTATTTAAATAAAACTTAAAGAATAAAATTTAGAAAAATTCTATTGCTATATTATAAGGTATATAATCTCAGTAAACCTTTATTGTCTAGTTAGAATACTTGTATAGGATTTAGTTGATAGCTCTGTATGACATTCTGAGTTAGATGCTAACTCTATCAAGTTTTTCAGTTTGCTGATCTGAAGTTGTTGAAGCCTTTCACTTCTGAGGGGATAGGAGCATTCTAGATCTTGCTACCGTACGTGCTTTCATATACGATGAATACGTTTAACATAGAAATAGGTGAAAAACTATAATTTTGTTTTATCGTTTTATTTATAAAATTTTAATAATAATATGGAATGTTTGTATTGTACGATATGATGATGATAGGGTAAGTGAATTGTGAGCATTTAGCAGGCTTGAGTTTCTAACTGCAGATCTATAGGTTAGAGAAATCATAAAAGTATTAGCATTGTTCATTGAATAGACTCCCTGCTTCATTTCATAACTTATTTGTTTTAATAAATAGACATTAGTCAAACGATGGATATCCTCATGTCTTTACTCTACCTTCGATATATAATATATTTATTTATGATATCTAGTTAATGATATATGTTGTAATCCTGATTGAATGTAATCTTTTTTCCTGTAAGATGCTATAAAAGCCGTAATTAATATTTCTTAATATATAGTTTAGTTTAATCCGTGTATGATAGCAATTAGATGATAACCGTTTCTTGTAAAACACTAGACTTGATATTAATTTCAATATGGCTACTATCTTTTTAATAGCTTACACTAACAACGCGTTTATGATATATAAAGCAATAAAAGTTGCACCTTGCTATAATGGTATCAGTGTAAAACATTAATCAATACTTATATATTTCCTGTTAGTGATTCGTAGATAATCGAACTTGATCTAATTAGGGGAAATCTACTAGCTATATAATAATATAAGATTTTTGTTATATTACATATCGGGTTTCAATATGAAATATATTCATTTATGATATCTAGTTAATCCTATTACATATAACCGTATAAGGTTTTCATTAAATCAATTAAACAATCGCATATAAATATTTATAAACACTTTTTACATTATTATTCCAGTACACGTATCAAGCTAGCAATGTTTTAAGAAATCTACTGCTTAAAATTCCTTTGCTGTAAATTTTAAATAAATTTTTAACTAAACATGTGACTATATTGAAAGTAATTATATTTGCTTTCATAATGATCATGTCGGGTTAATAGCTTCTCGAGAATTAATATAGATGCTTAAATAATTCACTATAGATTTTTTTTATACCGCATCATCTTACTACATATAACCATATAAGGTTTTCATTAAATCAATTAAACAATCGCGTATAAATATTCATAATCACTTTTACACTATTATTCCTGTACACGTATCAAGCTAGCATATACGTTTTTAATTTAAACATTAATGATAAATATATGTTTTCATCCAAGTTGAAACTGACTCAGGGTTAATCCGTGTGGAACCTAACGATGCAGAATAATTGTTATCGTAATAAACGTGAAACGCAAGACAATTTTAAAACATCAATATTTTAACGTTATAATTCTATAAAACCGAAGTTAGATGTTGACTCGATCAAGTTAATAATAATAGATATTTATAATTGATAAAGATTCATCTTTGTAAAACCGATAATATTGGAAAGGATCATGAATAATCTCAAACCTGCATATACTACACATATTTAAGGAATGTTTTTCTATGAAAAACCGGGTTATTAATTACCGTGTACGTAATTCAAACATTAATAATAATACTGAGGGTTGAAGTAAACTGTTTAATGTATCTATAGCAATTATAAATATTTACTGAAATATGTTTTGAATTTACAAAAGCATTACGCAATATTCCTTTTCTCTATAAATAAATAAATTATAGTTGTTTTAAACATAATGGACACCTTTCAAGAAATTTCAAAAAGAAGCTAATCGGTTAATAAATGTTTGTCGGTCGTTGTATGAAACAATACATTTGAGAGATGTCTAATTAGGGAAAATCTGCAAGCTGAATAATAAGATAGGATTTTTATATTACATAACGGGTTTCAATATGGAATATAATCATTTATGATATGTAGTTAATCCTATTACATATAACCGTATAAGGTTTTCATTAAATCAATTAAACAATCGCATATAAATATTTATAAACACTTTTTACATTATTATTCCAGTACACGTATCAAGCTAGCAATGTTTTAAGAAATCTGCTGCTTAAAATTCCTTTGCTGTAAATTTTAAATAAATTTTTAACTAAACATGTGACTATATTGAAAGTAATTATATTTGCATTGTTTTGAACATAATGGTATGTTATGATAAGAAATATTTGACGGGTATCGGATGAAACAATACATTTTACTTGAGGTTTCTTGTTGGCGTAGAGATAATCCTCATAGATGCGGTTCTGAGAACTGAGGTGAAATCAATAATGAGAAATGACAAGTTTCTACATGTTAATTATGTTACACATTTTAAATGTTATGACTAATAGATTTATATTTTAGGAATGTCTGTAGTTGAAATGTTATATGCAGATGAGATATAGAAAATGAAATGCTCGATATGAACAGTCGTATGATATGATCCTGATTGAAAATAATATTCTTTACTATAAGATATTACAAAAGTTAGAGTGTACGACATGTAGTTAAACCTAAAAAGAGAAAAATAGCGGTTAAATGCGGGCCTTCTTAGTCGTATTCTATTTAGAGTGTTTTCAGGAATTTAGTTGAATTCATTATAAATATAAATGTTAATTAATTATTATTGGGATGAGATATGCAAATGATACCGTGAGTTAATTAATGAGTTATGTAAATGAGAGACGAGATATGCAAATGAGAGATGAGATATGCAAATGATTAAAATCGTTATGATCCCCCCCGGATGACTGCATCAATGATAATGTAATATGTAGAGTTGATCCGTATACGTGGTAATATCGCATGCTGATCCGCGCTAATCCGACAGGTGATTGACAGTAACCTTTCGATGAAATCACGTTTAACGATCAGTGGCGGCGCCAGAGGTAAATGAGCAGGGGGGCAAAGCAGGGGCACAGGAAGTATCTCGGTGGGCACCGTACCTTTCCACGCGATCGTAGCGAGCGGGCGAAATTTTGACATTATTATTGTTTTTTTTTATTTAAATCTACCCAAATCTTCAGAGTTTTTGCTTTGGGCAAAATAAAAGTAACAATTTTATGGTTTTTACAAATTGCAACTGTGAATGTCATTGTGGCTGTGAAAACGCGATAAACATCTGAAATGTCAGTATCTCACAACTCTTGAAGTCCTACTGAATGACGTTTAAAACTCTGTCTCTTTGCTCCCGTTCACAACCAGCTGTTACACTCTATTGGCAATACTTCTCCCTATTGTTTGCCAGTTTGCGACTGACGACTGTGCTAGCGTATGAGTCATACCGAACATGCAGATACATATTTATAGAACGCTTGAATTTCCAAGTTAAGGCTAAGCCTTTTTCTGATTCATAATTATTAGATTTTAAATACAGGCCTACATAAGAAACAGAAATAAAATATTAGGTTTCCTGTAGTAATTTTAATTTGTACACTAAAACGTGAATTATACTGTATCAATATCATCATTTATTTATCAAAGATGTTTTTTATTTGAAACCTGGGGGCACCGGCAGGGGCACCGCTCAATGTTGGGGGGGCCCGTGCCCACCCAGGCCCCCCCGTCGCGCCGCCCCTGTTAACGATGTCTGGGGCATCCTTGAAAGCATACATCATTTAAGAAGGATCTTAGTATGAGAGATGAGATATGCAAATGATACCGTGAATTAAATTAATTTAATTAATTAGATCAATATAAAATGGTTATGATTCCCCGATGACTGCATCAATCATAATGTGATATGTAGAGTTGACCTGTATTCGTGGTATACGCTGGTCCGCGTATAACGCGAGCGCGGTGAGGTCACGCGCTAGACCGCGAATGACCTTGAAATTGACCGAAAATTACTACGTTGGACCTTCATAAGAAATAACATGGGATTTTGGGCTAGAACTCTCCTAGCCTATCTACTCACCACATTATTTATTCTTTTTAATTTTACTTATAATAAATATTTTTAAACTTTAATTACAGTTATTATTTTGAAAAGGATTACTATTACTAATTTTAATTAGATTAAATTAAAAAAATTTAAATTATTAATTAATAATATTATTAATAATGCCATAGATTAAAATATATTATAATTTGTTTAGAATTTTCATAGACCTTAATACGCATTTGTTGAACCTGATATAACTTTTTGTACTACCGGCACCGTAAGTACACTGTTAATGTACTCATTTTCGAGTGGTAAGTTGATTTTTTACATATTTGATGTTTATTAGTTCCCATGACAAGCAATAAAAGTTCACTGATCGTCCTGAATGTAAGTAACTAAGTAGGAAACATACTTTGTCTGATAGATGTAAAATATTTAATCAATGTCAAAAATGATTTTTTAATTCATTTCTTTTATTATAATCAAAATTATGTTTGCTGGTAGTAAAAAGATGTTTGTACTTTGTGTCTGACATCTGACCAATCTGTTCTCATTGATGCCACAAACAAGTCGGCAACATATTCGGAATTACTGAGTCACAGTATATATAACAATCAGTAGGATTACTTCCATGCGACACCATTCATTTTAAAGATTTTAAAGTCGATTTTTTTTATAATTATTTGAGATATCGAAAAGCTGAGTTGATATTCGTGATCAGCGTTAAAAACTACATAAAATCCATATATCACTTGCTTTGTATCACTTCTGGATTCTGCAACGGACTACAGAAATGTAGATCCTAGTAACCAAACTTTTTGCAAGTTTGGTTGAAATCTTTTTGAAAGTTTGGTTGATAAGACAATAATTGATCTATATTTTATATTTATTAATTTCCGGAATATTTTCAAAATTTTTCGACATTTGTTTTTTTTTAATAAAAAATACTATCTTATGTAAAAAAAATTTGATAAATGCATCTAATTACCATAAAATGAAAGATTTTTTAATGTAGCCAGGACGAGGTGTCAGCAAAATCCCTTAACCTAATTATCTAATTTAAATTAGATAAATCTTCTCTTTAAAAGATATTCTTTTATAAAATCATTAAAAAGTGTTATTAGAAGAACAAAGTGCTTTATTGACAACTTATTATTTCAAAGTTGAACAAACTACCAACTCAGTATGATCTCACTCTAATAATAAAAGGGTATTATTTACACAGTTGTGACCAGGCATTGACCCAAATATTCTTCAAAACGTGCTTTATTTCAATGTCAAGAAACCGCCACATCAGCATTTTGTGCGAATGTGGAGCAAATTTTATTACAAACTTTACAGCGTTGTCACGTTTCTTAATTGAGTAAAATGAATTTGTAATTGTAAAAAGAATTCAATTTTACGCGGAAACGACATACGATAGGATAAAACGTTATTAAGGTTTGTTGTTGTGATAGATGAGATGCATATGCCGACAAAGCATTATTATTAAAGTACTATTATAATGCGGCAAAATGATGTTAAAGTTTCCAACTTTATTATTTTTTTCTGAAAAAGTAGTACGTTCTAGAACAAAGTTGTATGAGACTTTTTTGTTCCTTTTGATGTCTTCTATCACCCCTTAAAATTAATGCGTTCTAACGCCGGACACGCGATATAATAAGCATTTAATGCCTAATTTAATACTTTAGACTTTAAAAGGTATACCAAAGGAACTATAAGGTACATAATTTTTTTTAAGGTAGTAGATTTATAATTTTAAAAACAAAAAGAATGCTGCAGATACCTATATTAAAAATATTCATTTTCATTTGTATCTACCATGTTTTTGTATTCAAATCAATACACTTAACTTTATTTACTTCCTCTTTATAAAGTTAATGTTATAAATTAAACTTAATAGTATACCACGAACATTCTTCTTTCTCAACAAAGGTTGTTTACATCTTTTAGATATAACTAGAGCAAGCTGTATTCTTCTATTGTATTAATTATTTCCTCTTATTTTCCCACACAGATAAAAGCAAGACACTGTAAATGTACATATTCTGTTATAGTTATCTGAAATCATTGTGTTACAAAAACATATCTTTTGTTATTCACATCAATTTTCTTAATAATGGCAACAAGCAATTAATTAATAAGAGCATTATAAATTTAAATTTCTTCCTCATTAACCTTTATTAAATTAAATTTGTTTTTCAGATAGGATTTTGTTTATAAAGTGAATATAAATGTTTTATGTAATATTACTTGAAAAATATTGTCCAGTATCCATGCCAATTCTACCTTTAAATGTGGAATTGTTTGTTTCTTATTACCAAAATAGTTGTAAAATTTTACTTCTTCAGTTTTATTGTGGGAAAAGCTGTATTGAATTGTGTGAATTGGAATTTTTAGGAAATAAATGCATTGTTTCAAAACGCAGTTAGCATAGTGAAAAATAGATCTTAAAGATATTTCTTATTTAATTTTACTTGTTAATTCAGAATTATAAAATTGTTTACATCATTTGTTTTAATATTTATAACAGAAATTGCTTAATTTAGTAACAACTAAAAAACAAAAAATAATTAGAATTTAATTATTAATATAACAGTCGTTCATATTTTCTTTATTCTAATTTTAATTGGTAATGGGGGTTTACATTTTAAACTTTATCAGGAGCGTCCCTAGATACTTGGCTGCCCTCGTGCAAAGATTATTACTGCTGCCCCCAATCTTTATATACTTGGCCTCCCCGCTTTGACTGATCATACTCGTAGCAATAAAACGGATCAGAAACAGTTTTAAATTTTATGTTAATTTGTAACAATTATTGTAACAAAAATACGTTTATTAGAAAAATAAGTACTATAATAAAATTTAACACTTTTAATCCCAACTATTTTAATAGCATCATCTATTATTTTTTCGATGATTTTAATTTGGAATTTGTTATCGCTGCCTGTCGCCATATAGTTAGTATATTAATTTTAAATTCATTTGGTTGCCCTAGAATTTGTCTGCTCGTGTGCCGTGCACACTTTCGCACACAGCTAGGGACACCCCTGTTTATCAGTTATCATTTAAATCTTGTTTGCTATGTACATTGTCTTTATCATATCATATCTCTTGACCTTTTTAACACATGATTTTCTGAATGTGTAATTCTGATTTGTATATTTGGCAGATTTGCACTTGAAAGTTGCAAAAACCAAAGAATGTAATATACAAGATCAAGAATTAGAGAGATTAGCTGAAAGAATGTGAGATGTTAAATAGAAATTGATATGTTTATATTCTGATATTGAATATCAAATAAGTTTGCACAAAATTACAATACTAGTAATTACCATTTCCTTATAGTCTAAATTATGACTAACTCACTTGTATATATGTATTTATGTATACTATCGAGGCCTATGAAATAACTCGTATAGGCTTCCACCATCACCTGAAATGATGTAAAAATTATGTCCTGCTGCCTAGGTGTACACAACTTCTGGCAAAACTTTGGATTCTCAAGAGAAGAACTCTCAAATTGACATTTATATGTAATTAATATCTAATCAGAGCAACTTTTATAATTATACCAATAAGTAAAAGCTAAATAAAAGGAAGCCAAATATATTTTACAGACATTATGACATCCAGCATAAGAGCCCTGACGCATACTAATTCGTCTATTTTCATTTTTGTTAAAAGTCACCCCACAATCTTTACTCCCAAATTTTCTTCTGGTATAGAAAGTGAATCTTTCTTGCTGCCAGAAGTGAAGTATTGTATCTGCATCTACACCATGCGAAGTTTCATAAAATTCTATCAAGTGGTTTCCTTACATTGCTTCTTACAAGATTTTTGGATACTTTTGTCAATCTAGCAACGTATTTCGAGTTGTCATTTCAGCAGTCGTGAAAATTTGGGTACTAAATCTTATACCTGCTGAACACTAAAAGTCAATTCTGGCAGCCCCGTGCGGCCAAGTTATACTACCCCAAAATTACTAAGAGAGTGAGAAATAAGATTCTCTCTCTTACCTGCAGTCCGCTATATAACTGTCTTGCTCGCACTAACATGTAAACCTACATATACCTACTTTATTTATTGTGTCAAAATTTCAAGACTTTTAAAATAACAAAAATGTCACTTTTTTAAATCAACATTTACAGCGTTCGGGCAACATTTAGAAGAGGAGGAAATGTTCTGGCAATATTTTTTATAAATAAAGAACACTAAGTAACCTCGAAAGTAAACTCCTGAAATTTCAAGACTGTTACTTTAAATAAATTGAATCTGACTTCTCACCCTCTTAGTAATTTTGGGGTAGTATAACCCGGCCGCAGGGGGCTACCAGAATCGACTTTTAGTGTTTAGCAGGTATATAAGATTTAGTACCCAAATTTTCACGACTGTTGAAAGGACAACTCGAAACACGTTGCTGGCTCTCTGTCTATAAGGAAACTTCCCTACAGAAATACTGAAACATGTAATTAGGCCTGTTTGTTTTCAGTTTAATAAATAAAATAAAATTTCATGAAACTTGGCATAGAGTAGGTGCAGGAGTAATACTCCACACTAGCAACAAGCAACAGCTACTTTGTAGACTCGAAGAAAAATCTCGGAGTAAACATTAGTCCATTGATTAAAAATATGAAAAATAAATACATAACAAAATATATAAGCAAATGAATATATTTTGCAATATAGGATAGTTCTTAACCTAACAATATATTTTAGTATACAGATACAATCATTTAATGTATTAATTATAAGATACCTATGTTCATTATACTATATATTTTGTGGGGTATTTTCTTTTTAATATTTTATTCTTTGTCCAGTATTTTTCTTTTGTTCGTTGAGGTGGATGTTTCCTATTGCTAAAATGAAGTATTACTCCTGCACCTATTCCATACGACCATACCAAGTTTCATGGAATTTTGCAGGGAAGTTTGCTCACACCGCTTTTTCACGTTTAGAGATTGGCAAAAGTACCCAAAAACATTTTTACATTTTTCGACTGTGTATTTGAGGTATTTGAATCTTGAAACTGATGTAAATCAGTCAATATTCTTTCTACTGCAGTAATCTAGGTATCATTTTAAAGCTGATTTCACAAGCTTTCATATGGTGTGCATTATTTCATTATATAAAAGTAATGTCATTCTGTTTTAGCCACATATTCTTAGAATTTGGATTAGATTCTTAGTGCTACAGCACTCCAGATTTCACAGGTATCAAAGTCCAAAGTACTGTGCCAAACACAACTTTTAAGGGAAATGACAAAGTCAACATTTAAAGAAAAGCAATTTGTTGCATGTATATAGTCTGTTTAATTTAACGCGCCCCACTTTGTTGCAACTTTATTTTCGGTCAGAAATGATATAAACCGTCTATATATTTAAAACACAAGGCTTATTTTTGTTCCAGTTCATTTGAGAGTTCCACCAGGCCGATTTACGTCATTCTTTTTATATATTGAAGCTTTCGCTGTGTAGATTAGTCAACACTATTTAATTTTTATATTTTTTTAATGTTTATATCTTTAATTTAAACAAATATAAAATGTTTAATTTAAGACGTGTGAATCAAACATTCACTTGAGTTGCCTTCTCACTTTCTACGTTGGTAAGTTTTAGAACTATTCACGATTACTAATCTAGGTATTAGTCAACATTACTCACTTTTTATTTCTATTTAACTTTTATATTTTTAAAACCGTCCTTTTTTTTAGTCTGGAGTTTTCTTTTAATTACTTAAATTTTTAAGCAATATTTGTAATCGATGCATTTCAATATTCCCAAGGCCGATTGCTTTGTCACGTTTTGGTACTAAACATCATCCGTATACCTGCTTACTAGCCACCAGCAGTTTTCAGTCAAGTTTCACAGTATTTGATGTGGAGCATTTTCACAAAATTTGATATTTCTGCCTGTCTCTGTGCATTCATTCTTTCAAAATTTTAAAATTTTGCACATTGGGATATTTGATAAAAAAGTAGAATAGGAAAAGTAGAATAAGAACTAATGTTTTATCTCTTAAGGAGCATGGACAAAATAACTGACAAAGTTTCGAAAACTGGTATATTAAGTATACATATATGATATATGAATCCAATGCAGAATCTTATAATAAGAATAAGTTGGGGGAGTCCGAGTGGGAGATAAGTTGGGGGGAGGGTAATCCGGGAGAGGGAAAGTACACAGAACAACCGTCGAAATCAATAATCGAAAACTGATTTAAAAAAAAACAATCAAGAATCGATTAAAAAAAATAATCAAAGATTTGATTAATCACTTGTTTTGATAATTTTTGTCTTCTATATTATGGTACAAAGCCTTTACTGGATTAGCATAATGATTGTGTAGTGTATGTTCTGTTCGGTTCCAGTCTGGGCAAAAAATAATTTTTTCTAGAATAAAAGAGATGCTGATGAGCATAAATTCTCATATATTTAAAATATTTTTGAATCAATTTAGTTTTGGTTTAGTTCAAAATACGAGTAGTAGTCCCTATTAAAATTAGCTATCATAGTACTTTTCCTTATCAAAAAAGCAGCAATGAAAGTATATTTGTATAACGTAGTAATTAAGTATTTAAGTACAAATATTTTAGCATAAAAATTATTGATCCAAGTATTTTTCTATGTTTTGTATTTGCTTTCTTAATTTTCCTCTATAAATAATGTATTTGTAACTAGGGCTGTAGATTATGGAAATCAATAATAGAAAATCAATTAAAAAAGCAATCTATTAAATTGATTGGTTAATTAATCGATTATTATGCATAGCCCTATTTGTAAAGGGTTCTAAATTCATAGTGAGTTATATGTATTGGAATAATTTAATATACATAGCGCATATGTGAACACAGTAATTTAACTTTTGTTAAATAATAATATGCAATTACTTCCTTAAACCAAAAAACACCTTCCTAATTTTTTCTTCAGTTATGCACCTCATGTCTACCTATCTGCTGATATAAACCTTTTTCTTGTGTTTTAAGGTATCTTTGTGCTACAGCTGATCGAAGTTCATGCTTAAAGTAAATTGAAATTCTAAGAATAGGTGGCTAAAACAGAATGACATTACATTTATATACTGGAATTATGTACGCCGTATGAAATCTTGTGAAATCAGCTTTAAAATGATACCAAGATTATTGCAGTAGGAAGAATATTGGCTGATTTACATCAATTTAAAGATTTAAATACCTTAATTACACAGTCGAAAAATTTCATCTAAAAATTCTGAAAAAATTAATTTTGTTTCTGTTCACCACTAGCAATCTGAAAAGAATATGAGAAAAATCAAAGAGGGTCGAACAGGAATCACCTATTTTTTTAGATGATTTCACACGGAATGACCCCCCTGTATGTTATACTTACTTTGAACTAATAAAATTCAATTCTGGATAAAAGTTGGCCTATGAATAATTTTCCTAAAACTGAAAGTGAAAGAGGTATTTAATATTTTACATATTCATGTTTTGATCATTCTCTTAACAATTGCAACAATGTTAAAACAATTCAAATTCACATAATGATTAAATTTAATTTATTTATAATTACAATATATTCTCAAAAATACCTGCTACTATAGTAGAATTCAGCTAAGAATAAAGTGAAGGAAGGTATAGGGCAAGCTTGACCTTCGCGTTGATTGGTTAAAATATGAGGCATGTTCATACAACTTAAAAAAGCAAATTTGTGCATAAATTATATGAAAAGCGCCGTTTTAGTTGTATAATAAACATTACGGCTTACGTTCGCTCAACTACGAAAATATAACTTATTGTGTGTGTAAAAAGAAACTATAATGAATGTAAATTCATAGTTAACGTGACAAAATGCTCATTAATTAATCTACAAAGTTTTAAATGAATGGGAAAATCAGATATTCATACCTAAAATCCGGCAACGTTGCATCTATGTCTAAGATATTAATACTGACATTTTTTGAGGTTATGGTTTAGTTCTAATTTTTCTCAAGTCAATAATTTCCATTCCTTTTATTAAAACAACGGTCCTTTTAGAACTTACCGGCTCTATTCTTATTATTGTGCAGGTATGATAATTTATGTAACAATCTTAACTGTAGTTTAAATAAACATAATATTTTAGTAGCTAAGTTTAACTATGGCTGAACGACAATTCTTCAAAAATCCAAGAGGAAAAGTAATTCATAGTTGTCCAAATCAATGAAATGGTGAAAAGTAGTGGAAGAACCATATTAGGATTGCCCCCTTCTATTTGTAATTTAAATCCAATGGAGTTGATATGGGCACAAGTGAAACATGTATTACTACATAGCTGCTAATAATGCATACTACAACCTATTCACTTGCTGATGTGAAAAAGCTTCCTTTTCAAGTAATTTCTACCATTAATGCAAAACGATGGAAATATACCACATAATTAATAAAGTCGAAGGTAGGATTTGGATGAAATGGTAGAAGATATTGTGGAAAAACTATAAGTTTAGGATCGGAAAGTTCCAACCCAACGATTCAGATGAACATAGAAATATTGATATTGTGCCAATATAAAATTATTTTTAAGGTTTTTCGAATGATAGTGTCATTACAGTGTTATGATAGTGTGCATTATTCGTTAGTTCTATTTATAAATTGTTCATAAGATACACTGGCATCTTGTACAAAAGTACAGAAAGAAATTGTAATATTCTTCAGTAAATATTTTGAACACTAAACAATATTAATTTTCAAATTTCCCACAGTTTTAATTTTAGGTGTGTAAATGTAACTTGGATCGAAGCGCCATCTACTTTATTCTTATTTGATTTTTACTATAGTTACTATATTTCTGACCACTTTCTGTGTTCTTTTTTAAGTACACCCCTAGTAACTGGAGTTCATTTAATTCTGCATATTTTCTTTTATGAACTTCACTTTTGACATAACGCCATAAAAAAAAATCCAAAGATGCTAAGTCAGATGATCGACATGGCTATTGTATGGATGATCTATGCCCATCCCACGATTCTGTAATGTGTTTGCAGAAAATCAACAGCTTGATGGGAAATATGTACGGCACTTCGTGTTGTTGAAAGTAAATCTCTTATCTATGTTTTACGTTCATGTCATTTTTAAATTCCCACAAAATATCACTTTCTACATAGTGATAACGATATTTTTATGGGGTATTAAAATAAAGATGCTGGACTTTCCAAAGACAGACAAAATATACAAATACATAAATGTAAAAAGATGATAATGCTCCTGCTAAATATAAAGTAGAATTGAAAAACCTTACTTTCCACAAATTCAGACTACAGGCAAGTAGCTTCAATGGATAACTAAATTATTATAATTAGGGACGCAGTAATAGAAAATAGTATATATTGTGTTACAAGTACAGAAAAGTGCCAATTTTTCACGAGTGTGAAATTGGAGTTTTTGCACGCGTTACACACTATACTTTATTTACGGCAACAAAAAAAAGTAATAAACCACCAACAGCTAAGAAAAATATTTAACCTAGAATTTATACTCGCATTCATATTTTTTACGTGAAATCTCTGGCACTAAATTAAGAGATGAAATGTGAGCCGCTTCCACGATGTTTGGAGGGTACAAGTGTATACCCCATTTTCGTAATTAGTAATTTTATATAAACAATCGCAATTCAATTGTCAAGGTTATTAAACCCTTTGCCACGAAATGTCAACATATTCTCGCATTTGTCGTAAATTATAAATGCTTTCAGTTTTTATTGTAATTTAGCAATAATAATGAATAATATTATATTAACAATTATATAATAATGTAAAAAATTAATCAATTTTACATTAATCGAAGAACAATCTTTGTAACTTTATGTAATGGAAAATAACCAAGTTATGTCATGACGCCTAGGTAGCTGAATGGTGTAAGCTCTTGCTTAGCAGACAGGCGATCCACAGTTCGATTCCCCGCCGGACCGATGATAATTTTTCTAGATGGATTTGCATTCAAAATATAATTTAATGTAAAACATTAATTAAACAAAATAAATTAGCCTTTATCTAAAATGTATAATATTTTATATTTCAAATAATTAATAATATTGCAAGTGCTGACATTTATGGCGTTTTAATAGAACTACTGATCATGAGAAATCATTTCTCACGGTCATTACCGTTCAATTTGGAGATCGTCTGCAATTGGTCATATTCACGGTTACTAGATTGTGCAGAATGTGTAACTTTCTATGATGGTCATAGATAAACACATTTACACAAATAATTCTTATAGATAATAATACAATTTTATTTTTATTAACAAGTAACAATGAAACAAACAAAACGAAAATTGATACTACTACAGAAATATTTTCTTTTATATGAAATTAAAAAAAACAGTAATAATTGTTTATAATTTAAATAGCAATGAAAAATATGAATACAAGATTCTCTCTTTTTAATTCTATAATTAATTTTCATTAATCTCAAAATAATTAAATATTATTTAGTTGGAGATAAATTCATTTCAAAACAAATAATTGTTTTAGTTAACTATAAAAAAATTACTTCTTGAAATAAAGAGAATAATTTATTTGCAATTCTCTATGCCCTTTTGGTATCATAGATTAGAAATAATTTACCTGTAAAAGATATTTTTAATAATATATTATTATAATATATAATAATTTTTTATATTATTAAAAATATCTTTTATGCACAGATGCATTATAATTAGACTATTATTGCAAGACTCATCTAAACATAAACGTCTTTTTATGGCCCAAGGGCCTCTTTATGGTCAGACGGGCAATAACGAAAAGTCAATTAAATGTCAGAAGTTTTTTTGTAGAACTTGATTGGTTCTTAATATAATTTGTAAACTTATCACCAATGAAAATAAACTGAAATTAAATATTTTGGAATAGTAACTATAGTAACGAACTTCATATAATCACATAAGTATACGCACAGCTCCTTGATGTACCTACGTACTCATTTAATTATATTTTTAAACAATAATAGATTTGACATTAAAAACTTAACCTGTGCATAAAATAGTGTATGTATAGCGGGCATAACTTGCTTTTAGGGCCCTACAGCCTTTTCCTAGCCCTCGGCTGACGCCTCGGGCTAGAAATAACGCTTTTGGCCATAAAAGCTTCATTATGCCCTTAACACATAAATAACTATTACAGGTAAATCATTTATAATCTGAAGAAGAAACTTTGTTTTTGAAATGATCATAATTTTTACTATTATAATGTATTGCCTTTAATGGTGTTTTTATTTTAATACAAAAAACTACGACTATAAAAAGATTTCTCAACTAAATATTAATAATAATCTAAAATGTTTCCTGAATATGACCCAGTATGTATTTTACTAGAAACGCCTTTGGGATTATCTTCTTTCTTTAACTTCAACAATACTGTCAAGTTATTTTAATATTTTGTAGGTGCAGTGCCACAAGGGTAATTCTTCAGAAATATTAAATTTACTGTCCCTGCTTAATTAATATTATATTACGAATATCTCTTTATCTGTTAGTTCAGTACAGTGAAGAGGTAATATACTCCAGACCCTGTAAGTTCCGATGCACGTCATCAATAATTTTTTCAAATTCTTTAAGGGCGGTTTTTTGTTGTAAACTTGACAAAAATAAATATAGGAGTGCTTGTTTTTAAATAATAATAATAATGTTTATTCCAAAACAGGTACAAAACCCAAACACTGGAATTTTTCAATATAATTATACAAAGACAACACATTGACATCACAAAAGACATTAATAATATCAATAACATGCAAATAACAGTACTGTAACAAGAGAGAAAAAGAAAGAACCTCTTCTTCACACAACAAATGGAATATTCTACAGCATTCGAGAGAATGACGCATCGCACCAAGCATGTAAACCAGACGCGGTTTATCTAGCGCCTTCCAGAAATACATAGTAGGTTCCAGCGGCTTCTGGTACGATTATATGAGGGTATAAAATCGACTTCGCGGATAAAAGAGGATCAGTCAACAGCGAGTCATTAACTGTGTATCACGAAATAAATAGTAAATGTGAAGATAAATGTTGTATTAGAAATTCATACTCTGTAAATAATAGTTTTAATGGTTTATAATCATAGCGTTAATTTATAGTGTATTCATTAGTGTTTGTAAATAAATATTTCTTATTAATAGATGATTTAAACAGCACTTTTGTTATTATTTTAAAAAGAACGTTACAGTGGTGTTACAGGTGTTCGGTTTTAAAATAAATAAAATCGTGTAATAAACAAAGTGCTGTGAGAATCAACTGTTAGTATTAAAAACAATAACAACTAAATAATTAAAATGGCAATGAAATTGTTAAAAGATCTGAAGGTAATAGACTTAAAACGCGAACTGGAAGAACGGGACTTGGAAACAACGGGCATTAAAAGCGTGTTAATAAATCGGTTAAGAGAATGTCTTTTGGAACAGAAGGAAGACCCTGAAAGTTTCCTATTCGAAATACCTGGACCCGCAATTGATACTAACGTGTTGTTAAGTAAAATGGAAGAGAATTCTAGAATATTAAAAGAAGAATTACTGGAAAATTCTAGAAAGTACGAAGAGAATTCTAGAATGTTAAAAGAAGAACTACTGGAAAAGTCCGAAGAGAATTCCAGAAAGTTAATGGAAAATACTAAAGTGCTAGAAGAAAAAGTTTTTGAAAATTCTAAAATGCTTAAAGAAGAATTACTAGAAAAGGCCGAAGAAAATGTTAGAATGCTAAAGGAAGAAATACTAGAGAATTCCAGGAAATCCGAAGAAAGTTCTAGAAGGCTTAAAGGAGAATTGCTGGAAAATGTCAAAGCGTTAGAAGAAAAAGTTTTTGAAGAATTGTTGGAAAATTCCAGCGCGTTAGGACTATTGGAAATTAAATTGGAGAAACAGGATAAGGTAATAAAGATGGTAGAAGAGAAAATAGCCCAAATGCAATTACCACCAACAACTGAGAAAGATAGCGTAACTAAAATGTTGGAAGATGATGGAAGAATGAGTCAACTACGGTTTTCCTGAACTTTCTGAGTGGCCGAAACAATTTAAAGAAGAAAAGGATCCTGCCGTAGGGATAAAAGTAAAACCACCCACGTTCGATGGAAAAATACCTTGGTCCACCTACTACAAACAATTTGAGGCGGCCGCTGGGGCCAACGGATGGACAAGCAAGGAAAAGGCCGTTTCTTTAACTGTGGCTTTGCGTGGAGACGCTTTGAACGTCCTGCAAACAATGCCAGCCAGACAGGAAAATGATTACCAGTTATTAGTGTCTAGATTGGAGATGAGATATGGAGACGCGCATCTTCAACAAGTGTATCACGCGCAAGTGAAGAATCGTGTCCAGAAGAATGGAGAAAGCCTTCAGGAGTTTGAAGCCGATGTTGCGCGGCTTGTCCGATTGGCGTACCCTACGGCACCCGATTCATTTCTGGGACAACTCGCTGTGCAGACCTTCATTGATGGGTTAAGAGACGGGGAAACACAACAATCATTGAGGCTGGCACGACCAAGAACAACTGATGATGCGCTTGCTCACGCCTTAGGATTTGAAGCTGCAAAACAAGCGTCCCGAGGTCACGGGCGTGTTCGGGCCGTTGTGGAAGAAGAAGGTTCTAAAGATCATCTAGAGGAGTTAGTACTGAGAGTTCTTCGGAAGGAAGAAAGCCGTAAGAAGAATCATCAAGAAGTTCGAGGGCCCCGTTGCTGGAACTGCGGCGAACAAGGACATGTAGAACCCCGTTGTCCCAAAATAAGAAAAGTACAACCGTCGGAAAAGTTAAAGGGGGTTGGCAAGAGAGGGCGAACGTTGAATAAAGATGCCCCAGAGATCACCGTCCATGCCGTAACATCAAGGAATAGTACCAGCAGTTTGTTCATAGATGGGAAAATTGCGAATCGAATTGTTCCACTACTTATCGATACGGTGGCGACAAAATCCATTATACGCCCTGACGTTCTAAGAACAAGTATGAAGCTTGTACCGACAACTATTCAACTCCGTACGGCTACAGGTGAAGTAATACATACACGCGGAGTGGTAAAGGTGAAGGTTGGCATTGGAAGTGAAGAGCGTGATCATGAAGTGCTGGTGGCAGATATCACTGACGATTTCATCTTGGGCATGGACCTCCTGAGAAAGTTTGGTTTTACATTGGACTTGAAGGAAGGTGTTTTGAAGGTTGGTAACGAAGAACTTCCTTTGCACCCACGAGAAGACCCTGTCGTAGGGGTGTTGCTGACAGAAGACGTGATATTACCAGGTCGGAGCGAGCTAATTGTTGAGGCAGGTTTGGATGGAGATCTTCGGGTAGGATGTGTGCGAATGATGGAGCCTGTTTGTGATAAGAAGATCCATAGTGGCATACTGGTGGGAAAAGCGCTGATCAAGGTTGGAAAGACAGTACCGGTGAGGCTTATGAACGTTAATGTGGATCCGGTGACATTGAAGAAGAGTACCCTTGTGGGACAGTGTGTGCCAGTATTCCGAGTAGCCAGGTGTATGGCCGATGTTCCAAAACCAGCGCCCAAAGATCATGGTGGAAAATTAGTGGGTATGGTCACTAGTTCGTGCGAAGACCTTAACAGAACGGAAGTGAAAGAGGTACAGGGTTTGGTTCACTGATACCAAGATATCTTAGCTCTTGACGATAGCCAGAAGGGACGAACAAATATAGTAAAACATAAAATCAATACAGGCAACTCTATGCCTGTCCGTCAGCAGCCGAGGCGTCTACCTCTAGCAAGGCGAGCAGAAGCCGAAAAGATTATTACCGATATGGAAGAACAAGGGGTCATCGAGCCATCCAGCAGTCCATGGGCATCACCGGTGGTCCTGGTCAGTAAGAAGGATGGGTCAACGAGATTTTGTGTGGACTATCGGCAGCTCAATAACGTGACCAAGAAAGACAGCTATCCCTTACCACGCATCGACGACACGTTAGATACCCTGTCTGGTTCACGATGGTTTTCGACTTTGGACTTCAAGAGTGGTTATTGGCACGTTGAAATGGAACCTGAAGACCGAGAGAAGACCGCGTTTACTATTGGTTCCGGACTATGGCAGTTTACGGTTATGCCTTTCGGTCTATGTAACGCTCCGGCCACCTTTGAGCGTCTAATGGAGACCATCCTGAGGGGGCTGTCGTGGAAGACTTGCCTGGTATAAAATCATTCAACGAACATTTGAAAAATCTAGAGGAAGTGTTTCGAAGACTACGTGGAGCCAATCTGAGCCAGTTCAAGAGTGGCCAACCCCGAAAGATAAACACCAAGTTCGTAGTTTTCTTATGTACCTACTACAGGCGTTTCGTTCCTGGGTTTGCCAATATAGCGAAACCTCTGACAAGGTTAACTAAAGATGGGCGCGAGTATGTTTGGAGCGGAGAGTGCGAAACAGCTTTCCAACAGTTGAAGCGTGCCCTGACAACAGCACCAATATTGAGCTATCCACGGACAGAAGGGAAATTCATACTTGACACAGATACAAGTAATCTGGCCATTGGGGGTGTACTTTCTCAGATACAGGATGGACAAGAAAAGGTCATCGGCTATTTTAGTAAGGTTTTGTCGCAAGCCGAAAGGAATTATTGTGTGACCAGAAAAGAACTATTGGCCGTCGTGAAGTCCGTTGAGCACTTCTACAAATACTTGTACGGACGGAAGTTTTTATTGAGGACGGACCATGCAGCGTTGAAATGGCTTCTACAATTCCGTAATCCTGAAGGCCAGGTCGCAAGGTGGATCGAGCGATTACAAGGATACGACTTTGACACAGAACTTCGAGCGGGCACTAGTCATCGAAATGCCGATGCTCTTTCAAGAAGACCCTGTCCAACGGATTGCCGTCATTGCTCTCGCTTGGAAGAGAGGTTTTGCCAAGTATTAAGAACTACCATCGTCAACGACAATTGGTTGCCGGAAGAATTGCAACGACAGCAGAAGGCTGATCCCGAACTAGAAATGGTACTGGAATGGAAGCGCGTGGGAGAAAGGCCTGCCTGGGAGGCCGTCAGCCCTTTCAACAGAACGCTACAAAAACCTAGACTAAGACACTAATACAATATAATTTGTATACATTAATTTAATAATAAGTGTAACTGTGTATATGTATATATGTAATTTACAAATTAGACAATAAATAAATTAAATAAATAAATCTATGGAATATTTAAATTCTTCTATATATGTAAATTTAATTTTTCTTTTTTTGCTAGAATAATCTAACTACCCTATTACTAATGACAGAGAAATTGTCTGCATGAATGTCACAAAGATGGCTTATAGTATTAAAATTGCTGCACATTACATTAAATGGATTTCTAAGTGCACTATTAGTTCGAGGGGTGTTGATGTAAAAGCAGAAAGATTGACGTGCGTTTAATCGCGGAACAATAAAATTAATTTTACTTAAGATCCATTCACAATCAACATTACTATGTAACAGATTATATAAAAATCTAATCGACATAAGCACACGTCGAACTCTTAAAGACAATATAACAAATCTGTGAAGGAGGTCGTCTTGGTCTACACCTCTTTCTGGGTACACACCATCACACCGTAAGGACATAAATTTCAGATATTTACGTTGGACAGATTCTAATTTATTTTCGTAGGTGCTATATATTGGATACCAGATGATGGCACCATATTCTAACTTTGATCGAATAAGGGTGACGTATAATGTTTTTAGACACTGTTCACTATTAAAAGAACCACAATTTCTATAGATAAAACCATAAATCTTGAATGCTGACGAAACAATAGAATCTATATGATTGGAAAATGTAAACTTGTTATCAAAAATTATACCAAGATCTTTAACAGTGGTATTTCTTTCAAGCATATTACCATCAATAGAGTAATCGAAGTTGATAACGTTTATTCGTCGCGTGAAAGTTACTACACAGCATTTATCGATGTTGAGCCGTAGATGATTTAATTTACACCAATTAGAAATATTTATCAGATCTCTTTGCAACTCATCGCAATCTGTATGTGTTATAATAGACTTAAATAGTTTAAGGTCATCTGCAAATAATAACTTATTGCATTGAATTATGTTTGCAAGGTCATTGATGAAAACCAGAAACAAAAGTGGTCCCAGGTTGGAACCTTGGGGCACGCCTGAAGAAGGTGTTATGGGGTCCGATTTAAAACCTCGATACTCAACATATTGAGTACGAGATAAAAGATAGCTCGAGAATAAAGATAAAAGTGAGTATAGATGACATCTATCTGGCCCGAAAAATCTAAAACTTCCGATATGTATTGAGTAAGACAGACAGGATTTGTAGATGTTGATCGACCTTCCATAAAACCATGCTGGTATGGTGATATACAGGATTTCAATAAGGGGTAGATCTTACTATACAAAATACTCTCAAATAGTTTAGCAAAACTGCTAATAATGGATATTGGCCTGTAATTACTTACTAACGATGGATCGCCTTTTTTAACGACTGGACAAATTCTCGCTTGTTTCCAAGCATTAGGAAAGGTAGACTTTTTAAGAATAAGGTTAAATAATACGAATAGAGGTTTAATTAGTACAGAAGAACAATCTTTAATAACAAAGGCTGGAACCATATCAATGCCTGCGGTACCTTTATTTTTTAATGTTGCTATGGAAGCTTTAATATCTTCTTCTGATATGTGATTGATATTAATTGATATACTGTTAAGTATACTGTGAAGATTATTATTAGCAAGATTTGGATCTGATGGAATGTAAACATCGTTAAAATAATCACGAAATGCTTCAACAATTGAGGCAGGATTATGAAACTCATGGCCATTCGCATCTTTGACGAGCCCTGAAATTCTAGTGCATCGTTTCTTTGAGTGTACAAACGCCCAGAACTTCTGTGGATCATTACTAATAGTGTTTTCCATGGATCTCATATAACTAATATAGGATCTCTGTACTTCCTGTTTAGCGAGGGATTTAAGACCTTTATATCTTTCGAGTCTTAATATAATAATAATATCTTAAAGGTTTTTTGAGTTATTATTTTGCACATGTAAATTTTACTGCAATCCAGTAAAATCATCTTATTTATTCCCATCTATTATATTTTGAATTTATGTAGTCGAAATAAAAACTGTAAAGGAATTAACTGCGTATGACTTTTATATTTGTGTTTTGACTTTGGTAATCCTGCTGTTGCTCGTTTACATATCGGTCTACAATCGATTTTTATTTTCATTGTTTTCATTTGTGTTTTGGCGTTTGTTGGTTGTGGTCATAAGGTTGAGGTCGATGGTTATATTTTTGCGACTGTGCTTCGCGAGATAGTTTGTAGACGTGTCTACATGTTGCATAACTATTAAAAACCGTTTTTCAAAACTAAATAATTCGTTATCTTGCGTAATTTTTTCGATTTGCACTAATATTAAAGTGAGATTAGGATGACACCCCCCGCTTTTTTGACAGTCAAAGTAGCTAATATTATCCTTAGCAAATTATTTTGAGGAAGAACGTAATAATGGTGCCCCAATCTTACCATTCACTGCAGTAAGAGAGGCAGGTATGTTTAAGAATGTTATACAACGGATATGTGTATCCATGTAATTCAATTATAATTTAAATGGTTGTTTATAGAGCTGCAAATGCTCTTAACATCAACATTTGCACAATAAGTGGTATTTCTAAAGCATCAAGAAACAATCAACTTGTGAGAAGTCCTAAACGGAAAAGAATACGCATGAATCCTGTTAGAAACATAAACAATTTTGACCAAGTAGCTATCTGTAATGTTGTTTATGAGATAGATGCATCAGAAACGTTCGTATAAATAATTTGACTGTTCTCCAGTTCAAGTTCGCCACTTGCAGCCGTACATGCTATATTTCACTCGATGCGTCTCATAGAGCTGAAGAATAGTGTTCATAGTAAAGTTGCAAGGGGGGAACAGTAGTTTTCGAGATAATCGCCAAAGACTTCTTTGGAAGATGAGCTCGATTGTCATGGTGAAATGAACAAAAATAACTTCTTGAAGTGGTTTAAGCACCAACTGCTAAAGAATTTAGAAGAGCTTTTAATAATTACTTTAGACAACACCAGTTATAACCGATGTATTGAAAACAAGCCGCCCAATAAGGACAATAAAAAAGCAGAGATACAAGAATGGCTACAGAAGATGAATATACCATTCGATGACCATCTTACTTAAGGCAGAATTGCTTCATATAATGGAACGGTAGCTTTAAGTTTATGTTTTAGTTAATTATATCTAATACATAATATTAATCTTCGCTGCAAAAAGGCTGACTTTGCAGTATGGTCACAGAGTACTCTTTCTTCCACTGCATCTATAAACCAATCGAAAACAATATATTAACAAAGACAAACAAACAATAAACAAGCAATGGGAGAAGGAAGTTCGATTTGATATTGATACCCAACCCCTTATAATACATGTCGGCGATTCGAACGATGACAGCAGCTACTACGGCGATGGTGGTGAAGACAGTTAGAATTTAAATGTATTTTTGTATATTTTAGAATAAATGTATATTTCTGTATATTGTTTGTTTATTATTATACTGTATCTTATTTATCTTTTTAGAAATTAAATAAAATTATGTAGTTGTGTTATTTTAAGTATTTTCACAATATGCTATATACCTACTTAGTTCAGTTACTTAAAAAATCTTTTTATTTTGTTTTAATCGCTTTATTTTATTGTTTTACAAACTTGAACACATCTGGCGTTTTGTTAGTTTATGGTAAGGTACGTACTTCAGCAAAACAGACAAATAATTCTTGGAAATGCCTATTTAATCTTAACCTATCCTAATTCCTGTGACACCCAATAAGCTTTTGTAAATTATACGAAAAGCCTTTTTTGCGTTTATTATTCATTTTTCTCTCTTACTTGTATAATGAAAATGGCTTATTTTTCTTTGCACTATTTGCCATTTCAATTAATGATCCAAGTGCCATAACATTCTATATAATAATAATAATAATAATAATTACTACAACCCATAACCTTAACCAAGGCCCCAGAAGCTATAAGCTTGTGCGGGAGGGAGGGGGCGATTATTATTATTATGTAGGCCCAATGTGCGGCTGCAGCCGACTTATAGATGGAACAGCGCAAATCCCACATTTGTGTTACAGCTAAGGGAAACTGCAGAAAACCTTAACCAGATCTGCCAGCGCCGGGAGTCGAACCCGGGCCGCTTGGGTGAAAGTCCGGCACGCCAGCCATTACACTACCAAGGCTGTTAAATATACATGTGCTAAATTGGTTGCATACACATAAGTAGTCATTCCACTCATGCAAATAAGGTAAACATACTAATTTAATGACGTCATTTGAGGTTATGACGTAGGATGTGACGTGCATTGGAACTTACAGGATCTGGAGTATAGCAGTCTATCTAGCCAGGTATATATTAACAACTAAACTATTTTATTTAACAATAAATAGTAAATTTTATTATGTGATGTCATTTACGTGGATTGTCCCCAACACGTATTCTCAAAGTAAAGAGCAGTTTTGCTAAGGCATGAGCGAGTGGTTATCATTCTAATTAAGGATAATTGTAAAAAAAAGTATAGGGCTCTCATCCGGAGTCAATTAATATATATATATTAAGCATTGACTATTAGGCAAACAATAAAATATTGCCATTTGCATGGACCTAACTAAAAGAGAAGAGCATTACTAAATTTCACGTATATTATCAGCAGTTTTATGATGTCAGCATTACACATGTATTGCTTGCATATGCAATTTTAATGAAATCAATATGTAGTGTCTTGTTCAGTTAATCTATGAACTTTATAGAGATAGTTTATATGGTTTGATGTGAGAGTACATTTATTTCGTGTCATTTGCGTGGTTATCATAATTTCTTACTAGTGTTGAATTTAGAAACAAAAATTTCGTAAGTAAATATATTATTTGTGTTGTTTCGTTATAGCTAGTATGAAGCCTCCAAAGAAAATAGTCTAAGCACTATGTTATATTAATGGTCTAATAGTCATTCGCGTGGTATTTTCATTGTATCATTTGTATTCATTTTACTTAACAACAAACTAGTATCAATTGCGGGCCCAGGTATTTCGAAGAGGAAACTTTCGGGGTCCTCGTTATGTTCTAGAAGCCATTTTTTTAGCCGATTCATTAGAACCTCTTTCTTTCCAATAATATCTAAGTCTCTCTCGTCCAATTCCCGTTTTAAATCTATCACTAAGAGATCTTTTAACAATTTTATCGCCATTTTAATTATTCGTTGGAATTATTTTTAACACTAAAAGTTTCTTCTCACAGCACTTTATTTATTACACGATTTTATTTATTTTAAAAGTCCACACCTGTAACACCACTGTAACGTTCTTTTTAAAATAATAACCAAAATGCTGTTTAAATCGTCTATTAATAAAGAAAATATTAATTTACATACACTTTATTAAAAACACTATAACTATAAACTATTTAACAACTATTTAAATGCTAGGTATTTACAAATTTATATGAGGACTATTTATATAAAAACTATTTATGTATTACAATAATTATTAACATTTATTTATTCATAGTACATTTCACTATGCCGGTCAAACATTAACTGCCCCCTTCTACTCGCGACTCAATTTATATCTTTCATACGATGACTCATACATCTAGAATGTTCGATGACGTGTTGATGAGTCACGTCGATGAGGCGTGTCGATGAGTCATACATGCACGTGTTATTGATGAGTCATACAGTTGATGACTCATACATCTAGAATGTTTGATGACGTCATATGTGGGTTTACTATTCGTTACAATATCCTTTTTTGCTTTGTTGTTTTTTTTTGCATTTCTGAAAAGAGTTTATTTTTCTCTGTAGGGGAAGTACGGATAGCCCCGAACGGTGAGTATCCCCGAACAATCAAATTATTAAACCCTCAATAAAAAAAAAAATGTTAAATCAAAATGAGTCCTGTATGGCCTACAAACAAAATATAATTCAGTATTGGTAGTGTGCTGGACTTTCACCCAAGCGGGCCAGATTCGACTCCTGTTACCGGCAGATCTGGTTAAGGTGTTCTGCAGTTTTCCTTAGCTGTGACTCAAATGTGGGATTTGCGCCATTCCATCTATAAGCCGGCCACAGCCACATGTAGGGCCTACGTAATAATAACAATCGCCCAACACTGGTCTAGAATGCAAAAAACGTGATCAAAAATCAGCAGAATAATTATTTAACTAATATTATTTAAAACAACGCTATTTAATGTTTTTGGGGTCGCTAAATCCGAATATGATAGTACTTTTACGTTTTATGTTCGAATTAATGCTCTAAATTGTTTATAATTGCAAGCTTATTCACAATTAACTCTATTCCAATTTAATGCGCTCTGCATATAAAAGCCTACCATACAAATATCATTTCAAATATGGTTATAATACTTGGAAAATGTGTAAGAAATGCAACAGTAATTATTTATATTATGAATATTCTTCTAAAGTAGGTATATTGTAGTTTTTGCCGTAACTGAAAATACTAACAACATTTTCATAATAGGGTCATTCCATGCCAAATCATCTCAACCGGACCATCTCAGATTTTCGTGAAATTGTTTGGATGGTAGATGATATACAGTAACTTACATATGTAAAGTTATAGCCCTTTAGTGATACACGTAATTCACATAGCAGGGCTGTAAATATGATATAAAATGTAAGATTTACGCGTACAAGATGAACAAAAACAATTCAAACTATGCTTCTAATTATTGTAGAACTTTCATCTTGGGCAGGTTTTAAAGCTAAAGGAACATAGTTTTCATAAAAAAGTGGTTTATAATAAAATATTGAGTTTTTCATTCAAAGGTTACATGATGTGACCTTTGACCTTGAATATCTAAGAAAGTGTACCTTCAATTTTTTTAGCATTACAGTTAGATGCAGTCTCTCTTTGGTGTACTTAAGTTTCATTTTGGGAAGTCTTTGGGAACAAGAGTAAAAAATTGCTTACTATGGTAGTTAAACACCTTTTACACAAAAGGTATAAGGGTAAGTTATCAGGTATATAATATAAATGCAGATACCTGCAAATTTTGTCTACTAAGACAAGTACAGATCTGATGTTGTACCTGTACCTACAGATAATTTTTTTGTATCTGCAGGTACGATATAATTACTTGCTACAGGTGTTTTGCTTTAACTCATTTATAACTTTTAGAATATTCTAAAATTAATCATTTCTTTCAATAATCAGATAGATTTGAAGATATACTTTAACAACAATACAAATATTTTCTTTAATCCTCATCGAAACTAGCTTTATTAGCCTTTTTTTGTCAAAGGCACCCGTATTCCATAATATCTCTCTTACTAACTGCAACGCATAAATCAATCTTGAGGGGTAATTTGCAAGTATTTGCTAATAATAATAATAATAATAATTTATTTTTGTTAATATCACAGCAGTGCTTACAAACGTCAAAAGTACAAAAAAAATACAATAATGTATACTATATATATAAATATTATGTATGACAGACACAATAGAATAATCAAGACAATTAAAATATATGTAGTACCTGTTATTAATCAGATTATCAGTCAATCTTATGTCACAGTTCATTCATATCACAATTCATAAACTCATCAAGCGAGTAGAATGCTCTTTCTATTAACATAGTTTTTACTCGATTTTTAAACTTGTTGGCAGGCAACAATTTTATATGTGAAGGAAGCTTATTATAGAATTTAAAAGATAAAAAGTTTGGACCATTTTGACATTTTTTGATTCGATGCAAAGGTGTATGTAGATCATCCCTATTTCTCGTGTTATAGGAATGCACATCTTTATTATGTATACAAGAATTAATATTATCTTTAAGATACATTAGACTTTGTAAGATAAAGAGAGATGGAAAGGTAAGTATGTTATGTGTTCTGTAGGTTTCTCTACAATCACCTCTGTAAGTAAGGTTACCCACAATGTGCACTGCCTTCCTTTGAAGAGCAAAAACTCTGCAACTGTTTGCGGCATGACCCCATAACAGAATACCGTAGGATATCAGTGACTGACATAAGGAGAAGTAGGCACATTTTAACACTTTGACCGATACATTGACAGATAGGTTGCGAAGCACATATATGTTTTTGCGAAGCTTGTTACATACATGATCAATATGGTTATCCCATTTTAGAGTTGCATCTAAGTAAATACCCAGAAATTTCAGTTTGCCATTATTACTACAATCGGGAGTTTCATTAAAACTTTTTAATGAAAATATCATACTGACAGTTTTTTGTTGGTTAAGAGTTAATTTGTTAGCGTTAAACCAAGATTTGGCCCTTGATTGTGCATCGCACAACTGTTGCAAATTAGTACTTAGATCAGGTCCTATAGTAAAGATGGTAGTATCATCAGCAAATAGTAGGCACCTTTCAGATTTGGCAATTTGTGGCAAATCATTTACATATATTAAAAATAACAAGGGTCCTAATACAGATCCCTGCGGTATCCCTGCTAGAAATTCAAAGATGATTATTTCCCACAATATTTGTAAATTATGAAAACTCCTAGTTCATTTATTCCTGATTGTTCCTCCGATTTGTAAGCCTACATCTGCTGTTACAGGGATGGAATTGCAGACTCTCAAGTAAGGGTTGTTTACAAATGTTATTGTAAACCTAATCGATTGAATCCATGTGATTTTGTAGCTTAAATACTGAACAATAAATATTCTTTATGTACTTTGTTTTACGGTTCTTTATAGCTTTATACTTTACACCCAAAGATACGAGTTTTTAAGAATAAATTATTTTCATAAAATTGCTATTTTTGTACAACTTTGAACGCGTTTTGTGATGTTTTATGAAAAGTAAAATGCATTTTGAACATGAAACATCGTAGTTCATACATTTAACTCTAATCTATAACAGTTTGAACCATGTACATGAAAGTTGGAATTTTGATTTTCGGCATTCTAGCCCAGTGTGCGCCCCCTCCCTCCCGCACATGCTTACAGCTTCTGGGGCCTGGTTTCCAGGTTATGGGTTGTAGCAGTTATTATAATTACAAAAAAATTGCCATGGCAGCCGAATGAATTGTATATTACAGTAGGTTTTGTTCCAGCCAACTATCTTGTGTCCACTCCTATCAAACTTCATAGGAGGTTATCACATAGAAAACGTATGTAGCTTAACTTCATGTATTGGCTGAAGTTTTGGCCATGACATGTATTTTACGACTACAATAGTATTAATCTGATTCCGTTCATAAATTAAGTATATAAGTAATTTAAATTTAACAAAAAGAAAGTAGTTTCTAATGCGACTAAAAAGCGCCTTATGAAGCATTTGCAAAAAAACAGAAGAATGAGATTTTAACATCTTTTCCGTATAGGAATGATCTTAAAGAGAGAAGTAAAGCCATGTGACATGTAAACAAACTAAAAACAAAACCAAATAGTCAGTCTTTCCCATGAATAGCGCGTTCAAGAAACCAAATGCGTCGTGTGCGGGTAAACATTTGAAGAAGACTGAATATAATGCTATAAATGTAAAGGTTGTGCTCACGAAGCCTACATTAACATTGATCTATCAAATAATTATTAGTATTGTGACATTTGCAAGGATAAAGACGCTTAATAAATATGTCCTGGGCTAAAAGCCATCTTTTCCATTGTCAAAAATCAAGGGATAAACTTATCGCATTATTACTACTTAAATGACTAATAAGAGATATTTTATTTTTTGTATTCAAATGTTTGAAGAAGTTTCAAGGTAAATTTTATGTATGAAAATAAACCTTGAGATTTGTTATTTTTGTGCATTTTTGATATTTAAATGTCCGGGGCTACCCGAACTTCCCCTAATACTAATTTATCATAACAAAAAAAAAGTTAAATTAAAGGTACTTTTATTTTTACAGCTAGTTTTGATTCTAGGTTTGGAGTTAAACCTCATTGTGTGTTTACTATTACTACATACCTAATTTTTTTTAAGATTGCATTTAAATGAAATATTTTGTTTTCAAAAAGATTTTTTTTTTAAAGAAGAAGCTATTTTCAAATTAACCTTGAGTGTCTTAATGTAAATACTCAACTGAATACTGCAAAACCTTCACATACGTCAACTAAATATTTTTATATCTTAGGTAATATCAAACTAGTATTTATGCACCTGCCTCTTTGATTTATTTTCATAATAAAAGAGAATAGTTACTTAAGCAGTACCACTCTTTATAATTTTGCAAGTGAACTTTTAAAAATATTCATGTGAAATTTGATAAGTAGTTTTTGCTGATTGTGAAAAGATGAACTTTAACTACTTAGGTATTTTTTTAAAATGCACTTATCGTTAAAATGATTGTAAAAGATTAACTTTATTGATTTTTTACAAGGAAGGAGAGTTGGGAAATTTTACGACATAATTCTTAGCAAAAAAGCTTATCATTATATTGATAAAAAGCACAATAGACTATATAATGAATTAAAACATATCTGGAATTAGCTGTTTTTCATCATTTCTCTTTTTTTTTATTAGTTTGTAGCATGCATTTTATTGTTTGGTTAGTTTTAATATCTATATATAAACCAACCAAAACTCATTACATTTTTACATAACAATCCATTACCAAGCACTAAAATAACCAAGAAAGTCATCATTTAGATTTATAGCAAATTTAAAATACAAATTTATGATGCTTGTGATAATTAGTTATGTAAAGAGATTAAATAAAGGAAAACTTTAACTTAGCCTTTATGAATTTCAAGGCTATTGCTAATTTTTATATTTAAAAATTTATATTTTACTAGAAAAAGATCTATTTTTTTACTATAATTTTCTATCTTTCAGGATACGAAAACCAAGATTGGTTTATTCCTAGTCCAGCTTTAGAAGTTGACGAAGCTGATCTTAAGTTATCCCCGGATCAAATCCGAGAAACTTTGAACTATTTCCGTAAGTATTCAATAATTTATTCTGCACTAATATTTAAAAACGTCCTTGTATATTTTACGTTGTGTTTTTGTATTTTATTCCATTGATTTGATAACAATAATACAATTGCTTGTTTCAAATTTAATTTAGCACAGTACTAATTGTAAGTTAGGCCTTGCATACTTGAAGATATTGCGTCTGAAAATGCATCCAGTAGAACTTTTTGGCAACTTTCGTTTTATTTTTATACAGCTGAATTAAAATTTAAACGACTAACATGTTTAAATGTTATTCTCGGCTCATCTCACATTTGTCTTTTTTCTATTAATTATTTTTAGATGCTGCTTGGTGTGTTAGAGTAGTAGATTTAAAATAAAATGAGTAAGTCATTGCTATTTAGCACATGTATTTTGTTCAGAGCAATGAAACATCAACCTTGCTCTTCTTAAATTTACATGAGTATTGTGTGTGTGGGTTTTTTCTCTCACATTATTATTTATTATTATGAATCTTATCTAATTATCTAATCTAATTATCGTTTTAACTTTTCAATGCATGTATATCATGTATTATATTTATCTCGAGACTCTTAAGAGATAACTAAAGATTTTTACTACTTTTGCTATGTGTCAATGTGAGAATGTTTAGTCGTTCAAGTTGTGATACAGTTAACTATATTTTTCTTGTTTTGTTTTGTTACAGTCTTATGTAGTAATCGTGTGAGCCAAATGACCAAGACCTACGATGACATAGAAGCGGTCACTAGGCTTCTGGAGGAAGTTAGTATTCTAATTGTTTGTTTTTCTTAGTAAGGATAATAATCCAAATAATCCTAATAAACTAAGTGATAATAATCGCTTATTAGTGATTATTATCTTTATTATCACTGTATATTTCTTTTTATTTTTGGAAATTGTATTGAATATTTTTCTAAATAAAATAAACTTAGATCAAAAAAAGGGGCCTGATGGGGGAAATATTGTTAATTTACGAAATCAGTTTAATATAATACAGGGTTATCTGATTATTATCAAAGCTTAAAGAAAAAAATGATGTTAGTGTGATTAATAGATTTGAAAGTTCAGAATGTGAATAGTCTGTGAAAGTTAGTTTTTGTTTTGTTATGAATTCTGGAAGACAAATTTGTATTCATAAAATAAATTGTAACTAATTAATGGACTGTATAAGCATGCATACGACACCAAGATGATAAAAGAATAGTAAAATCTAAAATATCAAAACCCCTTATAGGGATTTACCTTAAGCGAATTTGTAGAGGCTCTCAATTTCAAATCATTGGGCGCCCAATTAGGTCCAATAATAAGTTTTCTCTTTTTTGAATAATGATTATTTCGAAATCAAAATCCTTTTTATTGCCTCATCAATCACAAAACTTTTTATCGAAATAACGCGCACAACATTCAAAATTGATTTTCAACTCGCGGCGAATTTACAAAAAGTATAGCGCCCAAGGCAACGGTAACTAACAAACGCCATCGTGCAGGGTCACATCGTTTTTAACTTTCATAACCATTCAGCCCACTGTAAAATAAATATTTTACCCACTGAAACTAAAATAAATCAAATGGCAAATCAGTAACCCAAAACACATAAGACAATTCAACAATTGGTCTCATTGCAAAGTCAATGGCCATAGTTAACATGAAGGTATGTCAGAAGTCACCCAAAGTCGATTTTTTATCAAGTTTCAAAACAAACTGAATGCAAATCAACTGCAAATCAAATGCAATTCAACTTGGGACCTTTGCTTTTTCTTTTATTTATCAATGATCTCCCAATTTGTATTCGGGGTTGCGAATGTCTTATATTTGCCGACGATGTTAAGATCTATAAACAAATTATTAATACAAATGATTATCAAATATTACAAGATGATATAAACTCTTTATTACGTTGGAGTAATACCAACAAGTTAGATCTCAATATCAATAAATGTAAATCTATGACATTCACAACAAAGAAATATCCTTACCTTCATCAATATACGATGAACAATAACGAATTGGAGCGGCTGTCTAACATGCAGGATTTAGGAGTTCATTTTAAGTCTGACTTAAAATGGGACGATCACATTGATAAGATAGTAAATGCATCGTTAAAGAATCTTGGTTTCATCATTAGATCTACAAAAGATTTTAGCAACACTAAGACAATACAATTATTATACAATTCGTTAGTTAGATCAAAATTAGAATTTGCGTCAGTAGTCTGGAACCCAGGATTAATTACTCTAAAACATAAAATTGAAACGGTTCAAAACAAATTTTTAAAATATTTGCATTACAAAAAGCATGGACAGTATCCCGATTATGACGAATATCAAGATATTAGGTCGGAATTTAACATTGCTAAACTGTATATAAGAAGGGAAGTGGGGGACATCTGCTTTGTACATAAGCTCATAAATAACAGAATAGATTGTCCCAAGTTGTTGCCTTTGGTGCGTTTGTACGTACCAGCGCATCGATCATGGCCACGAGGTATCTTGTACATTCCACATCATCGAACTAATTTAAGACTACACTCTTCATTAATAAGAATGGCGACATCTTTTAATGCTGTTAGCTATGAAATAGATATTGATTTGTTTGATTCTTCCCCCGTAGCGTTTAAACGATCACTGTTTAGATTATTATTCTTCTGACAAAAAGCACTTGGATAGGTAATAACTATAGGTTTCGTCTTAATATACTGAAACAGTATGTTATTGCTTTGTTGTTTATAATTATTATTTAAGCTTTAGATGTTTTTGTTTTTCTCTTATGTTTGAACTATATGTAATTGAATTTAATGTATTTTAATTTTAATTTAAAATCTGGGGATTCCCCGACAATGTAATTGGGCATTGATCGTTTTGTTTGGGTGATATTAAATAAATAAATAAATAAATTAAAATTCCCAAAACAAATTGATATGGGATAAACATCAGTTAAATAAATGTAGCCGACGGCAATGGAGAAGCTATGTAGCCCTCCCGGGGACCTTGTTTACAGTACCAATAGAGGCCAATCTAGCTGATTAAGCAGCTAACTTTAAAAGGATGCCTTCACCAAACATCCTACAAAACCTGCGAGGGCAATGGAGAAGCCATGTAAGGTAAGATCCCCCCCCCGGGGACCTGGTTTACAGTACCAATATAACGCTGGAGTTTATCAATCAAAATATAATATAGCCTAAGGCTATCTTCTCTATCACAACAACAAAATCCAAACTGGTAAAACACGAGACTGTCAAAGTGAAAATAAAAGGAGAGCAGGATCGACGGTTGCCTAACAACCCAACTCCCATGGCCTCAGGACCATGCAGCCTTTCATTTGAAGAAACTGGAGACTTCAACGGCCAATAACAAAGGGTAAGATAAAGATTTGAAGAAAATGAAACAAAGGTAGTGAGACAGAAGAAGGAAAACACCTCCCGTCTAAATCAACATGGAAGCCAACTCGTCTAATACAATTAGACCGTCCAGCATTAGGGCCCCCTAATTAGCCCATCGAGAAAGACCATCAAATGTTTGCAACTGGACCAAATCACTAACCAAGAAACGAGACCAAACTAACAAATCTACGAACCCATTCCAAACTAATGAATTCATGAACCAACTCCGATAACTAACAATCTAATGAACCAACAGTTTATCAATCAGGGAAATCATGCAAGACTGCTCTATACCAACTGGTGAGGAGAGTTGAAGATGCTATTAATAATAAAAAATTGCACTCACAGTTTTCCTTGACATAGAAGGAGCATTTGATTATGCCTCCTTCGAGTTGATGACAGCTGCAGTGAGGAATCATGGAGTAGAAGTCACCATCTGTAGATGGATTAGCAATATGCTCCATGATAGAAAGTTGCAATCGACCCTGTCTGGTGAGAATGAAGATAGTAGTGGCCGAAGGATGCTTGCAGGGGGGAGTTTTATCACCTCTGTTGTGGAGTCTGGTCTGGAGTTGATGAGCTCCTAGATGAACTAAACAGACAGGGCTACTACACCCAGGGGTATGCCGATGACCTGGCTATAGTTAACTCGGGGAAATTTGGAAACACCATCTAAGAGCTTATGTAAAGAGCTTTAGACAGTGCGGAAAGCTGGTGTATTAAGGAGAACCTGAGGGTAAATCCACAGAAAACAGCACTGATTCCATTTACAAGAAGAAGAAAAATGGACGGATGTACTCGTACTGCCTGATTTCTTCAATGCTCGACTACAAGTTAAGAGGTTAAAAATATCTAAGTGTAATCCTGGATGCAACGTTAACTTAGAGCTCACACATATGTAAACTTGTAAGCAAAGGCAAGAAAGCGCTTATGGTAACAAAACTGGCATTGGGTAAGACCTGGGGACTTACGCATAGTATACTGGTTGTACATAGCTGTGGTAAGACCTATGATAACTTATGGATCGCTGGTGTGGTAGCCTAAAGTAGAGCAAACACAGGCCAAGCTGGAGCTATGCAAACTCCAAACACTTGCCTGTCTCTGCATAACTGGAGTCATGAGAAGCACTCCCACACCAGCCATAGAAGCCATATTAAACTTGCCTCCCCTAGAAATTATTATCAAGGCAGAGGCAAGGATGGCAGCATATAGACTGAAATATAATGGAAACTGGCAAACCAGATCTGTTTCTTGCAAAGAGATTGCAGATTTCTGGTTACTGCAAGATGAATCAACTGAATCTTTTAGACTAGCTCGGCTATTTCAAGAATATCTTTTTTCTCCTTCCTTTGCTAGCCCCATAACCACAAAATGCAATCAAATCTCACACGACCTGTTACATTTTTAGGATCCTAACCCCCAAATAAATAACGATACTCAACGATTCACAAACGTCATTTGTGAACCGCTAACAGACATTAACACTTTCTGCTTTATTAAACCTGACCCCATTGATAGTTTCTGCTTTAATCAACCTGACAATTCAGTTCCTGAAGAGCACCATTCACAGGTTAATCAAGTTAATACTTGCACAACAGAATCTATTACAAATGAATTATTTCCAAAAGTGCATTTATTCTACAATCAAACAGTATCACAATCTCCTACAACCATTACAAAATCACCAAAATCAATTAGGAGCCCCTAAAATTGAATTTTCAATTGTGTTTTTCAAATCAGAAATTGGAAGAGCTTTCCAAAGCTGATGGTTTGGGGAGATCAACCACCGTCTCTTGATGAAAACTCTCTTGGATCCTGTAGACAATTCCTGGGAACTACAAACAGCAACAGTCTCAGTTCCTGAGAAAAGCTTCACTTTCCTCAAGAATCAGACACTACGACACCCGTAGTAACAGTTCCTGAAAAGTATCCTCAGCAACTCTCGGCTGCGACAAAGTCAACATCTATCGTTCCCCCATTGAGACAATTCCATAAGAAAAGACCATGCTTGGATATGACAGGATAAAATTTTTTTTTCTTTGTTTAACATTAATGTGTAGTTTATCTTCTCGGATAAACATCAATGATCTTCGCATCAACATTAAACAACATGTTTTTGTTACGTCAAAACGCGAAATTTTATACAAAGGTCAGGCGATTAAACGGCTTTATCGCCTCATGATTAGAACAATGCGAACATTCGAATTATTGCTAACCGAGGCACTTAAACCCTGCAACTCAAACTCAAATTATCTTATCACGAGAAAGTTAGCAATTCCATTTTGCTTACAGACATTTAGCATTATGTGGAGTGTAGTAGTAACTTTCTAGTTATACACCATAACAAACACAAGTACAGCAATAACAGTAGCGACATATACTTTTTCACGCGAGTCTTGTCAACTCGATATTACAAGTAATCATACATTGATAACATTCAGCTAATCAATCCAGAATAGCATTTGGATCTTCCAAATAAATGTGCTACCACGGATTATGCTACAAGTATTCATTCTCCTCAACAATCATGAGATTCAAGAAGATTCAATCATAATCTCCCAACGGGCAATTTCACCTAGTACTTCCTACAACCTTAGGAAACTGCTATGAATGCTGCCTCCGTTTATGAGATACAATCCAACTTCTTTCATTCCTACGGACTAAATGAATACACTTACGTTTATCAATGTGGACCATCATGTTAACCACAGACTCACTACTTAGGCTAACGCTTTTAGATTAAATTAGCATAGTTATTTTTAATTTTGAAAGTTACAACAAGTAAATCGTAACGCATGCATCAGCTCTTCACATAGCACTTATTATGTTATTCCTTGCTTTTGTTCACGTTCCTAAATTTTATTTCTTTTGTTCTAGTAAGAATTATAGAACGTCTCACAAGTGATTCCTGTACCACCAAGTATCTTTTAATTAGGTTAAATTTTACAGCAATACCTCGCCATCAGCAATTGATGCCTCCTTGCTATCAGCGGCAGAGGCCTTTCAATTCTTTGATTAACTTAATTCTTAGCATAAGTTTTTATTGTCTTAGCATGTAAGGAACCATTGAAAAGATGCAAACCACAATTTTTTGTAGCTAGCACGTATTCTATGTCTGCATGCAAGGACAGTAGTACCTGCTATTTTTTTTTTGTAGAGAAATGCATGTAATGCCCTTCTGCATTATTCCTTTTAATGTATCTTCAGCGATGATCTCTTGCTATTTACATATCACATATACAATCATTACATACATAATCCATCAGGAAGGCATTGAATGATGGGGATATTGCCATAGCAACGATATAAACAAGAGTAATAAATATAGATTTCAATAGTACACACGTCTTTTATTACTTATCCTGATACTACAAGGATATATACCTTCCTAAATAGTGTATCTACCATAAACCAACAAAGATCACTATAGTACAAAGACACTGCCAGGGAGGTAAAATAATCTGGTACACAGATCGATCCAAAACTGATGGCGGAACTGGAGCTGGAATACACCGGGAATCACCCTGTTTTAATGCATATGCATCTCTAGGGAAGTATGCCCCAGTATTCCAAGTAGGTACTCATGCAATTGACATCTGTCTGCAAGAGAACATAAGAAGAAATTATCAGGGCAAGGATATCCATATCCTGACAGACAGCCAGGCTGCTAAAAGCTCTGGCGAGCCATCAGATTAATTCAAAATTAGTATGGGATTGTCTTCAAAACCTTATAACACTGGCAAACAACAATAAAGTTACTCTTATGTGGGTGCCAGGACATAAAGGAATACAAGGCAATGAAAGAGCTGATATACGACCTTTACAGGGTTGGATAAAAAGACAACACCAAAACCACTGGAACAATGTGGAAGGTATGAGACACAGCAGATTGATGCTAACAACTCCTTCCAAAAAACTAACAAATGACATACTGCAACTAAGCAGACAACAAATCAGGCTAACGACAGGGCTAATAACCGGTCACTGTAACCTAAGAAAACATATGCATACAATGGGCATATACAATGAGGAACCCATATGCAGACTGCAATGAAGAGGATGAAACAACTACTCATATCATCTGTGAGTGTTAAGCCTTTGCCCGAGGGGCCTACTCTCGAGAAACTCTAATAAGAGAAAACTTGCTAAAAAGATTACTAAGCCTTATTGGGGTTACAAGACTTTTTGCCTAACATGTGACATTTTCCTGTTTAATGTTAAATAGCTGTTTTTGATATACGTCCATCTTTTTTCCATTCTTTCGCTTCTATCATCTAGTTTTTTGAGATTTGTATTTATCTCTTCCAATATTTTTCCATTTTTTATTTTTAAAAAATGATAGACTTTACTTCGGGCTACCGTAAGTTTAGTTTACTTGACCTTGTTCACCTGAGTGCCTGACTTTGCCTAAGTAAATATAATAGTTATTTAAGTAAAAATTTTACGTTATGAGACCATGAACAACATTGACCGTAAAATTATTTTCAACATTTCGTACTTTATAGATGGCCATTGATAATAATAGCCAGTCAATGTTATTTTCAGTATTAAAAAAATATGATGATAATTTATGTATTTAGAAATATTTTAACTGAATAACAAAATACAATAACAGGAATACCCAATAACAGGCTAAATACAAGAATACACGGTATCCCATTAAGACATAGTCAGACTTTGCCAGTGGTTAGATAACCATTAAAGAAAGAAAATTCCTATATACCATTTTTCTCGTACTTCTATACTTTTGGAGAAAAACGGCATCAAAGTTCAGCCTAATGTTTTCAAATTTAATAGTATGAATACACATGACACATATTTTAAAGTTAAAGGTGATAAACAATACTATTGGTTTTGGAGAATGTGCAAGCAGCATAATAAAGTAATAACCCATCTTTATTTTGGCCAAGTGTTTCGTGGAATAAGAACAAATAAATAAATAATAAACGACCTCTCATTTGATATGTTTCAAAACGGTACTTTTTTGTGATTTCTGATTTGTAAGACAATTTCATATTCTTTTTATAGGTACGTTAACCCCTATGTGTAATACAAGCAGGTTTGTGAATAAAAAAATATTTTTGGGCATGCTATATTGTATTATTTTGTACTATTTTTTTATTTAAAATAATATTTATTCCCAAAAAGTACATACTATGTAATAAATAAAGGGTAACGATTTCTAGGGAAAAGCAAAATCATCACTGTAGATATTATTATTCCTAAGAATTGTTAGTAATTGTAATTTGTAGCTGTATTAGCAATACACCAAACAAAAACAACCCAACCGACCTTGATTATGTTTTTAAATCTTCGGCCAAGTTCAGGGACTAATGAAATGCAAACCCTGACACTCACTTGTTATTAGTAGAAGAATAATTTGATTAAATGACCATTCCTTTTGATTTTGCAAGACAGTACTTATTTTTGAGCATGCAGTTTTGTATTATTTTTATACCATTTCTACGAAAACAAATTATCATCAACCACAAAACAATACAGTTTTGCTCTGTTGTGTTTAGAATAACAATAGTACTTATTCCCAGAAATTTCCTAAGAAAGGCGGTGTTGATTTCTAGTGAAAAGCAATAAAGGTTTTATTAAAGGAACTTTGTACTACTGTATTTAGATTTTAGACTTCCAATAAAATAAATAAAAAATAACAATACCTATTGATGGATAAATTAAATTAACCAACATATCTTTACTTATTTAACTAATATCTGTTTATTAACGAATAACAAATCAAATTTAATGATATCATTAAATGGTCCGTATTAGAATGATGTCATTTCTGCATACTTTTCCTACTATTAGAACACAGGGGAATCCTCTGGATTAATAGAACGTTTGAAGTTGATTCAACAACATCCAAACTGTAATGTGCGCCCTCTGCATCCTTGTTGTGTTTATTCAACAGATGTCACGTTTTTGTACTGATGGTCAATTTCTAAAGCGTTTGCATTTAATTTTATTAGACTTAAAAACTGACCTGCATCAATTACACGTACTTTTCTGAAAACGTCGGGTAAAATTTTCGAAATTTTCAAGTTCATTTAATCAAAAAATGTTACTAAGGTTTTATGTTTCTAATGACCAGAGAAACTTATCCTCAAAGTTCTATCATTAGGTACTGAATCACCGTGTATACATACACAATACAAGTAGTGAAAGAAAAAGAACTACATTCTTAAAACTACCCTAGTATTTGTCAAATGTATAAACAAATAGTACGACGAAGGAAACGCAGAGATGGAAGAAGTATTGAAGAAATTGGATGAGATAAAGGATAAGTTGAAGAAAGATTTTGAAGTTAAAATAGCAGATGTGAAAGCAGATTTTGCAGAAGTGAAGGGGGAACTAAAGAAAGTTAAAGCAGAGTGGGAGGAAAAGGCTAAAAACTGGCGAATCGAAAAGGGACAGGACCAGGAAACAGAAGGAGGAGGAAACAGAAGGAATAATATTGTAATTAAAGGAATAGAGTTTAAGAATGACGACATCAAACAAGAAGTCAAGAAATTCCTCCAACAAGAACTAGACGTAACAGCCGTGGAGAGGCATTTAAGGTGGGAAGACAGCAAGCTAAGGTGACGGTAGTGAAATTAAAAAGCTTTGATCAGAAACTTAAGATATTGAAGCAAAAAGTAAGCTGAGAAACAACAACGTGTACATAGATTGCGATCTAACGATGGAAGAGCAAAAAATCCTGGTAGCAATTAGGAAGGTGAGCAAAGAAGAAAAAGAAAAGGGCAAGAAAATCAAAGTGGGATATAGAAAAATAGAAATAGATGGAATCAAATATATATGGTCAGATGCAGAAGGGGGGAGCTTGAAAAAGAAAGAAGATATGGAAATAAAAAACTAACCAACTGCATAATGGACGGAACCTATACAACGAAAACGGCAAAGAAAAGGATTACGAATAAAAATAACAATAGAAAACCAACCGTAAATACAGTAGGATAGGGTCAGCAAATGTACAGGGTTTGAATAAAGTAGGTGCTTTAAAACGGCTAATACGAACCATTAAAGAATATAAGGTGGATCTCCTAGTTGTGCAAGAGACGGACATAAAAGGAATAACGTCAAGTAAGTTAGATGATTATATATTTTTCAATGGTGGAGGACAAGTTAATAGATTAGGAACGGGGTTTTTAATAAAAGAAACAATGAAAAATAATGTAATAGAATATAAAGCAGTCAATGATAGATTAAGTTACATGAGATTGAGAGGAGATTACAGGAAGATCAGTATAATAAATGTGCATGCGCCTACAGAAGAGACGGAGGAGGATAAGAAATGGGAATTTTATGATGAGTTACAGGAGCTGTACATGAGCATCCCAAGTTTTGATTTTAAAATTATAATTGGGGGATATGAATTCAAAAGTAGGAAAAGAGATGGAAAATATACAAATAGCCGGAGTAGAAAGCTTGCATGAAAATACTAACAAAAACGGTCAACTTATGATTAATTTTGCGGCAAAGAACAACTTAATAGTTAAATCTACAATGCTAAGAAGGAAGAATATTTACAAGGCAACGTGGATTAGTCCAGATGGCAGAACACGCAATCAGATCGATCATCTACTTATAGAGAAAATTCATTCCAGACTGGTCCTGAATGTAAGAACATTCAGAGGTGCGGATATAAACTCTGACCATCTGCTCTTACTGGCAAGAATTAAACAAGAAATTCTGAACCTAAATAAACAAATATGCAAAATAAGAATTGGAATATGGAGGCATTAAAAGACGAAAGGACACGAACGGAATATACTCAAGTTGAAGAAAGAGGGTTGGAGGATATAAATAACTACACAACTATAGACAAGAAATGGGACTTAATCAAAAAATCAATCGAACAAGGGGCAAAAAAATTGGGAACAAAAAACGAGCTGTAGTTAACATGTGGTTTGATGACGAGTGTAAAAAGGCGATAGATGAAAGAAAGAAAGCGAGACAGCAGATGCTTAAGAAGCAAACGGAGATAACAAAGAATGAGTATACTGAAGCAAAAAGAAAAGCAAAGTCAACCTGTAGAAGAAAGAAAAGGGAAATGTTGAAAATGAAGGTAGAGGAATTGCAAAATAACTATAATGAGAAATGAACCAAGGAATTATATAGAATATTAAAGCAAGAAAAGCAATGGTTTCAGCAACCACCAGTTTATTTCAAAAATGACCAAGAAAAGACAGTATTTGAAAACGAAGAGATTTTAGAATTGTCGACAGAACACTTCAAAAAAATTCTCATTTGCCAGGAAGATAATCAAGTTGGAGATGACTGGTTTCAAGAAGATGGAAAACAATTGAGAGAACCAACAAGGCAAGAAATTGAAGAGATAATACAAAATATGAAAAACAATAAAAGTCCCGGATACGATGGTTTACAAATTGAGCTGTTTAAAGTGGAAAATTCAAGACTGATGGAAATATTACACCTGTTTATTTTAGAAATATGGAGAAAGAAGTCTATGCCTATGGAGTGGTCATTAGCAGTAATCCATCCAGTATACAAAAAAGGAAGCAAGCATAAGTTAGAGAACTACAGACCAATTTCACTATTAAATGTGACTTATAAAGTACTGGCAAACTTAATCAAAACAAGACTGCAAGAAGAAACGAAACAAAAAATAGGCCAATATCAAGCTGGTTTTAGAAGAGGTAAATCAGTGGTCGACCATATATTCGTAATAAAACAAATCCAAGAAAAATGCGATAGGAAAGGGGTTCAAGTGCATTGTCTGTTCCTAGATCTTAAGCAGGCTTACGACCGACTAGATAGGAGAGCAATATATTACGCGATGAGATACCTACAGTTACCAGAAGAATTAATAAAGTTTGTAAGAATTACGCTGGGAAATACTGTTAATACGATTCGATTTGATGGAAGTTTATCAAGACAATTTCACAGTAATATGGGTCTAAGACAGGGCGATCCGACCTCAACCCTCCTCTTCAACATGGTCCTAGAGATGATCTTAAGTAAAAGTAAAATAAGTTTGGAAAGTAATATATTACAACATTCTTGTCAATGTCTAGCTTATGCGGACGATCTAGTGCTTTTATCAAGGACAAGAGAGGAAAAAGCAATGGTAAAGGAATTGGAGAAATATTTACTTGAAGTAGGGTTGGAAATTAATCAGCACAAGTCTAAATATATAGTATTAGGGAAACAGAAACAGGAAGAGTTTCATTCAATTAAATCAATTTTACATTAGGATAAGAATAATAAGTCTTTAAACATCTAAGTAGGTGTTCAAAATAACATTTTAACAAAACTGAAAACAGAACATTCACAGGAACTGTTCAAAATGAGCACCATTGGCCTCCATGCAGTAGTAAAGCCGGTTTTCAAAATCTTGCCTTACTTTCTGAAAAGTTTCTTGTGGAATGTTTCGGCACTCGTTGACGCAAGCCATTTAAATCTATGGTTTTAGTCTTATAAACTACTGACTTTAAATGACCCCAAAGGAAGAAGTCAAGACTTGTGAGGTCCGGTGATCGTGGAGGCCATTCGATTGTTCCACGTCTACCAATCCAGTGATTTGGAAATCTCCGGTTAAGCCAGTTACCAACATTCGCAGCATAATGCGGTGGAGCACCATCCTGCTGGAAGAACAATTGATATTCGTCGAGTATTTGATTACCTTCTTCATCAAGCTGGTTTTCCACTTCTTCAGTTATTAGAGGATCGATGATGTTCTCCAACATATTCAAGTAGACGGCACCATTTAGCGTTTCATTAATGAATATGGGTCCAACTATTGAATCACCTACTATTCCTGCCCAAACATTAATCTTTTGAGGTCTCTGGGTATGGTCCTCTCTTGTCATACGCGGATTTTCGTCGCTCCAATATCGTACATTCTGCTTGTTCACATGCCCATTTAAGTAAAAAGTGCACTCATCACTGAAGCAAATGTTTTTTACTAAATTTGGATTCGCAATGATCATTTCGGTCATAGTTTCGCAAAATTCTAGTCGTCGGTCGCAATCGCCGTCGCTAAGTTCTTGCAATATCTGTATCTTGTAAGGGTGAAAGTTATGCAGCTTTGTCACTTTGCATACCGACAAGTAAGAAAGTCCGATGGATGCTGCAACCTGACGCAAAGAACTGGTTGGCTCCATGGTAAAATTTCCAATTACTTCCATCTCCGCCAGTTCATCTACTACCTGATTAGCATGCCTTTTCTTGTTCTCTACCGATCCAGTTGCTTCAAATTTTTGCACAAGTTCGCGAACGTATTTATGCTCCATATGCTTATTTGGATGTCTTTGATTTGATTAAAAACTCTTGCTGTGGCACGAGCACATTGCTCGGCACCACAAATGTAGATAACTTTCATCCTTTCAGCAATAGAGTACACCATTTTTACGGAAACCAATGTAGTATGTAGGTGAAGTTGACTAAACGGAAACAACTAATGTGACAGTTTGTTAGACAAAACGTCAACGGCTTGCTTTCTTTTTTTTCCACGCCTACCTGATTAAAATTATGTTTCGATAGCGCTTACCGTTCTCCTGAAGTGGCAATGATAAACTTTCTCATAAAATGTATAAGAAAATAAAAAAAATGCGCAAGTGACACATCACCATAATCCTGATAAGATAAGCTTTCATTTGAGATACCACACGATGGGTCATTCCATTTAAAATTTTTAGGAGATATTGGTGGGGGCGCAGGGGTAAATGTCAAAAGTGTGAATCATTGGCCAAACCGTTTCCCCCTTGACATATAAGTGGACCTGTTTTCGGAAATTTTTAATTTCCTTTTGGTTTCTGAAATATCTCCGGCGGATCGTTTTCAAAAAATCACCCTGTATATACAGGGTGTCCGGAGATAGAAGGCATCAATTTTAAGGGGTGATAGAAGACATCAAAAGGAACAAAAAAGTCATAATAAATTTTTTTCTATGTTAATAGGCTTTCGAGTAATTTAGAAAAAACCATTGCCATATCTGGCAACCTTGCTTAAGTATAATCACAGCTGGGTCTTGACCTTGTTTTAGAAAATTAAACAAACAAACTGATGATGACAGTCGTCGTTTAAAAATAATAAACATCCAAAGCAGATTAGTCGGGGACTAGTTCTATGAAAATTGTAATCCGAACTGTTTCCGTAAACAAAATTTGTACGTTGTAGGACGTTAAAAACACGCTGATTCATAACAAACCAATTGTAAAAATAAAACAACAACTGACCTACATTTTAGATTTATTAATTTCCGGAATATTTTCAAAATGTCTTGATGTATTTGTTTTTTTATTAAAGAATACTATCTTATGTAAAAAAATTTGATTAAGGCACCTAATTAGCATAAAATTAAAGATTTTTTAATGTAGCCAAAACAAGGTGTCAACAAAATCCCTTAACCTAATTACTTAATTTAAATTAGATAAATCTTCTCTTTAAAAGATATTCTCTTATAAAATCATTAAAAACTGTTATTAAATAAACAGCAAGTTGAAAATTGCGTTATAGACAAATTATTATTTTAAAGTTCAACGAACTACAAACGCAGTATTTTCTCAAGGGTATGTATTATTTACAATTTTATTATTTTAACATAGCTGTGATCAGGCATTGACCCAAATATTCTTAAAGGTTGTATAAACAAGATGTGCTTTATTTTCAATGTGAAGATGTCCAGATCAGCATTTTGCATGTCTTTTGGCGGATGTCTTGATTACAAACTTTACAGGGTTGTCACGTTTCTAAATTGAGTAAAATGAATTTTTAATTGTAAAAAGAATTCAATTTTATGCCGAAACGGTATACGATACGATAAAATGTCATTAAGGTTTGTTGTTGTGATAGATGAGATGGATCTGCCGACAAAGCCCCATACTTAAAGTACTACTATTAACGCGGCAAAATGATGTTAAAGTTTCCAACTTTCTTATTTTTTTCTGAAAAAGTGGTACGTTCTAGAACAAAATTGTATAAGACCTTTTTGTTTCTTTTGGTGTCTTCTATCACCCCTTAAAATTAATGCGTTCTATCTCCGGACACGCTGTATATATATATATATATATATATATATATATATATATATATATATATATATATATATATATATATATATATATATATTAGGGTGTATCGAAAAATTTTTTTTTCGCCGGCTTAGCAAAAAAATGATAGTTTTTGATGAAAAACAAGCCTTCATGATAATAATTCGTAAATTAAATTATGTTTAGGGGTGCCACCAGTGGCTCAAAAACCCCATTTTTGACTGTTTTTGTGGTTAGCCTCTTCCAACTTCTACCAGTTCAATCAGATAAACACTGATTTTGGATATTTTGTGCCTAGATCACTACTCTATAATTCCACAATACAAACCACTTAATACTATTATTCCCTAGTAAGAAAAAATCCCCTAAAAGTTACTATTTTTGCGATTTTCTGATATTCTTTAGCTAACTTTTGTTAATTCCATCACATAACAATGCACGTTGGAGGTTTTGTGCTAAAACGAATACCCTATAATCCCACAATACAAAAAGCTTAATACTGTTACTTCCTAGTGAGAAAAAATCCCCTAAAAGTCACTATCTTAGCGATTTTCTGATATTCTTTAGCTAAACTTCTGTTAATTCCATCACATAACAATGCGCGTTGGAGGTTTTGTGCTAAGACGAATACCCCATAATCCCACAATACAAAAAACTTAATACTGTTACTCCCTAGTGAGAAAAAAATCCCCTAAAAGTCACTATTTTAGCGATTTTCTGATATTTTTTAGCTAACTTCTGTTAATTCCATCACATAACAATGCGCGTTGGATATTTTGTGCTAAGACGAATACCCTATAATCCCACACTACAAAAAACTTTATACTGTTACTCCCTAGTGAGAAAGAAATTACCTAAAAGTCACTATTTTAGCGATTTTCTGATATTTTTTATCTAACTTCTACCAATTCCAACAGATAACCATGTGCGTTGGAGATTTAGTACAAAGACCAATACTCTACTTTCCAATATACAAATAACGTAATACAGTTATTTTAATTACAATAAACTTAATTATCTGGGAATACAATCCGAGCGCGGACTTAGATTCAACTAAAGGGGTCAAGTGTTGTATGGAATTCTATTAGTCAAAAAACACTTGTAATAAAGATCCAATCTGAAAGCATCTAAAAGATACTAATAGGACAATTGGAAAATACTTGTCCATGTAGAAATAACAATATTTAGAACTGAAAGAAGGTCTAAAATCTTGCACTTCTTTCTTTAGTTTAGTTTTTTGTTACAACGCAAACGTAGTCTTTAGTCTTGAAGTCAAAATGGCGACTATTGCTACTTTCTCTCTCTAAAGGGACACTACCTTGCGTTAGAGTCACTACATCTAGTCACCTAAGCGCTGGCCGATCAGAGTACCGCAAAACGCCTCCTTATTGGAACAAAAAAAGAGGAAATTGTTCGTTACTTTTACCTGCATAGAATTTATTCAAATCTACGTTTAGCTTAATAGGTTTTTTCTTATTCTGAAGGTTCAAACTTCTAACAAGTCAAATACGTAAAATGTAGTTTTAGTTTGCTCATTATTAAAGATTACCTGACTCTTCCCCAATATGACGGCGGTTTGCGGTATTCTGATCGGCCAGTGCGGCCTAGGTGACTAGATATAGTGACTCTACCTGGCTTTATAACCCCTCTATTTTAAACAGTAGCGACATCGTGGAGCAAAACTGACAAACTTTAATAAAGAAAAAAATACTACATGCCATGGTGTTCGGAAATTCAATAAAAAATTGTTCAAAAATTGCAATTACGGAAGTATATATCATATTGAAAATCGGGGGTCCGAGCGCCTACGACGCTCGATAATTTAATTATGAAATAGGTTATCATCTAATAATCATTTTCGATTCACCATGTTTGAGATGCCAGATTAACGCAGTTAATTTAAAAAAAATCCCAACTCTGAAAAAGGGATGGGCGGGAGGGGAAAAATAGTTTTTTTGACGATCATTCCAATCAGACAAAAACCATACAAAAGCCTAAGAGCAGTAATAAGTGGTACTTACCCAAACGCTTCATTAAATAAAAATCCGGGACCCATTTCGCATACAAGATGGCTCACGACAGCTAACCGTATTTTGTGATTATACATAGGGTCTTCAAAGCCCTGCAAGAAATTACAAAATATGGTTAATCTTATTATTAAAGTTTAAATTCTACGTTCCAGTGTGGTTCTCTATAAAAAAGAACCTAAATATTTTAGTGGTTCGCATCACTTATGGAAAACCATTTCTCTTTCTCGATGCCTTGAAGAAGATGTGAAAAAGGTTATTGATCCTGTGATACAAAGAAATGGGTATTTCCCACACCCAAAAAATGTATTATTAGCAATGATGGTTTATGATCGACTAGAAGTCCGAATTGATGCAATGCAGAAATTATTACAGTGCAGACAATCAAATAATCCTGAATTGCGTATTTTCCAAATACCGGAAATAAATTTTAATGCTCAAGACTACACGGATTTAATAGAATGGGATCAAATAGCGGAACCACCTTTAACTAAAGATATACCCGATGATTTAATAACTAAAATGATCATGAACAAAACATGTGATTTAAAGGAATACCTTAATTATCCATGTCATACACAAGCGGTAGAAAGACATGTCAAAATGGTGACCGAAGCTTCAAAATCTGTTTGCGGTTATGAGGCAAGACATACTCGTATACTTAGTATACTTCAATCACCTGCTATTATGCCTGTTTTTGAAACAAAGAAAGACTACGTTTGCGTTGTAAAAAAAAACTAAATTAAAGAAAGAAGTGCAAGATTTTAGACGTTCTTTGTGTTCTAAATATTGTTGTTTCTACACGGACAAGTATTTTCCAATTGAATCGGTCAATGCAGAAACTGAATATGTCCACTTTTTGTGTAAATTGAGTTATACATGAATTCACCATAATTCAAGGGTGCCCGATCGAATGGTGCAAAAATATAACATGTCCTGCTTTTCTATAATGTAGAAAAGCGATGGTATAGTACAGAAACTGAAGAAACATAGGATGTGTTCAATCTCTGTAGCGGTATGTCTTATATATCTAGGATGCGCTGAAGTAAAAACAGCTTAGCTGATATCAAATGAAGCCATGGTCGCGTCGTTTTGACATATGCAAGTGATATTTGGTTGAGGGAAGTCTCTATGAAAAATTTCTAAGTCAACTAGTAACAGTGTTTACGAAGAAGAAAGTAAAACTGAACAACCTAGGAAACAGTTGAAGGTATTTCCCACTGACTCCACAACCTCTCCAAAACTGAAAGATTTATGAAGTACATTCAGAAAGAATTTGACGAATTTTACCAGCAATTTTATCCTAACATGGCCTATGAAAGAGAAAGAGGAAGACAGCGCAGTGAAAGCAGACAATGTTTAAAAATATTTTTATTTGTATTTAGGATTTTCAGATTTCTTTTGTTAATATTAAGTTCAGTTGTGGTTTTGTCACAAACAGTGGTGGTCTTAGGCCTCTCGGCACCCTCGGGAAGAGTCGTTCAGAGCGCCCTTATTAACTTTAAAAAGTAACTGTTATAGAAGGATTTTAATGATTTTACCAACTTCGGCGCCCCAAACACAGCCTAGCGCTCTCGTGCTGCGCCCGACCTCGAACCCCCTCAAAAGTCGGCACTGGCCACAAAATAGTTTCTTGCGTATTCTTTGCAATCAACGCAGAAACTGAACATGTCCACGTCTTATATGAATTTTTTTCTCTTAGAATACAAAACTTTAAGTAAATTGAACCATGTGATCTTACCTAATAGATACCCTTCTTTCATATCCCAAAAAGTCACGAAAGTCCATAAAAGCAACATTGAGTAATTCAGTTTTTCTTGTTTTTCTCCAAACAAGTTTTTTGACTAATAGAATTCCATACAACACTTGACCCCTTTAGTTGAATCTAAGTCCGCGCTCGGATTGTATTCCCAGATAATTAAGTTTATTGTAATTAAAATAACTGTATTATGTTAATTGTATTTTGGAAAGTAGAGTATTGGTCTCTGTACTAAATCTCCAACGCACATGGTTATCTGTTGGAATTGGTAGAAGTTAGATAAAAAATATCAGAAAATCGCTAAAATAGTGACTTTGGGTGATTTTTTTCTCACTAGGGAGTAACAGTATTAAGTTTTTTGTATTGTGGTATTATAGGGTATTCGTCTTAGCACAAAACCTCCAACGCGCATTGTTATGTGATGGAATTAACAGAATTTAGCTAAATAATATCAGAAAATCGCTAAAATAGTGACTTTTAGAGGATTTTTTTCTCACTAGGGAGTAACAGTATTAAGTTTTTTGTATTGTGGTATTATAGGGTATAAGTCTTAGCACAAAACCTCTAACGCGCATTGTTATGTGATGGAATTAACAGAAGTTAGCTAAAGAATATCAGAAAATCGCAAAAATAGTAACTTTTAGGGGATTTTTTCTTACTAGGGAATAATAGTATTAAGTGGTTTGTATTGTGGAATTATGGAGTAGTGGTCTGGGCACAAAATATCCAAAATCAGTGTTTATCTGATTGAACTGGTAGAAGTTGGAAGAGGCTAACCACAAAAACAGTCAAAAATGGGGTTTTTGAGCCACTGGTGGCACCCCTAAACATAATTTAATTTACGAATTATTATCATGAAGGCTTGTTTTTCATCAAAAACTATCATTTTTTTGCTAAGCCGGCGAAAAAAAAATTTTTCGATACACCCTAATATATATATATATATATATATATATATATATATATATATATATATATATATATATACAGCGTGTCCGGAGATAGAACGCATTAATTTTAAGGGGTGATAGAAGACACCAAAAGAAACAAAAAGGTCTTATACAATTTTGTTCTAGAACGTACCACTTTTTCAGAAAAAAATAAGAAAGTTGGAAACTTTAACATCATTTTGCCGCGTTAATAGTAGTACTTTAAGTATGGGGCTTTGTCGGCAGATCCATCTCATCTATCACAACAACAAACCTTAATGACATTTTATCGTATCGTATACCGTTTCGGCATAAAATTGAATTCTTTTTACAATTAAAAATTCATTTTACTCAATTTAGAAACGTGACAACCCTGTAAAGTTTGTAATCAAGACATCCGCCAAAAGACATGCAAAATGCTGATCTGGACATCTTCACATTGAAAATAAAGCACATCTTGTTTATACAACCTTTAAGAATATTTGGGTCAATGCCTGATCACAGCTATGTTAAAATAATAAAATTGTAAATAATACATACCCTTGAGAAAATACTGCGTTTGTAGTTCGTTGAACTTTAAAATAATAATTTGTCTATAACGCAATTTTCAACTTGCTGTTTATTTAATAACAGTTTTTAATGATTTTATAAGAGAATATCTTTTAAAGAGAAGATTTATCTAATTTAAATTAAGTAATTAGGTTAAGGGATTTTGTTGACACCTTGTTTTGGCTACATTAAAAAATCTTTAATTTTATGCTAATTAGGTGCCTTAATCAAATTTTTTTACATAAGATAGTATTCTTTAATAAAAAAACAAATACATCAAGACATTTTGAAAATCTTCCGGAAATTAATAAATCTAAAATGTAGGTCAGTTGTTGTTTTATTTTTACAATTGGTTTGTTATGAATCAGCGTGTTTTTAACGTCCTACAACGTACAAATTTTGTTTACGGAAACAGTTCGGATTACAATTTTCATAGAACTAGTCCCCGACTAATCTGCTTTGGATGTTTATTATTTTTAAACGACGACTGTCATCATCAGTTTGTTTGTTTAATTTTCTAAAACAAGGTCAAGACCCAGCTGTGATTATACTTAAGCAAGGTTGCCAGATATGGCAATGGTTTTTTCTAAATTACTCGAAAGCCTATTAACAGAGAAAAAAATTTATTATGACTTTTTTGTTCCTTTTGATGTCTTCTATCACCCCTTAAAATTGATGCCTTCTATCTCCGGACACCCTGTATATACAGGGTGATTTTTTGAAAACGATCCGCCGGAGATATTTCAGAAACCAAAAGGAAATTAAAAATTTCCGAAAACAGGTCCACTTATATGTCAAGGGGGAAACGGTTTGGCCAATGATTCACACTTTTGACATTTACCCCTGCGCCCCCACCAATATCTCCTAAAAATTTTAAATGGAATGACCCATCGTGTGGTATCTCAAATGAAAGCTTATCTTATCAGGATTATGGTGATGTGTCACTTGCGCATTTTTTTTATTTTCTTATACATTTTATGAGAAAGTTTATCATTGCCACTTCAGGAGAACGGTAAGCGCTATCGAAACATAATTTTAATCAGGTAGGCGTGGAAAAAAAAAGAAAGCAAGCCGTTGACGTTTTGTCTAACAAACTGTCACATTAGTTGTTTCCGTTTAGTCAACTTCACCTACATACTACATTGGTTTCCGTAAAAATGGTGTACTCTATTGCTGAAAGGATGAAAGTTATCTACATTTGTGGTGCCGAGCAATGTGCTCGTGCCACAGCAAGAGTTTTTAATCAAAGACATCCAAATAAGCATATGGAGCATAAATACGTTCGCGAACTTGTGCAAAAATTTGAAGCAACTGGATCGGTAGAGAACAAGAAAAGGCATGCTAATCAGGTAGTAGATGAACTGGCGGAGATGGAAGTAATTGGAAATTTTACCATGGAGCCAACCAGTTCTTTGCGTCAGGTTGCAGCATCCATCGGACTTTCTTACTTGTCGGTATGCAAAGTGACAAAGCTGCATAACTTTCACCCTTACAAGATACAGATATTGCAAGAACTTAGCGACGGCGATTGCGACCGACGACTAGAATTTTGCGAAACTATGACCGAAATGATCATTGCGAATCCAAATTTAGTAAAAAACATTTGCTTCAGTGATGAGTGCACTTTTTACTTAAATGGGCATGTGAACAAGCAGAATGTACGATATTGGAGCGACGAAAATCCGCGTATGACAAGAGAGGACCATACCCAGAGACCTCAAAAGATTAATGTTTGGGCAGGAATAGTAGGTGATTCAATAGTTGGACCCATATTCATTAATGAAACGCTAAATGGTGCCGTCTACTTGAATATGTTGGAGAACATCATCGATCCTCTAATAACTGAAGAAGTGGAAAACCAGCTTGATGAAGAAGGTAATCAAATACTCGACGAATATCAATTGTTCTTCCAGCAGGATGGTGCTCCACCGCATTATGCTGCGAATGTTGGTAACTGGCTTAACCGGAGATTTCCAAATCACTGGATTGGTAGACGTGGAACAATCGAATGGCCTCCACGATCACCGGACCTTACAAGTCTTGACTTCTTCCTTTGGGGTCATTTAAAGTCAGTAGTTTATAAGACTAAAACCATAGATTTAAATGGCTTGCGTCAACGAGTGCCGAAACATTCCACGAGAAACTTTTCAGAAAGTAAGGCAAGATTTTGAAAACCGGCTTTACTACTGCATGGTGGCCAATGGTGCTCATTTTGAACAGTTCCTGTGAATGTTCTGTTTTCAGTTTTGTTAAAATGTTATTTTGAACACCTACTTAGATGTTTAAAGACTTATTATTCTTATCCTAATGTAAAATTGATCATTTCTCCATGCTAAATAAAAAAAATGCGCAAGTGACACATCGCCATAATCCTGATAAGATAAGCTTTCATTTGAGATACCACACGAGGGTCATTCCATTTAAAATTTTTCGGAGGTATTGGTGGGGGCGCAGGGGTAAACGTCAAAAGTGTGAATCATAGGTCAAACCGTTTCCCCCTTGACATATAAGTGGACCTGTTTTCGGAAATTTTCAATTTACTTTTGGTTTCTGAAATATCTCAGGCAGATCGTTATCAGAAAATCACCCTGTATATATAACAGCACTTCAGGCCTAAAGGCCTATGGCTAAAATCTTCTTCTTCCATTCCTTCCTGTTGTAAGTAAGCGTGATTTGTTCTGATCGACAATAGTTTTTATTCCTACATCTTTAAAGACTTCCATCAACTCCGCGTTCGTCCTTCTTCTCCATCCATCTTCTTCTTCAATGCCTTTAAATATTGTTCGGAGGACTTTCCGTTCCCATACTTCTAACTTCTTTACGCACTGTTGTGTTGTCACCCATACTTCACTAGCATATGTCACTGTAGGTCTTATGATAGTTTTATAAATTTTCACCGTAGCTGCATTTGATAAATCCTTTTCGCGAAATAATTTTCTGTATTTACCTAGACACCTTGATCCTGCTGCAATTCTTCTGTCAATTTCACTTTGATTGTTTCCGGCACTGTTGATTTCGACACCTAGGTAAACCACACTATTCACCCACTCAAACTGGTAAATTCTGTCCACACAATCACTCTTGCACTGTAAAGCCTCTTCCTGTTTCTGTTTCCCTAATACTATATATTTAGACTTGTGCTGATTAATTTCCAACCCTACTTCAAGTAAATATTTCTCCAATTCCTTTACCATTGCTTTTTCCTCTCTTGTCCTTGATAAAAGCACTAGATCGTCCGCATAAGCTAGACATTGACAAGAATGTTGTAATATATTACTTTCCAAACTTATTTTACTTTTACTTAAGATCATCTCTAGGACCATGTTGAAGAGGAGGGTTGAGGTCGGATCGCCCTGTCTTAGACCCATATTACTGTGAAATTGTCTTGATAAACTTCCATCAAATCGAATCGTATTAACAGTATTTCCCAGCGTAATTCTTACAAACTTTATTAATTCTTCTGGTAACTGTAGGTATCTCATCGCGTAATATATTGCTCTCCTATCTAGTCGGTCGTAAGCCTGCTTAAGATCTAGGAACAGACAATGCACTTGAACCCCTTTCCTATCGCATTTTTCTTGGATTTGTTTTATTACGAATATATGGTCGACCACTGATTTACCTCTTCTAAAACCAGCTTGATATTGGCCTATTTTTTGTTTCGTTTCTTCTTGCAGTCTTGTTTTGATTAAGTTTGCCAGTACTTTATAAGTCACATTTAATAGTGAAATTGGTCTGTAGTTCTCTAACTTATGCTTGCTTCCTTTTTTGTATACTGGATGGATTACTGCTAATGACCACTCCATAGGCATAGACTTCTTTCTCCATATTTCTAAAATAAACAGGTGTAATATTTCCATCAGTCTTGAATTTTCCACTTTAAACAGCTCAATTTGTAAACCATCGTATCCGGGACTTTTATTGTTTTTCATATTTTGTATTATCTCTTCAATTTCTTGCCTTGTTGGTTCTCTCAATTGTTTTCCATCTTCTTGAAACCAGTCATCTCCAACTTGATTATCTTCCTGGCAAATGAGAATTTTTTTGAAGTGTTCTGTCGACAATTCTAAAATCTCTTCGTTTTCAAATACTGTCTTTTCTTGGTCATTTTTGAAATAAACTGGTGGTTGCTGAAACCATTGCTTTTCTTGCTTTAATATTCTATATAATTCCTTGGTTCATTTCTCATTATAGTTATTTTGCAATTCCTCTACCTTCATTTTCAACATTTCCCTTTTCTTTCTTCTACAGGTTGACTTTGCTTTTCTTTTTGCTTCAGTATACTCATTCTTTGTTATCTCCGTTTGCTTCTTAAGCATCTGCTGTCTCGCTTTCTTTCTTTCATCTATCGCCTTTTTACACTCGTCATCAAACCACATGTTAACTACAGCTCGTTTTTTGTTCCCAATTTTTTTGCCCCTTGTTCGATTGATTTTTTGATTAAGTCCCATTTCTTGTCTATAGTTGTGTAGTTATTTATATCCTCCAACCCTCTTTCTTAACAATTTTATGCCGAAACGGTATACGATACGATAAAATGTCATTAAGGTTTGTTGTTGTGATAGATGAGATGGATCTGCCGACAAAGCCCCATACTTAAAGTACTACTATTAACGCGGCAAAATGATGTTAAAGTTTCCAACTTTCTTATTTTTTTCTGAAAAAGTGGTACGTTCTAGAACAAAATTGTATAAGACCTTTTTGTTTCTTTTGGTGTCTTCTATCACCCCTTAAAATTAATGCGTTCTATCTCCGGACACGCTGTATATATATATATATATATATATATATATATATATATATATATATATATATATATATATATATATATATATATATATATATATATATATATATATATATATATATATATATATATATATATATATATATATATATATATATATATATATATATATATATATATATACACGCCCAACTATCCATACCAAGCCCGCTATGTTACGCAGGCACTCAGAAGCCAGGGCTTTCCTGTAGAGTTCCAGCTGTATATTCCACGTCAAACGAACCGATAATTTCATATTATTAAGCGCAACCTGCGAGGGGTAAGTTATTTTTACATACAAATGAATATATACTGTACAGCTTTTACGAGACCGCATATATTATTGGTACTGTAGCAGTCCTGTTTGTATAAAAATAGATGTTTCACGCATTATACCAAGCCACGCAGGGTTGCCGCTACTGTTACCAGCAAAACGTAAGATTATTGATCGTGTAATTTGTCTCACCGGCTGTGAATGTCGGACAAACCACGGTTAGTCACCGAGACTTCCCGAATGTTTTCGTTCTTATGTGATGGTAATGCCGAGTAGGGAGTATCCTAGCGGAACTTTTGTTCTCGCCAACAGCCTGAGTCAAGGTCGTACATTTGGTTATTATCGATTTTATTTTAGCTTTCTCGCGGCATAGTAACACAGACAATTATATACAACGAACTTTATGAAAAGAAGATGGAATTTTAGATTTCAGATCATGTTCTACATGCATAATTAACTGAATATTAAGTTACCTCGGAATTCGCCTTTTGGCCACCGATTTTGATGATTTTTTTTTAAATTGTAGGTAATCGACTATATTTCAAAGTCTAAATGTTAGATTTGTCCTGTAATGCCCTGTTTAATTGTTAATAACAAATTATTACTTTTTTCATAAGGGACTAACATTTAAATAATTTCATCAAATTTGTATTATAATTGCATAAAGTTGGGTACTTATAGGTTTTTAGGGTCGTAGATTCAAAATTTTAATAAAAATTTGATGAAATTATTTAATTATTAATTAGCCCCTTATGGAAAAAGTAATAATTTGTTAATAACAATTAAACAGTAATTTTCAAACCTTTGACAGTACAGACTTTACCAATTAAATATTTTAGTTTGAAAGAAAATGGCAAAAACAAAATTACAGTTTTCAATTAAATTAATATAAATAAAAATATTATTTCTAAAAAAAGATAAATCAATATTAGACGGTTTCCTAGAAAAAAAATACCTCGGAATTCGCCTTTTGGGCACCGATTTTGATGATTTTTTTTAAAATAGTAGGTAATCGAATATATTTCAAAGTCTAAATGTTCGATTTGTCCGCTAATGCCCTGTTTAATTGTTATTAACAAATTATTATTTTTTCCATAGGGGGTTAATTAATAATTAAATCATTTCATCAAATTTTTATTATAATTGAATAAAGTTGGGTACTTATAAGTTTTTAGGGTCGTAGATTACGAATCCGGGGTCCAAATTGGTCTAAAATTCAAAATGGCCGCCGGTGTCAAAACTTTAATATATGAAATTTTGAATGAAAAATCGTACCAAGGGGTTTTTAAAGTAGCAAATTGTGCTGTTAAGCTAAAAAATGACCCAGATGTAAAATGCTTGTCACAAAATGGCCACCGAAACTAAATATGATTAAAATTCAAAATGTTTAATCTCTACTGTATGTTTGTTTAAGATGGATTAATATAGTAGTTAACACAATTTTAAGATTGTTGCAATTATTATTTATTTAAAATTCAAATTGATAGAATGGAGTTATTCCGTATGAATAGTGTTAAAATAAATTAATACTCCATAATTTAACCAGATTCCGTTTAAGTCTGAAACTTTATTTATCGTCAGATTTAAATAAAGGATATTGTGTTAATTATTATTTACTTGTGTTTCATGTAAAGCATTGTTAGTTTTTTCAGCTACTTCTGGCAACGTAGAAAAAGAATGTGCTCTTTACATTTTGAAAACTGATTAGTAAGCTTTTCTTTGGGAAGAATAAATTCTTTTTTACATGCTCTTACTGGTTGCGACACTTCAACAGCGTTTTTCGGCAAAGGGGAAAATAAATTTTTCAAAACTTTTGAATGCAAAATTTTATAGGTGTTTTTATAATTTTTAGAAATAGTTAGGGTTACTGAAGACAAGATAAAATATATAGAAAATAAATAAAATGGAACTTTTTTATTAGAAATTGCATGAAAATACAACTAAAAGAAATTGATTTAATTTTATTTTATTTGACAAATCCCATATTGTATAATATCATCTTCAGAGTCATTGCGTTCTGTTTCTTCTTCTTGTTATTTTGAAAAGCATTCTTCATCAGAGAAGTTTTCATCTAAACTTCTTTTTCATTAATGTTTCCTACGTTTGGACATTTCCAAAACTTTAAAAGATTTGAAGATTTGAGTTTTGTTTTCGACTATGCTTAAAAATTGGCTATAAGTGGATTCGAAGATGCCAAAAATAAGTTGAGAATTTTCTCATTAGTTTCTTCTCTGGAAGATTTGCATGGATGATCTCTTCTAAATTAACTAATCAACTTTATTTATTTCTTCTAAATAGCTTGAAATCTTTTTTCTCGCTTCTTCGCTAGCCGTTCATCTGTATCTTTTTGATGGACCAGCATGCCTCGAAGGTTAGTTAGAGTACCGTAGGTACATTTTACTAAAACATTTTCTGCAGCTTTTATGGTTGAATGGTCTTGAACTTTTCAACATTTATTTCATATCCACATACAACTGTTTGCATAATATCAAATCTATTAATAAATTATCTCTGACTTAATTTCTGTAATTTCTGCAGAAGTCGCAAGAGCTTTGAAAAAGCACATTGCTTCATATTTTCTTTGTTTTTAAAACTGTAAACCATGTGGGAACAAATCGTGAATCTGTGTATCAAACAATAAACAAGTAACTGTGATTCACTGGCAAACATTTTAAGAAAAAATGAATGAACTGGGTGTTTTGCAAACCTTACTGAGCTGAAAACATGTGAATACATGTCTGAGATACCTATTAGAGACCGCTAGTTTAGCCGTTTAATTCTTTCGACATTTTGTCAGCTTTTGAAGCAAAATCCCGTTACATGAGACGGTGGAATAGTCTAAATTTTTGACAGTATTGCCCTTTTGTCCGTTCCAAGTTTTGATGACTTTCGGATTTAGATTAATTTATTATGATATGAGCTTTCCATCAGTAAAGGTTTCATCTTGTAAATCCGTTTCCCCAAAAAGAACGACCTAAACAAATCCTCAAACTGACAGAGGAACTAAGGGAAGACTGACAGATAGGTGCCCAGTTCGTGTTACGTTATTCATTAACCATGTACAGTGCCGCCCATTTGAAAGTGCACGACTCTTTATATGTAATATTCCAAAATGACATCGTGTAAGTCAGGATTCCATGGGCTGTGTTTATAACAGCTGCAGCGGAATGAAAGGTTTATTATTATTATTATTTTCAAATACTTGTTTAAAATAATTTATCAGCTTAGAGTAAGTTATAGAAAACATAACCGAGGTAAATCGGGTCTATCGTGTACTTTCAAATGGGCGGCAGTGTACCTCTAAGTTGCTATTTAATACTTCATAAAGAATTATGATATGACTTTTAAATTATTAGTCCAAGAGCAAGAGCAAAAAAGTAGGTTCATAATGCAATGAAATGTTTTCGTAGACAATAACATTTTCTACAACTTTTATTACAAACTTTTTTCTGTATAGTGCATAGCTTTATATTTAAAGCGCGCCAAACTTTCTCCAACATGGTTATTGCTAAATATATAGTTAACGGTTGATGATACATTAAAAATGGTAATAACCAAATTTGTAGAACACAAGATTTCTTATAGAAATCTTTTTCTTCTTCTTTTTTTTCTATAAAATTGATACTTTAAGAGCTATAGCTTGGTAAACTATTGCACCGCGTGAATTATCAGTGGTAATGTTGGTCATAGTACACGGTAAACATTTCATAACACATAAAACGGCGAAAAGTGTTCAGAAAAATGACAGTACTGTGTAGTGTGTAGTGAATGTAATGTATTAATCTTATAAATAGTGCCAAGAAGTACTCATAATTTATACATCTTTCTTAAATTGCATGGGTAGAACGTATTATCATAAAAAACTGTCAATGTAGCAAGATATAATAGTTTGTACATCACGTACATCATAAAAAATAATAATAATCATGATGATAATAATAATCATGAGAAGGGAAAGGTGGAGAAAAGGATAACAGAGTTCAAAGAATGCAAATTAATTTTTTGAAATAAAAAACGGATTAAAACATTTATTTATACAAAAAGTGGCAAGTTATTTTACGTCATAAGTCTCATCTGTTTCGATGATGAAGGAAGTCACTCATCGTCTTCCACATCCTTGTTTTCTGCCACCGATATATCCGTAGGAGGTGAATCGAAAATTTCATTTTCATCGACTTCGTCTTCGATGGTTTCCAATGTATCTGGCACATTGTCCCATGTGCATCACACAATTCGAACAAATAATGGAACATTTTAAGCCAGCTTTTCGGCATACACAGGCAGCCCCGCAATTTGTTGTGCATTTGCAAGACATTATTTTCAGCAAACTTGAGGGTGCTGGAGCCATAGTAGTTCGAATTGGTTGAAGTCCATTTGTAGTCCGCTTCCAATCCCATTCTTCAGGATCATGGTAAAATCCAAGCCAAGTTTGAACCTGGTGGTAGGTTCTAAAAGAATGGTAACGTGCCGTATCTTGGGTTGGAGGTAGAAGTGAGAGGTTTAGTTTGGTGTTACTCGCCAAATTTGCGAAGCATTTTTAGCGAAGAGAGTTAATGGACGCATTGAGAGGCGCATGATTTAATATATAGTGTATAATTTCGTGGCTATTGTGCGTAAACTCGGCATTTACAGCGTTATAAGTCTTAAAGTATCAATTTTATAGAAAAAAACTTCAAATAAATTTTATCGGAAATTTTGTGTTCTACAAATTTATCATCAACCGTTAACTATATATTTAGCAATAACCATATTGAAAAAAGTTTGGCGCTCTATAAATATAAACTTATGCACTATACAGAAAAAAGTTTCAAATAAAAGTTGTAGAAAATGTTATTATCTACGAAAACGATTTTTTTACTATTTTTGTGGCACGATGCACAGTCACGAGATATTTGATAAAACGTGTTTTCCAAGATGGCTGCTAACGTTCATCTCTCCCGTCCCGCCAACTAGGCGTTACATTCAGGGGACACCTACGAACATTTTCCAACAAGAAAATCAATTCTGTAGTAGATTGCAGTAATAAATTACCCGGTTACTGGCAGATATTATTTATTTTCCAACTTGTTTACATGCAGGTTACTAACATTATTCCATTGTTATTTCTAAACTACTACTATTTAGTAAGCATTAATCCTACAGTTCGGACAGCTTTTTTAAGGAATTCTCTCGTGTAAAACAGCCAGCCTTCGCATTCAAATGAGACAGTGTTAAGATCTGCAGATGAGAACAACTTTGTTCTATTTCTTTCACCTAATGTAACTGCTATCACTCAACCAACGGACCAAGAATATATAAGAAACACCTAAGAGATTTTACAGACGTACCGTTTCGATTAATTTCTTGGAAACATTTGATATGATGCTATTTTGAAAGTTCTCTAATATCAAAGATGCAATTTTTGCTTTCGCTATTGCATGGATCAATGTTAAACAACTGACAATCGAGAAAACGTTTTTTACAATTATGAATAATGGAAAAGAAGTTAAAGGCGAAGATGTTACTGAAGACGTGATTTGTTGTAAAGGTATTGGTAGTTTGGCAAATCAGAGCGAGGATATGAAAGAGATAGAAGAGTCCGACATTGAAGCTTAAAAACATTGTGATCGTAAAAAACAAGGTTACCAAGTACTGACAGGAGATGCAATAATGGAGGAAGGGGAAATTCCACGCGACACCTCTCAAGTAGATCAAGAAGTTCTAAGTGATGGTGATGATGATTTAAACATGAAGAAAGTACTTTATGGACAAACTGCTGAAGCCATAGGCGTGTCATTAAATTTTTTTGAACAACATAAGGATCCTGATGTAATACATATTTTACACTGGCAAAATATAAAACAAATGATAAAAAATAACACGGTACGCACAGAAGAAATTTTCAGATTTTCATATAGCTTTTCTAGAACTTTTTGGTATGAAGATTACGAATCTGATGTTGGTTGTTTCCAATCAGGTCAAATGTTGTTTCGAATTTCATTCGTACGCCATGCAGCCAACCCATACCTGCCTCATAAATTTAACTCAAACCGGGTTTCTCAGGAATTGCTTTTTACCTTACGAATGCAAAACGCCAATAGAAGAATAGCATGCATACACCACATAAACAGGGTTGACAATTTTGGCGTTTCTTAATTCTACAGCTTTTTTGCTTTGGCGCTTGGTGCGTAAATTTTGCTATTAGTTTTTAGCTTTGCATCGTGTTTGACTACTATTGCATAATAAGTAGCGTGCCCCAACTTCACCTAACGATAGAAAAAATGTCAGGCGAGGCATCTGTGACTCTCGTTCAGAATTGGACTGGTCTAGTGCCCTCATGACTCTGTGATTTGTGATTGGGCATTAAGTCTGGTTCCATTACGGGTAAACTAGCTAGACATATGTTTCCGAACTATCGTTCTCAGATAGTTACGTCAAGGAACTTCAACGCTTTCTTGGATTAATTACTTATTTATCTAAGTTCTTTTAAGAACTTATCAGAATTATTAGCTCCACTTAGAGTGCCGTTAGAAAAAGATGATGAATGGAGATGGGAGAATGAACAAAAAGAAGCATTCTGTAAATTAAAAGAAATATTAAAAAACCCTCCAGTACTTGGTAATTTTACTACTAGTACTGCATATGGTGGGGCATTAATTCAGAATGGTCACCCAATAGCTTATTACTCCAAATCTTTAACTAAAACGCAGATCAATTATAGTCAAATTGAAAAAGAAGCATTGGCCATATTACTGGCTTGCAAGAAATTTCCTGTTTATATATGGGGAAACAAAAATCTGATAGTAGAATCAGATTATAAGCCGTTAGAAACCATATTTAGGGAGCCATTGACTGAAGCGCCTCCCAGACTACAGAGAATCCTATTTGAAATACTGCCATATCCCACAATTGTGTACAAAAAAGGAACGATGTTGTACATAGCTGATATACTGAGCAGAGACTGCGCAAAAAATGTTCATGATGACGAGGATGAAAACTCATTTGAGACATGTCTAATAATACCAATGAGTAAAACGAGATTGCAGCAGTTAAAACAAGAGACAAATACAGATATAGAATTGGTGGAATTAAAACAGCAAATACTTGTAGGATGTCCCGACAGAATAAGCGAAGTTCCGGCTTCTCTATGAAAATACTGGTCTTACAGGCACGAACTAGCAACTTATGAAGATATATTCAAAAATGATAAAATAATGATACCTCCGAAACTACAAGAAGTTGTTCTCAAATGTTGTCACTTTAGGCACAAAGGTATCACTGGTACTCTCTGATTGGCCAGAGATTTTGCGTAATTTGGCCAAGAATGTCTGTAGACATTATTAAATTGGTGCAAAACTGCAAGATTGGTACGAAGGAACAAAAAGAGAATCCTAAAGAAAATATTTTACTTCAAGAGTATCCAGAACGGCCATGGCAAATATTCGCTTCTGATATTTATCATTTGAAGGACAAGGAATACTTGCTAATGGCAGATAGCTATTCAGGTTATTTTGACTTCGTGCAATTATCAAGCTTAACCAGCAGGTCAATAACTCGAGCATTTAGATGTTGGTTTGCTACATTTGGAATACCTGATATTCTTCGTACAGATGGGGGAAAACAATATGTATCTGAAGAATTTAAAGAATTTGCTAGAAGATGGAGGTTTGAACATAGAGTTTCCAGTCCACAGTTTCCCAGACCGAATGGTTTAGCAGAGCGATATGTACAAGAAGCAAGATCGATACTAGATAAATGTATAGAAGAAGGTTTAGATATCCAGTTAGCCCTTTTACATCACAGAAACACACCAAGAGACACCCTAGGTTCTCCAATGCAAAGATTAATGGGTCGAAGAACTAAAACGTTCATTCCCATTAATACAAAGTTATTATTACCTGAAACAGTTAAAAATGTTTCTGAAAAGTTGAAAAATATTAAACTAAAAGAGAAGAAATGTGCAGATAGAGCAAAAGCAAATTTACCAGAATTTTAAAATGATGAAAAAGTATTAATTAGAAAGAGACACAAGGAATGGACTCCTACAACAGTTGTAAAGAAGGCAGAAGAACCAAGCTCGTGGATTGTACAATAGGGTGGTCCAACAAAAAAAGCAAAGTCGGAAATCTTATGTTCTCACCCCCTAGGATTATTGTATATCGAAAAAAAGAGTACCCCTATTTTTTATTTTGAAATCGGACGATGTTTAGGGGTGCCTCAAAGCCCTTAAAGGTTCCAATGTATTTTATATGGGAAAAAAAAACTCTTTCATAGGTTTGGTATAGAATTTTAGAAAATCAATATTTTTCAATGGGACTACTCTGTTTCTCTTCAGAAATGTTCAGAAAATGACATCCAATAATTTATTTATCAAAATATTTTATATTAAAAAATAGTAATAAATATTTTTTAACGATTTTTCTGTTTCTTTCATTTATGGGGTTTTTTGCGGGTCTGTAAAAAATAGTTAATATAAAAAATTTAACAAATAAATTATTGGATGTCATTCTCTAAACATTTCTGAAGAGAAACACAGTAGTCCGGTTGAAAAATATTGATTTTCTAGGATTCTATGCCAAATCTACGAAAACGTGTTTTTTTCTCATATAAAATACATGGGAAACTTTAAGGGCTTTGAGGCACCCCTAAACATCGTTCGATTTCAAAATAAAAAATAGGGGTACTTCTTTTTTCGATATACAATAATCCTAGGGGGTGAGAGCATAGGATTTCCGACTTTGCTTTTTTGTTGGACCACCTGTGTACAAACAGTTGACAGTAGTGTGTCAAATCAAGAACCAAAGGCACAAGCAACGAATGATCAATTTCTTCAACAACAATATACTTATATCAAGATATGGTAGAGTAATTAAGAAACCAAACAGACTGAATTTATAACTGCAGAATTAGTTGATGTGTTGTGATTGATATATGTTATTTGTTAAATGAATGATGTGTAATTTATTTATTTTATTAGAAAAAGAGAGATGTAATACAGGGATCTAGTTACAGATAGATAAACAAACATTGTACTAGTTTGACATTAGTAAATCGAACACGTTAATAAATTAATTATTTAAATAACATGTTTTATTGGGTAATTATTATTATAAATAATAACATAAAACATGACATTATTTAATGTCAATTCTACTGCTATTGAGAGACATAGTACCAACGACAGTAATACTGCCAGGTGCTTTTTCAAAGCGCTTGTGACTTCTGCAGAAATTACAGAAATTAAGACAGAGATAATTTATTAATAGATTTGATATTATGCAAACAGTTGCATGTTGATATGAAATAAATGTTGAAAAGCTCAAGACCATTCAACCAAGGAAACTGCAGAAAATGTTTATGGTACTTTAACTAACCTTCGAGGTATAAAATGCTGGTCCATCAAAAAGATACAGATGAACAGTTAGCGAAGAAGCGAGAAAAAAGATTTCAAGCTATTTAGAAGAAATAAATAAAGCTGATTAGTTAATTTAGAACAGGTCATCCATGCAAATCCTCCAGATAAGAAACTAATGAGAAAATTCTCAACTTATGTTTGGCATCTTCGAATCCACTTATAGCCAATTTTGAAGCATAGTCGAAAACAAAACTGAAATCTTCAAATCTTTGGAAATATCCAAACGTAGGAAACATTAATGAAAAAGAAGATTTAGATGAAAATTTCTCTGATGAAGAATGCTTTTCAAAATAATAATAAGAAGAAACAGTTTTGCATTCAAAAGGTTTTTTTTTAGGGGCAAAGAGAAAAATTTATTTTTCCCTTTGCCGAAAAACGCTGATAAAGTGTCGCAACTAGTAAGAGCACGTAAAAAAGAATTTAGTCTTCCAAAAAAAAGCTTACTAATCAGTTTTCAAAAATTAAAGAGCACATTCTTTTTTTACGTTGCCAGAAGTAGATGAAGAAACTAACAGTGCTTTACACAAGAAACACAAGTAAATAATAATACAATATTCTTTATTTCAATCTGACGATAACTAAAGTTTCAGACTTAAACAGAATCTGGTTAAATTATGGAATTCCATTCCATCAATTTGACTTTTAACTAAATAATAATTGCAACAATCTTAAAATTGTAACTACTATATTAATCCATCTTAAACAAACTTGTAGTAGAGATTAAACATTTTGAATTTTATTCATATTTAGTTTCGGTGGCCATTTTGTGACAAGCATTTTGCATCTGGGTCAATTTTTAGCTTAACAGCACAATTTGCTACTTTAAAAACCCCCTGGTACGATTTTTCATACGAAATTTCAAATATTAAGCTTTGACACCGGCGGCCATTTTATAGCCACCATTTTGCACTTTGGACCAATTTGGACCACGGATTCGTAATCTACGACCCTAAAAACCTATAAGTAGCCAACTTTATTCAATTATAATAAAGAATATTTAATTATTAATTAGCCCCTTATGGAAAAAATAAAAATTTGTTAACAACAATTAAACAGGGCATTAGCGGACAAATCTAACATTTAGACTTTGAAATATAGTCGATTACCTATAATTTAAAAAAATGATCAAAATCGGTGCGCAAAAGGCGATTTCCTAGGTAACTTAATATTCATTTAATCACGCATGTAGAACATGATCTGAAATCTAAAATGTAATTAATGCGAATAAGATGTGACAAAAGCTTTTATTTTACTATACATACATCTATTTTATTCTTAATAATTAAAAATCATAACTGTTATCTTTTATTAATAGTAAAAACACCTTACATTTTATTCACATGACCCATTATTTTGTAATCAATCTTTGAAACAAATTGCGTGTAGTTTCTTCAATTTTATTTCATAATTACCCATTTACCAATTTTCATAAATTATCAGGTATTTTTTTCAAATAAAAACATTTCAATCTTCACTTTATTATTTAAAAAGTTAATTACAGCGAAAAATCTACGTAGCTAATTATAACTAATTATTGTAGAATTCTTACAAAAAGCCTACATCACCCTATTTTATGAGAGATATTGTTCAAGAAATAAAATATGTACCTAATATCACCAAAAAATCAACGAAAATATAAAATGTATAATTAGAAATTTTAAAAATTCCCTATCTGCAACTACAAATACTATAGTGTGGGTTTTGTTTTTATAATAAATAGCTATACAAACCAAATTAATATAATAATAAATTAAACATTTTCATGAAGAAACGGAAACTTAGGAAATAATTTTAAAGAAAATACAAGTTTGTTACAAAAATCAATATTAGTCCCCCTACATACGTTAACCACTCTTATGGTATAAAAATGTGTGAAGTTAAATAGAAAAATCAATAATCCAAACACTTGACTTTCAAGCCCCATTGCCAGATCACTGGGACTCGTATAATGCGTGTAATTTGCATCGCGCGTAAGGTCAGTTTGATGTCTACAGTATATATACAACACCGATCGTTGTCCCCCTATATTTATTTCCCTTGAACTAAACGTGTGTATTTTGAGATATATGACGGTCTTTACCCGCCATTTCGAAAATCGAGATTCCGCATCTCCTGATGATGCTTAATCAAGAAAACACTATTATACACATAAAATTTACGAAGCCCAGAACCGGGCTGCGTAAGTTGGTGCCGGGCTTCGTATAGATAGGAGAACACTCTGTTTTAGGCTTGGTAATGCCGCCTAATGTGTATATATATATATATATATATATATATATATATATATATATATATATATATATATATACATATATATATATATATATATATATATATATATATATATATATATATATATATATATATATATATATATATATTGCGATGAATTGGCATAAACAGAATAATTTTGATTTTCTTTTGCCCCACCTCGGCTAGCAAAATAAAAATATATGCGTTGAATTCGGCTAATTAAAAATAAAATATTGTTTTTATATTCACTTATTAAATACTTACAAATAACGAATAATTACTGTTAGATTGTAGATAATTGATTTATAAATAAATTAATTTTTTTAAAGACTGTGTACTTTGGAAATGCGTTTCAACTTTCTTTATTTAAATTCTTATATGATTCAAAAAAATACCTTTTAATAGTTTTAAATAATGCATTAGTTACATAACAATGTTACGTGAATTCTGACTAAATCACGTTTACGTAATAGAGTTGGGCGCCAGTTAATTAACTTAACATAACAGAATTTAATTTAATAAAGACTCATCTCAGGGTGAATGTGGATTCTTGTGGTATTAAAAAATATACAAATTAAAATTGAAAACACTTTTTAAAATTGAAATCTTAATTAAGTTTAATGGCTAAATTGTTCAAATCACTTAATTACACCTCACAAACGATAGTCTTTTCTTCATCAGATACCAAAGGAAATAACTTCCTACCTTTTTATAAAGCGATGCTTCTTCCTTTTTCTATAGATGCCCTCTTTCCAAAACCAATTGGCAGAGCAAGTCACTTATGTTGTCTCAGTGCCGATTTCCAATTCCGGTTGACTTCCTCCCTTTTGCATGGCTTTCCCACATAACACCATTCACACTCTTGGTTTTGGTAACTCACTTTTGTTTTATTTTAATAACGGGTACTATATCCCTTTTTCGAAGAACTTGTATTTGCTTTTTGTGTTTAATTTAAATAAAACACCGATTGATGGTTTTAATCGAAGATTTATTATCTTGCTTATTTAGCAAGTAAATTAACTTTAAAAGGTTCTTTATAAACGTATACACTTCTACAATTTATAACCTTTTTAATACTTTTGCCGTATTCAATTAACTTAACTATTTACATTGTACTGTATTTCTTACACGACTTTACTGCGTCGTTGTCTACCATGAAGTGTCTATTTACATTTTATTATTGTCTTTAACACGACTTTACTGCGTCGCTTTATTTTACTGACTCCCCTAAAATTATAATTTTCTAAGCTTATATACTATTTCTTATTTACATAATTATATTACACAATCTGACGTCACCTTACGAACTAATACAAACTGTACACTCATATAATACATAATAGCAGATTAAAATTCTTATATAAAAGTGACACGTCTATTACACATTATTACACAATACTTTTACGCAATAATAACGAACTATATACAAAAACAAAACCTTAAAGAATCACATAACCCGTCGATATACTCATTTGAAATTATACATAATTGAATTACATCACATCAATAACTTGCGCACAACTGGATGTTACGTATACTTAAGTAATCGGTGAGTAAGCTGTTTGATAATAAATAGAAACATGTATTCTTTAACCTTATTAAAAAGTATACACATTGATTTCAAAATCAATGACACACCATAAAATAATTTAAATTTATTTTTACCAGGAAAAGTTGATAAAAATATTTCAAAAGTGTTAGTTTTCAACGAAGATTTTAGAATTTTCCAAAATTTTCCAAAATTTCCAAAATTTTGACACTAAAATCCACAGCATTTATCCCCTCCTGTTTGAAATAAAATTGTAAATGCAATTTTACTTTTAAACACAACAAATGTTAAAATACATTTATTTTTAAACACCAATTCATATTTTTGTATTTTTATATTTTATCCCCAATAAATTTCCTTAGTCTAATCTATCATAACAAGCTATCTACAAAATTTACAATAATAATTACTTCTTATCAATCCTCGTCCCAATCCTATTCATCTAATTATTTCAGAATCCTATTTCTTCATATCATCAAGTTTTCATATTCATTTTCATTAATGAATGTCCTCTTAACTAATTTACTAATCTTTTCCTCATCAATATCAATAGTTCATCATAATTTTCAATATTATTCATTTCTAAAAATACTTCTAACCCTCTAACTTCTTCTAACCACAATTCTATTTTATTTTCATTTTTAATAAACATACTAATCATAATCAAATCACCTTCATTTACTTCCTAATCTTTTATCTTCTCATTATCCAATTATCTTTAATTAATCTAAAAATCATTATTCAATAAACTTTTATATCCTATCATTATTTTCATCTTCATTCATCATTTCATCATATAATTATCATAATTTAAACCCCATTTTCCCCTATTTTAATAAATATTTCAATTATCTTTCTTCAATCATATTCAAACTATTCCCTTCTTTATTTTCAATAACATAATACATAAACATAAGTCCAAATTGGGTATAAAATTCCATAAGCCTGTTTATTATATAAAGTCAAATCGTTACATAAAGTTTAAATCAGTTTAATTTATCATACTTTTGGGTTCATTGTCACTATCGGTTATATAATTCTAATTTAATATAATTATCCTAAAAAGATCTGTATTTCTTTCGTCTGGTTTTAAAATTTAATAGATGGAAATTACTAAATGGTAATATTTGTCTTTTACAAAATTTATCTATAATTTTAATCTTTTCCCTACTGCCTGTAACAAACTTTCTATTTTTCCCTTCTGTCTTGAAATTACACAATATAATTTTATTCCTGTCTTTCTTTAGCTTGCCTTTTAATTTCACTTTTTTATTTCTAATTAGTTTACCTATAATAACCTCTTTATCATCTCTTCTACTATAATCTACCTTGACAAAACTTCCCTTCTTTAAAATTTCACCTTCATTACTATTACAATTTACATCTACTATTTCTAACTCATCTTCTATAGTTTTATCATCAGTATTCCCTACATCTACTTTTCCTAATTCTGTTGAATGTACTTCATCGGTATTAATTTGTTTAACTTCCTGATCTTTCTTATATTCTTTGCTAAATTCTAATTTGCTAATTATTGCCTCTTTTAGATTTATTATACTGCTTGTTATTTCATCCATTTTTATATTATTTCTTGATATCTCTTCAGATTGTTTGTCAAATTTAATTTTCATGTCTTCTTTCATTTCTTTCATGTCTTCAGACTGTTTGTCAAATTTAGTTTTCACATATTCTTTCATTTCTTTCATGTCTTCTTTCATTTCTTTCATGTCTTCAGACTGTTTGTCAATTTTTTTTGTTTGGTTTATTATAAGTTGCATAAGTTGCGCAAGTGTAGGTTCTACTGTTTTTCCTTCTTCACCGTTCCCCTCCATTACTGAAATGGTTAAAGCTTTCTGCTTCTCAGAGACTACTAATTCTTTATCTGTATACTTCTTTTTTAATACTAAATTACTTTCCGCGGCAGAATAAATATTTTTAACCGACGTCATATATTAATCACTAAACAAAATTTACTCTAATAATATTTAAATATACTAGTATGCCCTAATATGACTGCAAAATTCTAATCTAAGACTAATAAGCTAATAAAATCCAAACAAGATAAGAAAAACCAAATAAGTAATCAAAACCTATTATTAATCAAATGATTATCTAATCTACAAAAGCCCCACATTAATCAAATGCCCCACGTTGACAGCGACAAATTTATATGCGGTGAATTGGCATAAACAGAATAATTTTGATTTTCTTTTGCCCCACCTCGGCTAGCAAAATAAAAATATATGCGTTGAATTCGGCTAATTAAAAATAAAATATTGTTTTTATATTCACTTATTAAATACTTACAAATAACGAATAATTACTGTTAGATTGTAGATAATTGATTTATAAATAAATTAATTTTTTTAAAGACTGTGTACTTTGGAAATGCGTTTCAACTTTCTTTATTTAAATTCTTATATGATTCAAAAAAATACCTTTTAATAGTTTTAAATAATGCATTAGTTACATAACAATGTTACGTGAATTCTGACTAAATCACGTTTACGTAATAGAGTTGGGCGCCAGTTAATTAACTTAACATAACAGAATTTAATTTAATAAAGACTCATCTCAGGGTGAATGTGGATTCTTGTGGTATTAAAAAATATACAAATTAAAATTGAAAACACTTTTTAAAATTGAAATCTTAATTAAGTTTAATGGCTAAATTGTTCAAATCACTTAATTACACCTCACAAACGATAGTCTTTTCTTCATCAGATACCAAAGGAAATAACTTCCTACCTTTTTATAAAGCGATGCTTCTTCCTTTTTCTATAGATGCCCTCTTTCCAAAACCAATTGGCAGAGCAAGTCACTTATGTTGTCTCAGTGCCGATTTCCAATTCCGGTTGACTTCCTCCCTTTTGCATGGCTTTCCCACATAACACCATTCACACTCTTGGTTTTGGTAACTCACTTTTGTTTTATTTTAATAACGGGTACTATATCCCTTTTTCGAAGAACTTGTATTTGCTTTTTGTGTTTAATTTAAATAAAACACCGATTGATGGTTTTAATCGAAGATTTATTATCTTGCTTATTTAGCAAGTAAATTAACTTTAAAAGGTTCTTTATAAACGTATACACTTCTACAATTTATAACCTTTTTAATACTTTTGCCGTATTCAATTAACTTAACTATTTACATTGTACTGTATTTCTTACACGACTTTACTGCGTCGTTGTCTACCATGAAGTGTCTATTTACATTTTATTATTGTCTTTAACACGACTTTACTGCGTCGCTTTATTTTACTGACTCCCCTAAAATTATAATTTTCTAAGCTTATATACTATTTCTTATTTACATAATTATATTACACAATCTGACGTCACCTTACGAACTAATACAAACTGTACACTCATATAATACATAATAGCAGATTAAAATTCTTATATAAAAGTGACACGTCTATTACACATTATTACACAATACTTTTACGCAATAATAACGAACTATATACAAAAACAAAACCTTAAAGAATCACATAACCCGTCGATATACTCATTTGAAATTATACATAATTGAATTACATCACATCAATAACTTGCGCACAACTGGATGTTACGTATACTTAAGTAATCGGTGAGTAAGCTGTTTGATAATAAATAGAAACATGTATTCTTTAACCTTATTAAAAAGTATACACATTGATTTCAAAATCAATGACACACCATAAAATAATTTAAATTTATTTTTACCAGGAAAAGTTGATAAAAATATTTCAAAAGTGTTAGTTTTCAACGAAGATTTTAGAATTTTCCAAAATTTTCCAAAATTTCCAAAATTTTGACACTAAAATCCACAGCAATATATATATATATATATATATATATATATATATATATATATATAAATACGTTCGCGAACTTGTGCAAAAATTTGAAGCAACTGGATCGGTAGAGAACAAGAAAAGGCATGCTAATCAGGTAGTAGATGAACTGGCGGAGATGGAAGTAATTGGAAATTTTACCATGGAGCCAACCAGTTCTTTGCGTCAGGTTGCAGCATCCATCGGACTTTCTTACTTGTCGGTATGCAAAGTGACAAAGCTGCATAACTTTCACCCTTACAAGATACAGATATTGCAAGAACTTAGCGACGGCGATTGCGACCGACGACTAGAATTTTGCGAAACTATGACCGAAATGATCATTGCGAATCCAAATTTAGTAAAAAACATTTGCTTCAGTGATGAGTGCACTTTTTACTTAAATGGGCATGTGAACAAGCAGAATGTACGATATTGGAGCGACGAAAATCCGCGTATGACAAGAGAGGACCATACCCAGAGACCTCAAAAGATTAATGTTTGGGCAGGAATAGTAGGTGATTCAATAGTTGGACCCATATTCATTAATGAAACGCTAAATGGTGCCGTCTACTTGAATATGTTGGAGAACATCATCGATCCTCTAATAACTGAAGAAGTGGAAAACCAGCTTGATGAAGAAGGTAATCAAATACTCGACGAATATCAATTGTTCTTCCAGCAGGATGGTGCTCCACCGCATTATGCTGCGAATGTTGGTAACTGGCTTAACCGGAGATTTCCAAATCACTGGATTGGTAGACGTGGAACAATCGAATGGCCTCCACGATCACCGGACCTCACAAGTCTTGACTTCTTCCTTTGGGGTCATTTAAAGTCAGTAGTTTATAAGACTAAAACCATAGATTTAAATGGCTTGCGTCAACGAGTGCCGAAACATTCCACGAGAAACTTTTCAGAAAGTAAGGCAAGATTTTGAAAACCGGCTTTACTACTGCATGGTGGCCAATGGTGCTCATTTTGAACAGTTCCTGTGAATGTTCTGTTTTCAGTTTTGTTAAAATGTTATTTTGAACACCTACTTAGATGTTTAAAGACTTATTATTCTTATCCTAATGTAAAATTGATCATTTCTCCATGCTAAATAAAAAAAATGCGCAAGTGACACATCGCCATAATCCTGATAAGATAAGCTTTCATTTGAGATACCACACGAGGGTCATTCCATTTAAAATTTTTCGGAGGTATTGGTGGGGGCGCAGGGGTAAACGTCAAAAGTGTGAATCATAGGTCAAACCGTTTCCCCCTTGACATATAAGTGGACCTGTTTTCGGAAATTTTCAATTTACTTTTGGTTTCTGAAATATCTCAGGCAGATCGTTATCAGAAAATCACCCTGTATATATAACAGCACTTCAGGCCTAAAGGCCTATGGCTAAAATCTTCTTCTTCCATTCCTTCCTGTTGTAAGTAAGCGTGATTTGTTCTGATCGACAATAGTTTTTATTCCTACATCTTTAAAGACTTCCATCAACTCCGCGTTCGTCCTTCTTCTCCATCCATCTTCTTCTTCAATGCCTTTAAATATTGTTCGGAGGACTTTCCGTTCCCATACTTCTAACTTCTTTACGCACTGTTGTGTTGTCACCCATACTTCACTAGCATATGTCACTGTAGGTCTTATGATAGTTTTATAAATTTTCACCGTAGCTGCATTTGATAAATCCTTTTCGCGAAATAATTTTCTGTATTTACCTAGACACCTTGATCCTGCTGCAATTCTTCTGTCAATTTCACTTTGATTGTTTCCGGCACTGTTGATTTCGACACCTAGGTAAACCACACTATTCACCCACTCAAACTGGTAAATTCTGTCCACACAATCACTCTTGCACTGTAAAGCCTCTTCCTGTTTCTGTTTCCCTAATACTATATATTTAGACTTGTGCTGATTAATTTCCAACCCTACTTAAATTAATGCGTTCTATCTCCGGACACGCTGTGTATATATATATATATATATATATATATATATATATATATATATATATATATATATATATATATATATATATATATATATATATATATATATATATATATTTTTATCAAGTTGGATAATATATATATATATATATATATATATATATATATATATATATATATATATATATATATATATATATATATATATATATATATATATATATATATATATATATATATATATATATATATATATATATATATATATATATATATATATATATATTGATGCCTGTTAAGCTGTCACCTCCGTCATACAGAGGAGACGGCCTGACTTCCGGGTATTCCCGTGGATATATTGCTAAAAATCTGTTATATTTGTGATGAGGGGAACCTCTAGAATCCGAATCTCAAGAAAGGGGAAATTATTTCCCTTGTTTTATTTTGTCATATATAGAGTATACAGAAGATACGAACCGACCTCCAAAATTTATATATAAGAAGATACTTATAGTTCGCTGTTACCTCCAGCAGCGCTGCCAAGTGTTCGGAGGTCAGAAGATACCACCGTTATGTGCAGTTATATATACAGAGCGTTGACTCCACATTCCATAGATGCACATTTCATAAAAAGGTTCTCTTGTGGGTCTCCAGATGTTGAAATCGGGTGGTTTAAATTGCTCGCCGAGGATATTTTAGTGGCCAGATAACAAAAGAAAACAAGCGAGCATTCTCGATTTACTTATTTTTTATTTTTTGAGTTATAGGAAATTGTCGTTTTTGTATTTCTTATGAATTGTTATTAAAGATATTAAAAAGCCGTTTCGACACTATTAAAGCGTCTTTATGAGTAGCACTGACTAGTTGAATAAGGCTTTTCTAATTATAATCATTGATTTCTGGTTTACTTCATAAAGTTGTATTTTTTAAATGAAAACTTTAGTAATTTGATTAGAAATACTTAGATCGGTTATATATTAGAAAGAAATTTCTTTCTATAATGAATTGAAAATATAACAAAACCAGAAAAAGGGAATTCTTTGTTATTGTCAATAAAAGTCAATAAGAACGCAACCAGTACCAATATTGCGTATAATTAGTATAGCACATTTTTGAAATTTAGATGTATTAGACATAAATCAGTTATGTAACGTAGTATTTGTATAAATATGATATTCTACAAAGTTTCTTTTAATCTCGGGAATAACGGTTAAATTGAATATGCTTTTATCCAGATTCCATTTCGATTGAAATAAAGGCAGATACTCTTTTAATTTTTACTAAACTCGATAAGAGTTTAATATAAACAAATTAAATATTGTGTTTTTTACAACAAATGCTTGTTGTTTCCGAAGTCACGCACGTATCATGTAGGACCATTGAATTTCCCGTGATTTGATTAACAAAAAGAGTTACCAACTTTATTAAGATTAAAACAAATCGAAACACAACAAATTAATCAACATTTTTATAGAATTTTTGCTTAAGACATTTTTTCCAGCATTTGTTGATCTAACGAAATACAGAATACGTATGTTACACCGTTATACATGTACCTACCTCTTGTAAATTTATGTTTTAACTTATGTTTTAAATAAAGCACTTACTAACGACAAAACATGTACGTTTTATGGAACGTGTACTTTAAGTCCACATTAAAGACAGGTTTAACTTAATGTAGTCTTTTTTGATAACATTGTATAAACCATAGATAAATAGTAGGTATATTGCGTTATCAGAATTAAAAGTGGCAGTTTATTTGACGCTTAATTATGTTAGCAATCGCGGCTCTCCATTTAAAACAAAATACCACTATAAGCTTTTGTTTGAAACAATGTTTATCAACCTTGGCACAACCTTACTATCCGAAAATGGCCCACTGCTAGACTAAAGTAGGGATGATAATTTGATACCAAGCTTGGTCTCAGACATGGAAAGATCAGAGTTACCCAATATTGGTTGTTATTGGCTAAAACCAATACGTTATGCAATGTTTTGGACAATAAATGACACCGATATCGCAATAAAACTAAAGTTAGTCTTGGACCGATCTTGAATGTTAATGTAGTACCAAGGCTGGTAATTGAGAAACAAAGCAACTATTACACAATCCTTTTCCTTTAATGAATGCTAGTGCAAACAAGGAACGAAGTCTACCATTACTGTTTCGCCGTAACTGAATGCAAAGTCGATTTTTGTGTTGGATATAAAATGTTCATTAACAAAATAAATACGAATAAATCGAAAATTCGTATAAATGATTAATGTCTTAGACTCTCAACACATATTGAGACCGTACAAACCTAACACTTTCATAGTGTACGTCTTCTTGTGCAAATACATATGTACAGTCGGTAAGTCAATATAGTTTACACTTTAGTCTTGCCAGTGTAAGTTTAAGTTCATAAAAATTCAGTAGGTTAGCAACCACTAATCCATCTTTACAATAAACCACATTTACAGAAATTTAGCAAAATATAATATGAATATTGACCCAACCTTAGCCGAAGGGTAAGAAACCAAGATTTTGAATTTTGAAGATTGCTAAAACTGGAGTTAGTTTAGCGAACCTAAGATTCAAAGTTGGCTAAGGTTTTGGGTGATAAGTATGTAACCGGCACTTGATATGTAGAGATTGACTAAAGGTAAGTACTCACAGCAGCGGATCCGCAGGCTGATGTCATACGATTGGTCGGTTTGAGTCAAATCGACTCAATCCGACCAATCGTATGACATCCGCCTGCAGATCCGCTGCTGTGAGTACTTAGCTTTAGACTAGCTAAAGCAAATTAGCGAAATAGTATCTGATATTTGACTTAAGTATATTCTATGGGTAACTGGCATTGACCTAACGGATGAAAATTGGCTGAAGCTTGGGCAAGTTGTAAGGAACCCTGATTCGGTTTCTGAACATTGGCTCCGACTTGTACAACGTTTAGTGAACCGAAAATTAGTATCAGGTTGTTGATTAACCCTCGAGTGACAATTAAACAACCGAGACTCAGAATCTGCGAATTGCTTGAAACGTGGGTGAAAATCGGTGCGTCCAACACACCGCTGGAAATATAGCGCTGCAGCAGTTTTCACAGCCGTCTTAGATTTAACAATCACCCAAGCAATAATATTGTTTGAAGTACATCATCATTTTATACATATAAAACGCTTAAAAATAAATACATATTAAACATGAGTTAGAGAACCAAGATTCGATATCTGAAAATTCGCCTACACTTGGATCAATGTCGAGAAAACGACATTTGACTGTCCAGTATTCAGCCACGCTGGGGTTTATTCAAAGACCTTTGTTTTAATTTTTTTTCTTCTAATAAAAAATTGTTGGTATTGCTAGACCAAACTTCTAATCATAGAGAGGAGGCACTTTTACCCTAGTGGAAAAAAATAGTATGTTTTATTTGGATTTAAAGTGACTTTGTTTGTTACTATTTACGAGCGATAAATAACTCCGCCTAAATAATAAATAAATAATAATCTTATCATGTGAACAACTCCGCTATAGGGTAAATACAAGTATTTTACTTAATTGGGCTCGATTCCTATAAGGAATCTAAATAGAATGACTTTAGGAGAGTTCACGCATCCTAGCAGCGATGTGCAAACGGGTTTTCCAAATCAACTATGTGGATTGTTTGACAATTACTTTAATTGTAATCATAATGCATCAATCCTAAATCCAAATATAAAATGCAGGGAAACAAGATTGGGCGATGAAAATTTTTCACCTATCTCTGCAAATGAGACTTGTCTCCAACTCTTCTTATTTCATTATGTCGAGCTGTTAACAAGTGTCCAGTCCTCATACTAAGGTCTTCCTTGATCAATGGCGACATAGATCTGGAGCTCATGTCCATTTCCTTCGCCAACAAACGAATAGGATAGGATGTTAGTATAGGATTTTTTTTACGAATAGAATGTTATAAAAAGAAACATTTTTGATTTATAGTTATTTATGTTATAAATCCGGCAATGAAACTTTACAGAACGAGTTTGATCTCTGAAGGAAGACAGAAGTCGCGTCTGAAATCTTGAAACGATAACTAAGGAGAATCATTTACAGGACCTATAACGTTTTTTTTCATGTGTTGCAATTTTTTCTCTTTGAACGAAAGTTCATTCATCCCCTGCTTTATAATAATCTAGTCATTCTATATAGTAGAGTAAATTTTTGCAAAAAACATGCCTAAGTTCTTATTTTTTACTATCTAAAGATAGAGACTTGAAATCTTCTGTAATGCCTTCAGTACTGGACCAGTATAAAATGTACTATGTTTAAAATGGGGGCACGCCCCCCCTAGTGGTTGAGACCCCAATTTTGTACCCTTAATTTAATAACGCAAACAAATTGAGCGAAATTTATGTTGGGAGGGTTCTTGGAGTCACTGATTATGAATCCAATGAGAAAATTGAAAAATTCTAAATGGCCGTCCTAAAATAACGGCCTTTGAGATTCAGAATGCGATTTACGCCGTTTCTATTGATTTTAGAGAAAAATTCATGTGATTTTGCAAAGGAATACACTATTTCGATTACCTTATTATGTAACCCCTTTGCTCTGCCCTAGTAGTAAAGTCAATTTTTGCATAAGTTCCTATTTTTTACTATCTAAAGATAGAGACTTGAGATCTTTTCTAATGCCTTCAGTACTGAACCAATATAAAATGTAATATGTTTAAAATGGCGGTTTTACCCCTCGGGGGGTTGAAACCCCCATTTTACACTCCCAATTTAATAACTCGGGAAGTTTTCCATTAACTTGAGTGAAATTCATGTTGGGGGGGTTTTGGTGTTCCGGATTATGAGTCCAATGAGAAAATTAAGAAATACAAAATGGCGAACTCAAAATGGCGGTATTTGAGATTGAAAATGCGATTTACGCCCGTTTCTATTGATTTTAGAGAAAAATCTAAAGAGTCAAAAAGTGTTTAGAATGTAATCTTGCATAGGAATACACTATTTTGGTTACCTTATTATGTAACCCCCTTCAATCAACCCTAGTGGGCTTCTCAGTAGGGGAGAGTGAAGGGGTTACATAATAAGGTAACCGGAATTATGTATTCCTATGCAGAATCACATTCTAAACACTTTCTGGCTTTTCATATTTTTCTCTAAAATCAATAGGACCGGCGTAAATCGCATTTTCAATCTAAAATACCGCCATTTTGTGTCCGCCATTTTGAATTTTGTGATTTTCTTATTTGATTCATAATCAACGACCTCACAGCTCCCTCCAACATAGTTTTTGCTCAACTTGGTTGAAAACTTCCCGAGTTGTTAAATTGGGAGTTTAAAATGGGGATTTCAACCCCCCGAGGGGGCGTGTCCCTATCTTAAACATATTACATTTGATATTGGTCTAGTACTGAAGGCATTACAAAAGATTTCAAGTCTCTATCTTTAGATAGTAAAAAATAAGAACTTAATGCAGAAATTGACTCTACTACTAGGGCAGAGCGAAGGGGTTACATAATAAGGTAACCAAAATAGCGTAGTCCTTTGCAAAATCACATTATAAACACTTTTTGATTCTTTGAATTTCTCTCTAGAATCAATAGAAATGGCGTAAATCGCATTCTCAATATCAAAGGCCGTTATTTTAGAGCCGCCATTTGCTTTTTATATTGGTCCAGTACTGAAGGCATTACAAAAGATTTCTATCTTTAGATAGTAAAAAATAAGAACTTAATGCAAAAATTGACTATAGTAATAATAAAAATACGACACTTTATGTTAAACTGACGTTTGTTTAAGCCTTTCAGTACGTAAAGCTTCATGTCAAGATTATGACGTAAGGTTTTATTTTCCGCTACAATATGGAATTTAATAGAAAATATGTTTTAGTCGTAATTATGTAAAAATATAAACAGTTAATATTTTTTATTTCATTTCGTATTTCAAACAATTCTTTATATACCACAATTAGTAATATAAAGTATATCTTGATCTCCGTTGTTGTTGGCAACGTAAATAATTTGATGTTGCATTATAGCCACATGTATGCATGCATGCTGCTTTTTATCTCCTTAGTTACGCGTATGATGACACAGACAAGGCAACTTGCTTCTTTATACAATAAATTCGGATGGATTTTAAAAGGGAGAAATTAGGATTGAAATACGAAATAAAATAAAACAACTTATGCAATACGGAGATCAAGCTTCTTTAAATCCTCAAAGATATTATAACGCCTCGGCTGGCGTCTCGGCGTTAAACATCTTCTTGGATTTAAAATATCGCTTGATCTCCTAATTACATAATATATATTACAAAATGAGTATTTCAGACTTATTCTTTCCTTCATCAAATGTAAACATAGTTAGAATGTCAATGAAAACTTTATTAACCGGGTAATTTAGTGAAATTTGCAAACTACATACCAAATGTTACATTATTTTGCTTAGTAAAATTATTTTTTTTTGAAAATTATATTAATTATTATATTAATTGTAATACTAAAAATATTGAAGATTTTAAAGATTTTAAATCTTTCTTTGTGGATGCGAGAATGAATATATCATATGTCATATGACAATTCCTAAAATAATAATCAAATAATAATAATCCAGTAAATCCGAAATGATCATTTTGTAAAAAGATGAATTTTTTATTTATACATAATTACGACTAAAACGTATTTCCTATTTATTTTTTTTCATATCTCAAAGAAAGTCGTTTTCAATTCAAAACTTTTTAAATGAAATAGAAATTATTATTTTATTGTTCTTAAGTATCATTAACTATTTAAAAATGACGTACAATTCAAGAGATCCCTTAAATTTTCTGAGTAGTTTACAAATATTTATTTAAATGCTGCTACTATACCCAAAAAGTGTCTGTAAAAATTCAGGGTAGCGTGAAATGGCCGAAACTACGCCAGGGGTACTGGTTTCGATGGAATTCTATATACCTGAGTGGTTTAGGTCTTGTACACAACGTTGCCAATGTGTGGAGCCTGCAACGTACCGTACATGATACAAAAAACAACATATACAGGCGGAGGTGACATCGTATTGGCAATTATACAACTAACAGCGACGGCAACGCCAGCGATCTACAGCTGAACTAAAAATTAATTTTGTGAGTATAAGTATGACGTTATCACCTCCAGACAAAAATTTGAATTTAGGCTTCTAACACCATCTATATGCTTATACAGTCGAAAAAAGGGCAAAACGTTGTCACCAAGGCTTGTTTTTCATCAAAAACTATCATTTTTTTGCTAAGCCGGCGAAAAAAAAATTTTTCGATACACCCTAATATATATATATATATATATATATATATATATATATATATATATATATATATATATATATATATATTGATAAAGGGTACCTTGTCACCTCCAAAGTAGATACCCAGCATACGTTGTCAGCTCATATATAACGTTGTGACCTCCGTTTTCGGAGGTCACAACGTTTTGCCCTATTTTCGACTGTATAAGCATATAGATGGTGTTAGAAGCCTAAATTCAAATTTTTGTCTGGAGGTGATAACGTCATACTTATACTCACAAAATTAATTTTTAGTTCAGCTGTAGATCGCTGGCGTTGCCGTAGCTGTTAGTTGTATAATTGCCAATACGATGTCACCTCCGCCTGTATATGTTGTTTTTTGTATCATGTACGGTACGTTGCAGGCTCCACACATTGGCAACGTTGTGTACAAGACCTAAACCACTCAGGTATATAGAATTCCATCGAAACCAGTACCCCTGGCGTAGTTTCGGCCATTTCATGCTACCTGAATTTTTACAGACACTTTTTGGGTATAGTTATTTAGGTATTTAAATAAATATTTGTAAACTACTCAGAAAATTTAAGGGATCTCTTGAATTGTATGTCATTTTTAAATAGTTAATGATACTTTAGAACAATAAAATAATAATTTCTATTTCATTTAAAAAGTTTTGAATTGAAAACGACTTTCTTTGAGATATGAAAAAAGTTAAATAGGAAATACGTTTTAGTCGTAATTATGTATAAATAAAAAATTCATCTTTTTACAAAATGATCATTTCGGATTTACTAGATTATTATTATTATTTGATTATTATTTTAGGAATTGTCATATAACATATGATATATTCATTCTCGCATCCACAAAGAAAGATTTAAAATCTTTAAAATCTTCAATATTTTTAGTATTACAATTAATATAATAATTAATATAATTTTCAAAGAAAAATAATTTTACTAAGCAAAATAATGTAACATTTGGTATGTAGTTTGCAAATTTCACCAAATTACCCGGTTAATAAAGTTTTCATTGGCATTCTAACTATGTTTACATTTGATGAAGGAAAGAATAAGTCTGAAATACTCATTTTGTAATATATATTATGTAATTAGGAGATCAAGCGATATTTTAAATCCAAGAAGATGTTTAACGCCGAGGTGCTAGCCGAGGCGTTATAACATCTTTGAGGATTTAAAGAAGCTTGATCTCCGTATTGCATAAGTTGTTTTATTTTATTTCGTATTTCAATCCTAATTTCTCTCTTTTAAAATCCATCCGAATTTATTGTATAAAGAAGCAAGTTGCCTTGTCTGTGTCATCATACGCGTAACTAAGGAGATAAAAAGCAGCATGCATGCATGCATGTGGCTATAATGCAACATTAAATTATTTACGTTGCCAACAACAACGGAGATCAAGAACGTCTTGAACTCCGGTATCATTGACAACTGAGATCAAGATATACTTTATATTACTAATTGTGGTATATAAAGAATTGTTTGAAATACGAAATGAAATAAAAAATATTAACTGTTTATATTTTTACATAATTACGACTAAAACATATTTTCTATTAAATTCCATATTGTAGCGGAAAATAAAACCTTACGTCATAATCTTGACATGAAGCTTTACGTACTGAAAGGCTTAAACAAACGTCAGTTTAACATAAAGTGTCGTATTTTTATTATTAGTATAGTCAATTTTTGCATTAAGTTCTTATTTTTTACTATCTAAAGATAGAGACTTGAAATCTTTTCTAATGCCTTTAGTACTGGACCAATATAAAATGTAATATGTTTAATATGGGGGCACGCCCCCCTGGTGGTTGGGACCCCCATTTTGTACCCCTGATTTAATAACGCAACCAAATTGATCAAAGTTGTGTTGGGAGTGTTCTTGGGGTCGCTGATTATGAATCCAATGAGAAAATTAAAAAATTCAAATAGCAGACCCAAAATGGCGGCTCTAAGATAACGGCTTTTGATATTGAGAATGCGATTTACGCCATTTCTATTGATTCTAGAGAGAAATTCAAAGAATCAAAAAGTGTTTATAATGTGATTTTGCAAAGGACTACGCTATTTTGGTTACCTTATTATGTAACCCCTTCGCTCTGCCCTAGTAGTAGTCAATTTCTGCATTAAGTTCTTATTTTTTACTATCTAAAGATAGAGACTTGAAATCTTTTATAATGCCTTTAGTACTAGACCAATATCAAATGTAATATGTTTAAGATAGGGACACGCCCTCTCGGGGGGTTGAAATCCCCATTTTAAACTCCCAATTTAACAACTCGGGAAGTTTTCAACAAGTTGAGCAAAAACTATGTTGGAGGGAGCTGTGAGGTCGTTGATTATGAATCAAATAAGGAAATCACAAAATTCAAAATGGCGGACACAAAATGGTGGTATTTTAGATTGAAAATGCGATTTACGCCGGTCCTATTGATTTTAGAGAAAAATGAGAAAAGTGTTTAGAATGTGATTCTGCATAGGAATACATAATTCCGGTTACCTTATTATGTAACCCTTTCAATCTCCCCTACTGAGAAGCCCACTAGGGTTGATTGAAGGGGGTTAAATAATAAGGTAACCAAAATAGTGTATTCCTATGCAAGATTACATTCACAAGATTAAACACTTTTTGACTCTTTGGATTTTTCTCTAAAATCAATAGAAACGGGCGTAAATCGCATTTTCAATCTCAAATACCGCCATTTTGAGTTCGCCATTTTGTATTTCTTAATTTTCTCATTGGACTCATAATCAGGAACACCAAAAACCCCCCAACATGAATTTCACTCAAGTTAATGGAAAACTTCCCGAGTTATTAAATTGGGAGTGTAAAAAACTTCCCGAGTTATTAAATTGGGAGTGTAAAATGGGGGTTTCAACCCCCCGAGGGGTAAAACCGCCATTTTAAACATATTACATTTTATATTGGTTCAGTACTGAAGGCATTAGAAAAGATCTCAAGTCTCTATCTTTAGATAGTAAAGAATAGGAACTTATGCAAAAATTGACTTTACTACTAGGGCAGAGCAAAGGGGTACATAATAAGGTAATCGAAATAGTGTATTCCTTTGCAAAATCACATGAATTTTTCTCTAAAATCAATAGAAACGGCGTAAATCGCATTCTGAATCTCAAAGGCCGTTATTTTAGGACCGCCATTTTGAATTTTTCAATTTTCTCATTGGATTCATAATCAGTGACTCCAAGAACCCTCCCAACATAAATTTCGCTCAATTTGTTTGCGTTATTAAATTAAGGGTACTCAATCACTAGGGGGGGCGTGCCCCCATTTTAAACATAGTACATTTTATACTGGTCCAGTACTGAAGGCATTACAGAAGATTTCAAATCTCTATCTTTAGATAGTAAAAAATAAGAACTTAGGCATGTTTTTTGCAAAAATTTACTCTACTATATAGAATGACTAGATTATTATAAAGCAGGGGATGAATGAACTTTCGTTCAAAGAGAAAAAATTGCAACACATGAAAAAAAAACGTTATAGGTCCTGTAAATGATTCTCCTTAGTTATCGTTTCAAGATTTCAGACGCAACTTCTGTCTTCGTTCAGAGATCAAACTCGTTCTGTAAAGTTTCATTGCCGGATTTATAACATAAATAACTATAAATCAAAAATGTTTCTTTTTATAACATTCTATTCGTAAAAAAAATCCTATACTAACATCCTATCCTATTCGTTTGTTGGCGAAGGAAATGGACATGAGCTCCAGATCTATGTCGCCACTGATCAAGGAAGACCTTAGTATGAGGACTGGACACTTGTTAACAGCTCGACATAATGAAATAAGAAGAGTTGGAGACAAGTCTCATTTGCAGAGATAGGTGAAAAATTTTCATCGCCCAATCTTGTTTCCCTGCATTTTATATTTGGATTTAGGATTGATGCATTATGATTACAATTAAAGTAATTGTCAAACAATCCACATAGTTGATTTGGAAAACCCGTTTGCACATCGCAGCAATAATGCGTGAACTCTCCTAAAGTCATTCTATTTAGATTCCTTATAGGAATCGAGCCCAATTAAGTAAAATACTTGTATTTACCCTATAGCGGAGTTGTTCACATGATAAGATTATTATTTATTTATTATTTAGGCGGAGTTATTTATCGCTCGTAAATAGCAACAAAGTCACTTTAAATCCAAATAAAACATACTATTTTTTCCACTAGGGTAAAAGTGCCTCCTCTCTATGATTAGAAGTTTAGTCTAGCAATACCAACAATTTTTTATTAGAAGAAAAAAAATTAAAACAAAGGTCTTTGAATAAACCCCAGCGTGGCTGAATACTGGACAGTCAAATGTCGTTTTTTCGACATTGATCCAAGTGTAGGCGAATTTTCAGATATCGAACCTTGGTTCTCTAACTCATGTTTAATATGTATTTATTTGTAAGCGTTTTATATGTATAAAATGATGATGTACTTCAAACAATATTATTGCTTGGGTGATTGTTAAATCTAAGACGGCTGTGAAAACTGCTGCAGCGCTATATTTCCAGCGGTGTGTTGGACGCACCGATTTTCACCCACGTTTCAAGCAATTTTCAGATTCTGAGTCTCGGTTGTTTAATTGTCACTCGAGGGTTAATCAACAACCTGATACTAATTTTCGGTTCACTAAACGTTGTACAAGTCGGCGCCAATGTTCAGAAACCGAATCAGGCTTCCTTACAACTTGCCCAAGCTTCAGCCAATTTTCACCCGTTAAGTCAATGCCAGTTACCCATAGAATATACTTAAGTCAAATATCAGATACTATTTCGCTAATTTGCTTTAGCTAGTCTAAAGATAAGTACTCACAGCAGCGGATCCGCAGGCGGATGTCATACGGTTGGTCGGTTTGAGTCGATTTGACTCAAACCGACCAATCGTAAGACACCCGCCTGCGGATCCGCTGCTGTGAGTACTTACCTTTAGTCCACTTAGCCAACTTTGAATCTTAGGTTCGCTAAACTAACTCCAGTTTTAGCAATCTTCAAAATCTTGGTTTCTTACCCTTCGGCTAAGGTTGGGTCAATATTCATATTATATTTTGCTAAATTTCTGTAAATGTGGTTTATTGTAAAGATGGATTAGTGGTTGCTAACCTACTGAATTTTTATGAACTTAAACTTACACTGGCAAGACTAAAGTGTAAACTATATTGACTTACCGACTGTACATATGTATTTGCACAAGAAGACGTACACTATGAAAGTGTTAGGTTTGTACGGTCTCAATATGTGTTGAGAGTCTAAGACATTAATCATTTATACGAATTTTCGATTTCTTCGTATTTATTTTGTTAATGAACATTTTATATCCAACACAAAAATCGACTTTGCATTCAGTTACGGCGAAACAGTAACGGTAGACTTCGTTGCTTGTTTGCACTAGCATTCATTAAAGGAAAAGGATTGTGTAATAGTTGCTTTGTTTCTCAATTACCAGCCTTGTTACTACATTAACATTCAAGATCGGTCCAAGACTAACTTTAGTTTTACTGCGATATCGGTGTCATTTATTGTCCAAAACATTGCATAACGTATTGGTTTTAGCCAATAACAACCAATATTGGGTAACTCTGATCTTTACATGTCTGAGACCAAGCTTGGTATCAAATTATCATCCCTACTTTAGTCTAGCAGTGGGCCATTTTCGGATATTAAGGTTGTGCCAAGGTTGATAAACATTGTTTCAAACAAAAGCTTATAGTGGTATTTTGTTTTAAATGGAGAGCCGCGATTGCTAACATAATTAAGCGTCAAATAAACTGCCACTTTTAATTCTGATAAAGCAATATACCTACTATTTATCTATGGTTTATACAATGTTTTCAAAAAAGACTACATTAAGTTAAACCTGTCTTTAATGTGGACTTAAAGTACACGTTCCATAAAACGTACATGTTTTGTCGTTAGTAAGTGCTTTATTTAAAACATAAGTTAAAACATAAATTTACAAGAGGTAGGTACATGTATAACAGTGTAACATACGTATTCTGTATTTCGTTAGATCAACAAATGCTGGAAAAAATGTCTTAAGCAAAAATTCTATAAAAATGTTGATTAATTTGTTGTGTTTCGATTTGTTTTAATCTTAATAAAGTTGGTAACTCTTTTTGTTAATCAAATCATGGGAAATTTAATGGTCCTACATGATACGTGCGTGACTTCGGAAACAACAAGCATTTGTTATAAAAAACACAATATTTAATTTGTTTATATTAAACTCTTATCGAGTTTAGTAAAAATTAAAAGAGTATCTGCCTTTATTTCAATCGAAATGGAATCTGGATAAAAGCATATTCAATTTAACCGTTATTCCCGAGATTAAAAGAAACTTTGTAGAATATCATATTTATACAAATACTACGTTACATAACTGATTTATGTCTAATACATCTAAATTTCAAAAATGTGCTATACTAATTATACGCAATATTGGTACTGGTTGCGTTCTTATTGACTTTTATTGACAATAATAAAAGAATTCCCTTTTTCTGGTTTTTTTATATTTTCAATTCATTATAGAAAGAAATTTCTTTCTAATATATAACCGATCTAAGTATTTCTAATCAAATTACTAAAGTTTTCATTTAAAAAATACAACTTTATGAAGTAAACCAGAAATCAATGATTATAATTAGAAAAGCCTTATTCAACTAGTCAGTGCTACTCATAAAGACGCTTTAATAGTGTCGAAACGGCTTTTTAATATCTTTAATAACAATTCATAAGAAATACAAAAACGACAATTTCCTATAACTCAAAAAATAAAAAATAAGTAAATCGAGAATGCTCGCTTGTTTTCTTTTATCTGGCCACTAAAATGCCCTCGGCGAGCAATTTAAACCACCCGATTTCAACATCTGTAGACCCACAAGAGAACCTTTTTATGAAATGTGCATCTATGGAATGTGGAGTCAACGCTCTGTATATATAACTGCACATAACGGTGGTATCTTCTGACCTCCGAACACTTGGCAGCGCTGCTGGAGGTAACAGCGAACTATAAGTATCTTCTTATATATAAATTTTGGAGGTCGGTTCGTATCTTCTGTATACTCTATATATGACAAAATAAAACAAGGGAAATAATTTCCCCTTTCTTGAGATTCGGATTCTAGAGGTTCCCCTCATCACAAATATAACAAATTTTTAGCAATATATCCACGGAAATACCCGGAAGTCAGGCCGTCTCCTCTGAATGACGGAGGTGACAGCTTAACAGGCATCAATATATATATATATATATATATATATATATATATATATATATATATATATATATATATATATATATATATATTTGTTTAACCGCTTATACATACCCGTTTCGCTATATTCTAACGACTTGTCGGACCATTTTCGACGCTCTCAGACCCGGGCTTGGGTCTGGCAACGTTCTCTTATGTTTTCGAGGTCTACAGGATAAACTTTATCTAAAACTGCAATAAAAAAATATACAATTTGGGTTTGGAAAAGTAGGGTCTGTAAAAAGTTTTATACAATCGTAGTTCATCACAAGGCGTCGCGCCTTTCTCAAGTGTATATCGTATATTTTTATACAAGACGCTATCATTCCCGCTATGTTCTACAGACTTCCTAAGCCCTGGATCTGGCAACATTGCCATGGCGCATATGTTAAGCTTTGTTTTATAAACGTTTGGTTATAATAGCTCGCATTTAATATTTGATGGAGAAAAGTGACGTAAGAATTACATCAGCTCGTATGCAAGTTCTTTCCACATTTGTAACTAATTCCCTGGCTTTGAAAAATTGAAGGTTTTAATATTTATTAATAATAATAATATACTTTATTTATAGCATATAACTAGATAAATTCCATACAATACATTATAATTTCTTAAATATTAATGTAATTTATTACATATTTTTTACACTGTTTCTTAAATAATGTTAAAGATGTACAGTTTTTTACATTAGCTGGAAGTGAATTATATTAAACTAAACCTTTATGAAACAGATTATTTTGTCCTATATTTGTTGTTACTGTATGAACATAAAAATTATTTCTACTTCTAGTATTATGATCATGAACATCTTCTACGAATAGTAATTCATTTAAAATGTGCTCTGGATATATTCGGTTTTTTATTTTAAATATTATTATCATCGTATTACAAAATATATTTTGCTTAACACTTAACAAAGATGTAATTTGCAACATTCTTCTTATTCTAGTATACCTACTACATTTTAATATTATTCTTAACGCACAATTTTGTTTTTTTTGAAGATTGTTAATTTCAGTATTATTTAGGAGGTAAAGTATACTAGCACAATAATTAAAATGGGGAAGTATTATTGTTTTATATAGTAATAATTTAGACCACTTGCTAAGATTTTGGCTTATTCTACCCATGAAATTTACTTTTTTTGCTTTACTCATAACATAGTTTGAATGACTAGAAAATGTTAAGTGACAATCTATTATTACGCCTAAGTACTTCCACTCATAAACTTGTTCTATTTTTTGACTATTAATTTGTATTCCCACATGACTAGATGTATCAATTTCGTTAAACTTATTTTTTATTATCATGAATTTTGTTTTAGTTACATTTAAAGAAAGACTATTTTTACCTAACCAGTTATATACATTTACTAATTCATCATTGATGATATTTATTACTTTTTCAACATCATCTCCTATAAAATATATTAAAGTGTCGTCTGCAAATAATTGAATGTTACATTTTTTAATTACATTAACAATATCATTTATGTATAGTACAAATAAATCAGGGCCTAATACAGTTCCTTGTGGAACGCCAAAGGTAGGTAGCTGAAGATGTACTATTAAAGTATCTAGTTTTTTGAAATCTGTTTTTGAGATATTCACTAAACCATTTTATAACTATTGGGCCGAACCCATATCTTTTTAATTTCAATAATAATAGATCTCTATTAATAGTCTCAAAAGCACGTCTAAAGTCTGGAAAAACTACACCTATCACATTCTTCTTGTAAATAGCATTTTTCCATCTCAAAAGAACTGATTGTATTGCACTTTCACATGAATTATTTTTTCGAAACCCTGATTGAAAAGGTGTTTACAGTTTGTTCACTTCAATGTAGTCACGAAACTGGATATTTACGACGGTCTCTAATAATTTTTCATAAGTTGGCACCCTGTTGATCGGTCTGTATTCTTCACATTTGTTAGTGTTGGTAATTTTCTCAATGGGGATAATATGGGATGTCTTCAAGGTTTCTGGGAAGGATCCACTTTCTAGACTCATTTGAATTAGATGCAAAAATCTCTGTCCTATTACATTAAAAAGCTAATTTAAGAATCTTTACTGTAATACGATCGACACTACTATTCTTATTAGGTAAATTGTTTATAATGTTTTAACTCCAAAAACTCTTTTGGTAAAAATTTTTCGAACTTGCATTGATGTAAATTAATGTGGCATAAATCAGTTTCAATTTGGGTTAAATTTGTTAATGTAATAATTTGTTGTATGCTGTTAATAAAGTAAATATTGAATTTTTCTGCAATTTGTTTTCATTTGCATGAAGTTTTCCACATTTCTGTTGAGTTGTTTTTCATATCATCTATTTTTCTTGATAATAATTTCTCTTGTGGTTCCTGATCAAACTAACAATTCCATTTCTTTGTTGTCTATACCTATTCATATCACTTTCTTCTTGTGTAAAGATTGCTCTTTTATATAATCTGTCCCTTTCTTCAATTTCCAAGGCTATTTCTGGGATTCCTTGCAACTCCATTGACATTTAATGGTTTTTTAACAGTTGGAGCATGCCTGTTTAGTGTGTCCATTATGGTTTTAACTAATGTTTCTGCTAGTTGATTGGTGTTTGTACAGTCCGGATTCCATGGTTGATCCATTAGATCTAATTGAAATTGCATTTCATTGAAGTTGCTCATGTCTCTGTGTTGTATTGTATATTCTTCATATTTTTCTTTCACTTTTGCATTTACAGTTATTATTGAGTGATCGGTTATTTTTGGAACATGGTGTACCTGGGCATCAGTGGTGTTTTCATTAGATACAAGAAGATCTATGAGTGTAGCACTGTCCTTAGTGATTCTTGTAGGTTGGTCAATAATCTGATTTAGTCCATTATTTTTTTTAGTTCTCAGCCTATTTTCATAATATGAATCCTTTAATAGGTCAATATTAAAGACTCCGATAATTAGTAAGGTCTCTGATCTACTAGCATATCATCAAACAAATTTTCAAGTTTCATTAGAAATTGAGCATCACTGGAGTTTGGAGAGTGATATAAATTTATAAAGTTATATTTGTATGATTGAAAGCATATATTAATACCTACAATCCATGTGTTCATATCAATGGTATCTTTAAGTAGGACTTTATAACTGAATTCATTTTTTATATAAATGATTAGAGTAAGGTTAACAGGAATTTCGAACAAGTGAGACAACGCAACATAATACGGAAAAGTTAATTTCTGGGGAAAGTGGATGGTTTCCAAATAAGGTGGAAAAGTACATATGTCATTTTCCGTAGTAATCAAACGATAAATTTCAAGATCTTGATTAAATTTTTTAGTATAAAAGTACTGTAATATCTTCTTTGTATGTTTGTTTGAAGGATTGTTTGTGGTTAATTAAAGCTTTATTCTTTTACTGTTAAGATGAGAGAATGAATGCTTGAACTATTTGGTTAATGAATTATTTTCTAATCCCTTGTTTACATTCGTTTCCTTGGATACTACAAAGTATCCAAGGCAACGGTGATCATCACATTTATTGCTCCCTTGTTTTTTAAAATTTTTCCAGCAGAAAAAGTCTCCATCAGTTTGCTTGAGGACAGGATTGGAAAGAACTAGTGCATGTACGCATAAGATGCGGTTGTGATTGTAAAGCAACTTGATAGATACGTAAAAAACCCTTTTGTTTTTCTTTGGCTGGTTTTACAATTGATTAAAGTTAGTACAGGGCTCTTAATGTTAACGTTCGTTACAATGATAAGAACTTAACCTATAGATATGAGCTAATAAGAATAACGTGAGAATTGAATGAGATAATTGAAAACGGTTAAAATTAAGACAGTAGATTCTAAATTTTAGGGCTCGTTGCAAAATGTAAATAACTAAAAACTACAACACTTAACCTAAGAGGAACGTATGAGGATTCTGTTGGACTTGTAGGTTGTTGGTTGGATAATAATCGTATATGCAACATAAAAGGAAAATAGTAAATGTATGTACACAAATATGTCTAACAGGTAACAAAAAGTAATTGCGAACGTTCTCTACATAAACGGCACAAAAAAAGATAAGAAGGATTTGTAATGGGCTGCATCCGAGTTTATCTGCTATGTATTCCCTGTGTTCCCGATCACACGAAGTAACGAATTTTTGGTACGACCGTTTATTGAAGTTCACAACAACTGATTTGTAATTATACGTTTTGCGACACAATGTTGTGTGCGTTTCTTGTAGGGTTCTGAAACTTTTTCTGGAATAAATAGGTTTAGCTCAGGTTTAAATCGACAATCTATGCCAACGAAATGGCATAATTCTTGTTGCATTCTAAGGATTGGAAAGTTATGAATAGCTTCTCCTTTTGAAATTTGCGGCGTAACTCCATCACTGTTCACTGTGTGGTCGGGACAAGTTAGTTCTTTGGCTTCAAAGATTGTTTTTTTAATTTGATAGTAAACCGTAATGATATAGGCGTTGAAATACTTTCTTTAAATGCTGTTGATAGTCTGCTTTGATGCAGAAAAATTTAGAACAGAAAAAAATATACAACCGTGACTTCAGATAGATTATGAATTCAACGATGGAACTGCTCCATGTACTAGTAGTGGTAGTAACCTAGTAACTAGGTAGTGGTGGTGCTGAGAGAGTATTGATCCTCTACTGGAATTATGCTAATTGATTTCTCGACATCTGTTACATAAATAGGATCCTGGTATCTTGAATGGTATGCTTGCAAGAGTAAGTTTCTTGACAGATTGTTGCATGTTCAATTAAAGTCGGCGGTCACCACATGTAATATCTTCTGTGTTCGTTTGTTTGAAAGACTGTTTGTGGAATGAATGCTTTATTCTTTTACTGTTAAGATGAGAGAATGAATGCTTGAACTATTTGGTTTCTGAATTATTTTCTGACTCCTTGTTTATATTCGTTGCATTGGATACTACACGCACACATACATATCACTGTATCACAGTACTCACTTATACATATCGTCGACGTTAATACATACTAGCGGAACTATTTTCTAGCAATTTTTCAGGAGCGCTGTTTAAATGCTTATAAAAACTTTGTTACAGATGGCATGATGAATTCTTTGAAATCGCAACTAGCAACATAGCTAGTTACAACATTTCAAAGAATTAAGTTCATATGCATTAACGGCGACGATATGTACTATATACCACCAATAAATAACAACGTCGTAGACCATTCAAGGTAAAAATCGTGAGGTGTTCTTTATCAAAAATTAAAATGGGCGAACTAAGTTGAGCATCATTTGTGACTTTTTTGCTAAAACGCTGAAGGAAAACTTTCTCGTCTGTAATTTGTAAGATTACTTAATGGAACTTTTAATGGAAACGGGGCACTCAAAAGGTTCGGAGGGACAGTGTATGTTGCAACCCCCAATTGAATTTCATGAACATTGGTATAGGGTAGATGCAGTAGCAGCACTTCACTATAGCAACAAGAAACGGCCACCTCATAGAACAAAAGATAAACGGAATAAATTCTGTGGGAAGTTCTTTAACAAAAATGAAACTGGGTGGACTAATATGATTTGCGCCTGGTATATTTAAAACAAGTGCAATATAACGAAATTGAGCAAGGTTTGAAAAAACTTCTTCTTTTCTTCGTTACCTTTCGACGTTTCTGTTAAAGGCACTTAACCACCATATAGAGTATACTGTTTTGTACCTTCAAATTCATTAAACAGAAAGTAGGATCGAACATTCGATAATTTTCTTGTAACTGTACAAACGCACAGTAAAAATAAAAACTGCTATTTTTTTAATCTAGGTTAAACTAATCAAATGTAGTGTATTTTGGTCAGCTAAACTTGAAAATGACTTTATGCTTGATTTGTTCATGTTTACGAGTAGATAATATCCTGAACTTTGTAAAATATCAATATTAAACCACGCCCCCAGATGGGTTTTGTCGTTTTATTTTCAAAAACTGTTAGGTTTATGGACTGGTTTGGATGGAAGATTCGTATCCTCTGAACAGGTGGTAGTACACATAAAATGCAACAAAAAAGCTGAAAATCATTAGTGTCCATCTTTCATAATAACCGAAGAAATAATGGTTTTTGAAAAGTGGGTAGCAGGTCACTGGTCTAAGAATCACACTTCGAGCTGGATGTGCCTATCTGATACATTAACGCAGCTGCTGCTAGGTGATGTCGCAGTTTGTTTTGACTATAATTTCCAGCAGTTCCCAAAAGTTGACATTTTTAGCAAATTTTTGTCGATTTGCGTAAAAACATAAAGGGTTTTTTGTTACTATTGATGAATACTATCACACATGCAATTTATACGAAAGTTGAGTAAAACACCCTGTATGTAGACCAACAATTTCTACCAATACATTTGACGGAGCAGCTTTAGAACATAACTTATTGCGATCTTGTATTCGTCATCAACTACTTAGCTAAGAAAAAAAATGTTGAGTTCGCAGTGCAACCTTAGCATCACTTTTGCAAAATTCATGAAGCGATGTTGTTGTTATTGTTGGTTGTAGTATTATGATAATTTTGCAGTAAAAAGAATATCTTTAGGAGAATACCCTGTACTGGACAATTATTTTATAGAAACGTATAGGGCATTTCACCTTGTTTTGAAATCTTTCTTACTTCGTTTGTACGTCATACTGCATGACGTTTTACCTTTATTTTCTTTCTGCATTTTATAGAGCATTATTTAACTTGTCACTATTCGACTTGGGTCAAGTATACCTGTTTTGTAAAGAATTAAATTTTGCATTCAATGGTGTATTCATTAAACATATCACTAGCACAGAATTCCGTATCTAGCGGTAGCGGGTACGCTACAGCTACCACAAGCACAAAATTACACTAATGTATGTTCTAATAACAACTGTCCTTGAACACAAAATTTTATCCAAATTGCATTTTTGACTTTTTTATTTTGAAGGTCTATAGCTTTATAACATTTTATTTTTGAACATGGATATGTTGTTCTTAATGGCCTATTTTGATCAAAGGCATTGACCCTCAGGAATTGACATCATCTGCTCGAGATATCCTACATGTAAAATGGGTGAAGTCCCATTTAATGTTAAATATCTAGCTACATTTTAAAGCAGGCGTGGAATTAAGTCGTGAACTTAGAATTCCAAAACAAAAACCACTCAAGAAAAAAAAGAATATCAATATAAAGAACGAAGTAAGAGAGATCCAAAAACCCTGAAGTACCCTGTACGTTTTAGGTTCAGTAAAAAGATTGATTAGTACAGGGTATACCCCTAAAATGTATCTTGCCAATACGAGAATTACCATATGACTAGCCCCAATAATAATTATAATATCGCCTCGTAGATTTTGCTGGAGATGCTGAGATAGAAAAAGACTGAACCAGGATCGCGTTCGATGCTCAACGAGATTTCCATAGCTATTTCATTATGAACATCAAATCACACAAAGTTATGCTCGAAGCTTCTCGTATAATATGTACCGATACAAATTATTTGTCTGTGTGACATATGATCGTTTTTTGATTACACAGAAACAAGACAACATGCACAAAGTTTTCTTAGCTTTTTGGTATGAAAGTTAAATAAAATCCTATTTTACCTAACTGGCTCATTTTGATAAACCTAATAGTTTCTGAAAAAACAGTAAAAATCATCTGGGGGCATGGCTTACCCTCATCAGCTTCTCTGGTTCACCACTTTTGAGTAGTAACTTTTAAGGGGTTATTTAACATATCACAAAGAAGGCTTATCAAAAATCCAAGGATCTACCTCAATTCCCCTCTATTTTTACTAATTTGACTGAACTGTTACCGTGGCATTAAAATATACATATCTTAGAAACTGTTCATTTGTGCTAAAAACATAACAGTAAAATGTTCAGGAGGTCAAAAGATTTGGTTATAACATTTATTTTTTCAAAACACATATACATGACGTGTCTTCGAAACTTTTAATTGTATTCTTGTAAACAAAAATAATCATGTTAAAATAAATGATTTAAAAACAAATTATTAAAAAACAATTATTTGCATAAACCTTATGTATTTTAGAACAAAAGAGGCTCAATGCTATTTTCTCACGTTAATAATAATTTTCAGAATTACATCGTTTTACGGAAAACGTTAATTTTTCTGCGTTTAAGGTTATTTATGGAATTTACGAACAAATCATCAAAAATAAAGATCACTTATGTGCTTAGCATCCCGAAATCATTACGTCAATCGTAATTTTATCTCTGATACATTCGGCAACGCTGCTGGGTTCGGTAGGGTAGGTAGGCTTGCTTAAAATTATACAAATGGGTCTGTAAACACTGTAATATGTATCGGGTTCAAGAACGACTGTCAAATATCACCAATACTTTTTTTTCATATATTTTTACCCCTCGAGGATCTTAAATATTGCTTATCAGAAATAGATCAATATTATATAAAATATACACATTTTAAAAATCAAAAAATGCGGGTCTACTAACGACCCTATCATATAGCGGGTCCGACAACGTCGATTAAACCAATATATATATATATATATATATATATATATATATATATATATATATATATATATATATATATATATATATATATATATATATATATATATATATATATATATATATATATATATATATATATATATATATATATATATATATATATATATATATATATATATATATATATATATATATATATATATATATATATATATATATATATATATATATATATATATATATATATATATATATATATATATATATATATATATATATATATATATATATATATATATATATATATATATATATATATATATATATATATATATATATATATATATATATATATATATATATATATATATATATATATATATATATATATATATTTACGGCCACTTATCAAAGTGAGGACATATCATGAACCATAGTTAATGAGGACCACCCTTATAAATGGTCACAGCTTTGCAAATTTTTTTGTCATCACTTGTTTACTTGTTCTAGTTATGTATCTCGCAAATATACACAGATTTCTTTGAATTTAAAAAAGTTTTATTTGCTGTGTATAATAATACCAAGTGAGGCTATACTATACTACTGACGACGTGAGGACCATATAATTAGATACGATTTAATCGCAAAGTGAGCCCCAATATCAAATTATACACAGGTTTTAAGTATAACATGAGGACCGGCGCTGTTGCCATCATTTGCTTTCATTATCATCAGCAAAAATGCATGCTATTCTATTATTGGAATTTGTTATTTGGTCGGTCGTCAGTATAAAACTAATTTGATGTGGCGGAGACGGGTATGCTTCCGTAGCCATTTTAACAAACCCGTTTTTGAAAACATCTCGAGAACGGTTGGTTCTACGAAAAAAAATATAACAGACTTTTTTGTAGAAAAATAAATTATCTATCTTTTTTATTAAAACAATTTTTTAATTGCTTGCAAATTAATGTTTTAAGAGTTATTACACAGCAAAGTTTTCACTTTTTAGTTTTGCTAAATAATTCGCAAACGGCTAACATCTCACTGAAACAGGAAAACATTGCAGTGTAATAACTCTTAAAATATTAATTTAACAAAAAAATTGTTTAAATAAAATAGATAGATAATTAATTTTTCTATAAAAAATGTCTGTTCTGTTTTCTTCGTAAGACTATTTCTCCAGACTATTTGGATTATTTACTGGCTCCCTAACTTAACTATTTCCTGTTGGCTGTTCCATTGTCTTCTAGAATGTTTAAACGAATGCTTGACCGCTTAGATCAATTAAATTTAGACGAAAAATTAGATTTAACTATTGATTAAGATTCTGGTGTTTCTCATCATTTTAATGGTAATTATGCTAGTAATATTAACAGCCAGCTATTAGTGGGACAGATTAGTGAATTGATAGCTAAGTACCACATACTTTACTTTAAAATCTAAATGTATTACTCCTAATAATTAATTATTATTAATAGTTAGATTAGTTTCACTAATAATTATAGATGTAAATCTGTATAATATGTTAATTATTCTGAAAATGCTAGTAAAATCAGTAAATATTGTCGCCTAATTTAAAATGCTGAGTTTGTTCCATCTCATTTTTAATTAAATTTAAAAATTTGTCTGTAATTTCCTTACGGTATGTGTTAAAAAGAATATATGTATTTATCTTCCTACCTAAACCGATCTTGGCTTGTAGCAAAGAAAAGTGGTTATTCTATATTTAGGGTATTTATTAGGCCAAAAGGAATGCATATAAAATCTATATTTCCGTGTAAAAAGATATAAGAAGGGGGATTAATATCGCTCTTGGTATTTTTAATATTTAATTCTAGTTATTTTTTAAATGCTTGTAATGAACCGTATGTGAATCTGCCATTTAAATTTAACCAACCAATAATTATTGTGAATGACTTTTCAGCATTAACTGTGCCGTCTATGAACTCAAATCTTACTAATCCTCCAGCTGACATATAGCTATAAATCATTACGCCTTGAGGAAACTTAACATTAGGTTTCAAGCAGTATTTATGGAATGCTTCTTGTTTAGCTCTGATTACTCTTTTGCGAGAGTAAAACTAGAACAAAACTGCTTAATGTTAAGTTTCCTCAAGACATAATGATTTGAGGCTGTATGTTATCTAGAGGATTAAGAAGATTTTAGTTCATAAACAGCATAGTTAACGATGACAAGTATCTGCAAAACGACGAGTAGCATGGGCTAAAACTAAGTTGTCCTGGGCAGAAAATCTGGTCTAAGGTCATATTCATCAACTAGTTAAAGTCTGGTGTATCCGATAGTTACTCTCGCAAAAGATTGATCAGAGCTAAACACGAAGCATTCCATAAAGACTGCTTGAAACGTACCGTTAATTCTCCTTTTAAGGCGTAATGATTAGTACCAAGAACTTATAAATAAAGGAAATTAGGATTTCAAAAAAGGCGAAACACCTTGTGCATATTGGGTTAGATTCAAAAATTCAGTAGTGCAGGTACTCTTCTAAAATTAACTTGCCAATACGAATTTTTCAGCCGACTGCTATCAAGAATATCGATAATATCGCCTGATGGATTTTGCCGAAGAGATGCTAAGATAAAGGATGACTGTACCACGATCGCGTCCGGTTCTCAACGAATTTTTCTTAGCTACTTCATGGCAATAGGGGACCATAAAAAGTTACGCCAGAAAGTTCCTTGAGCAAATTTACTGGTGCAAATTGCTGATCCGTGTATGACATATCTCCTTTCTTCGATAACACAGAAAGAAGGCGAAGTACGAAAAAAAATTCGAACACTTTTGGTAGGGATTTAAATAAGCTTTATCTTACCTAACCTCCTTTATCTCGATAACCCTAATGGTTTCCGAGAAAAACGACAAAACCGGTAGGTGGCGTGGTTTATCCTCATTATTTCTTCGAGCTCACCACCTACAGGTGTTGAGACTTTTAAGGAGTTGTTTAATAACCCACAAGGAAACCGTATGCAAAAATCCATGGACTTACCTCAACTTTCCGCTATTTTTTCTAAATTGATTAGACTAATTATAGCAGTCCAACATAAAGCTTTGTATGCTACTCGTACCTTAATCTATCTATCTGAGAAATCGCCAACATAAAGTTTGACAAAGTGGTAGTATCGATTGGCTTTATGGTAAGGTCATTTCAACCGAGGATATTTTATTTAACTACAATAGAATTGGTATAGGCACAAGTGAAACATGTAGTTGCTAATAATACAACATATACATACACTTGCTGATCTGAAAGAGCTTCTATCAAGGAATTTCTACCGTCACAAATATCATAAATTTAGGATCGAAAAGTTCCAGCAAAGAATTAACAAACGCATCTGACATACGGATGTTGATACGAGGGATGCTCTGTTAATAGTTAGGAGCAGGCCATGGAAGCTCAATTGGCTAGAAACAATTGCAACAATTGAATGTCGCATTAGTTGGCATTCGTTACCCACAATTGTCAAACGTTTCGATTTCTTGTGAAACGTAGTTAATTTTGTAAGGTAAGTAGGTGTGCAAGATGAGCATTCCGCGAACTGCCTTTAGAGCTATGATTTTCTACGACTATAAAAGACAGTTAGGATACCAGCAAAGCCATGAAAATTTGATAGCAGATTTTGGCGTTGCTGCCCCTCCATTATCCGCTGTTAGTCATTGGTTCCGCGAATTTCGACGAGGTCGAGAACTGCTAGAAGACGAAGCAAGACCTGCAGAAGCTGCCTGTTCAGAAAATGTTGATCGTGTGGCAAGCTTGATTCATTCCAATCGAAATATTATTTATAGGGAGATTCAGTAGGAAGTGAAGATTGAATCCTCGGCGGTGAATACCATTTGGCATAAACATCTTGGAGTAAGAAAGCCAGCAAGCCGTTGGATATCGAATTTGCTCTCAGAAAGTCAAAAACAGGCTCGAATAGACTGGTGTAAATTTATGTTGCAAAAATTTGATGGAGGAGCTTCCAGGCAAGTGGCATAATTTGTAACTAGTGACGAATCTTGGGTATACAGTTACGACCCTGAAACTAAACAGCAGTCTAGTGTTTGGGTATTCGAAGATGAAGACTTGCCTACAAAAGTAATTCGTGGCAGAAGCTTCAAGAAGAAAATGATTGCTGTTTTTTTCACCGATGTGGTCCTGTTGCTGTTATTCCACTTAAAGATCGCAGAACTGTTAATTCTGAATGGTACTGCGAAGTGGCTTTACCACAGATGTTTGCAAAATTACAGGCAGGTCGACAAAGAACCGGTTTGCGTAACATCTTAGTCCATCATGACAACGCATCCTCCCACACTGCTGCCAGAACATTGGATTTTTTGAAAGATACGGAAGTTCAATTGGTAACTCATCCGCCGTATAGCCCAGATCTGGCGCCGTGCGACTTTTTTTTTGTTTCCAACTGTTAAAAAAATGATGCGAAGTAAAAGATTTTCCAACGCAGATGCAGCAGTTACAGAATTTCAAAGAATTTTTGAAGACCTTTCAGAAAATGAATCTTCCGAATGTTTTAAAAAGTGGTTTCAAATAATGCACAAGTGTATTAGTCTGAATGGAGATTATTTTGAAAAACAATAAAGATTGTTTGTTAAAAAATGCAACCGTCTTTTTGCTAATAACAATTTTCAGCGCAACCCTCGTATTGTACCAATATAAAATACTTTTTAATGTTTTTAATGATAGTGTTACATTATGTCATCATTCATATTTATAAATTGTTCACAACATAATAATAAAATAATAAATAAGTACCTACTAAATAAACTATATTTAAAAATATATATGTATAAATATATATAAAATTTTGTATTTCTTAATTTTCTCATTGAATTCATAATCAGCAACCCCAAAAACCCTCCAACATGAATTTCGCTCAAGTTGATGTAAAACTTCCCGAGTTATTAAATTGGGAGTGTAAAATGGGGGTTCTAACCCCCCGAGGGGGCGTGCCCCCATTTTAAACAGATTACATTTTATATTGGTCCAGTACTGAAGGCATTACAAAAGATTTCAAGTCGCTATCTTTAGATAGTAAAAACTAAGAACGTAATGCAAAAATTTACTCTACTACTAGGGCAGAGAGAAAGGATTACATAATAAGGTAACCAAAATGGTGTATTACTTTGCAAAATCACATTTTAAGCACTTTTTGACTCTTTGAGCTTTTCTCTAAAATCAATAGAAACGGCGTAAATCGCATTCTCAATCTCAAATGCCGTTATTTTAGGACCGCCATTTTGGTGTCCGCCACTTTGAATTTTTCAATTTTCTCATTGGATTCATAATCAGCGACTCCAAGAACCCTCCCAACATAAATTTCACTCAATTTGGTTGCGTTATTAAATTAGGGGTACAAAATGGGGGTTTCAACCCCCCGAGGGGGCGTGCCCCCATTTTAAACATATAACATTTTATATTGGTCCAGTACTGAAGGCATTACAAAAGATTTCAAGTCTCTATCTTTAGATAGTAAAAAATAAGAACTTAATGCAAAAATTGACTCTACTATAAAGTTGGGAACGACCTCATCATCCATCATCACATAGTGAATGATAAATATAATTGATATTCTAAATCTGTTCTAATAAATTGTTCGTATTGTTAGTTTTATTAAATATTAATTTAAAAAGAGACGTTTTGATTGTAATATTTGGTACTTATAGTTATCAATTTTTATAAGCCTGCCTTGAGAAGTAAGAATTAAATTCATTGCGAGCTTTTATAATACAATGAAAGTTGAGAACATTTAGTAGTTGTGTAGGAAAGCCCTCATCTGATCGTCACCCGGTGATCAGTTTGAGGTTACAACTTATAACAGAATTCCACTTAATATACTATTTTGGGTTACCTACCGTTATTTATTTGTTCATAATGATTACTATTTCCATTTAAAGATTAAATCTGAAATGAAATTTTTTTCAATGAATTTAATAAATGACTTATTTAATTATTGGGTGTATTAAATGCAGAAAAATAGTCTGCAGAGTATGTTGCGTCTAACTTTTCTTTCTAAAAGCAATAATACAAACAAACTTGCCAGCCTCGGTGGATTAGTGATTTGCATGTTTGCTTCATAATCCAAGGATCGCAGGTTCGGGTCTAGGCCACAACGGCCAATGACCACAACGGCCAATCGCTATTTTGGCCGTTGTGGTCATAACCACAACGGTCTCCGTGACCATAACGGCCAACAGCCACAACGGCCAATTTGACCATATCGCCCAACTCGAAACTTGACCATAACGGCCACCATGACCACAACGGCCAACTAGAAACTCCACCCCATCCGCCATTTTGACCACAACGGCCACCGACGCTTATGTATTGGCGTCGCTGGTGACGACGACCACAACGGCCAACTAGAGTGAGTGACCACAACGGCCAACTATGGAGCGTGACCACAACAGCCAAAATGACCATAACGGCCCACTGTGGCGAGTGATCACAACGGCCAACTTTTTTTCATACTGTTACTTTGGATTAGTTAAAGCTCATTTCTCTCTTTTAACTTAGCCTGTATTTCAATAAGGTACGTCCAGAATTTAACAGCGAGGTCTGATGTCAAAGTAGCGCCGATTTAACGTGACTTACCTATATTGAAAAATGCTTTTTCTATATATGTTACAACTGCAGCCCTATGCAGTTGACGACATTTTTCTTTCTTAGTTTCTCGGCAAGTATCCCAGGCAGATTAAATTCTGAAAATTTGATACAGGTACACTATAACTATTTACCGAATCATGATACTTTAGTTCACAGGGTAGTTTATCTTTAACGTCAAAAGAAGTTTTTTTTCTATTACTTGTTTACCTACAGCAATCTTTTCATTTTGGGGACGTTTAAAAAAGTACGAAATAGAACTATAAAACAACACGTTTGACGTTTTATTTATAGATTTCCATTGCATTGAATTTGAAGTACGTAATTAGCTGTTTTTATCAGTTTTAAAATTTAAACTAAATGTAAAACTTCTCCTAAAAAATAAACACGATATCTACGAATCTGTCCAGTACTTAATAAAATCAATCTAGGGAGCAGCATGGGACGTAACCCCAGAAACAAACCGCAATAATCCAAACAGTATTGCTCCATACGTATCCGAGAAAAAATACAAGAAAACGAACTCTTAGAAAGTAATGACAGATTACTTACTCGGTGGCGATAAAACGTAGTTTAATAGGGCCGTCAAAGAGTTTAAGAAATTATTAGATGAGCAGAGAAATCAAGATTTCCAGAACTATTTCCACTGCCTAACATCAACTAAAGCAACTGGCTGCATTATAGAACGTCATAAAGATCGTGTTTACGCCTCTCTTACCATTGAAGAAGAAAAATTCATACGGGACTTCCTTCAAGCGCGAAGTAAGGTCATCGAAACTGAAATAAATTCGAAGAAGTCCCCAGGTTTCGACGTAATAACTGGAAAACTCCTAAAGGAACTTTCATATGAGGGATTTCGCATGATAACTGTAATCTATAAAGGGATATTAAGGACGGGATACTTCTCTGGCCAATGGAAGGTGGCCCAAATAGCAATGGTCCCAAAACCGGAGAAACCGCCATCAGATGTGCCCTCATACAGACCTATTAGTCGTTACCCGTCAATGGTTTGTAAAAAATTGTTCGCCATGCGAATGTCACCGCTAATTGACGAAAATCAGCGAAAGCCCAACTAACAGTTTGGATTTCGTCGACAATACGCTACAATCGAACAAGTACTTGCATCAAAAATCAGGTTTGACCTGGAGACAAAAACATTCTGTTCAGCGGTATTCATAGACACAAGCCAAGCATTTGACAGGGCGTGGTATGTATCAATTATGTTTTGACCATGTAAGACGTCTGTCTAGGTGGAACCCTAGATATTTGACCTAATTTTCTTGAGTAGTGAGTTTCCGTTAAGGTGAACTAGAGGGCAAGTAGTTTTTTTAGTAGTATAAGTGGCCTGTGTTGGTTTTTGTATATTTGCTTTAATGCGTCGTGTTCCATCATCTTTCAAAAAGGCTTAGGTGGTTTGTAAGTTTCTGAAAACTATATCTGCATTAGTATGGGAAGCCAGTATTGCCATGTAGTCCAAGAAGGTTGCTATTGTCGTGTTTCTAGTTGAAGATTAGGTATAATGTCGGACCAGTCGCGCGACACCAGATGTTGTGGATAGAAGGGCTGAAGTGGAGTCTGAATATTTCACGAAAAAGTATCTTTTAGTGAGGTATGACGTGAGGATTTGAAAGAAGGTATACGGTAAATGTCACTTGAGGTTGTAGAGTAGATCTACATACATACCACGCCCTGTCAAATGCTTGGCTTGTGTCTATGAATACCGCTGAACAGAATGTTTTGGTCTCCAGGTCAAACCTGATTTTTGATGCAAGTATGTGTACTTGTTCGATTGTAGCGTATTGTCGACGAAATCCAAACTGTTAGTTGGGCTTTCGCTGATTTTCGTCAATTAGCGGCGACATTCGCATGGCGAACAATTTTTTACAAACCATTGACGGGTAACGACTAATAGGTCTGTATGAGGCCACATCTGATGGCGGTTTCTCCGGTTTTGGGACCATTGCTATTTGGGCCACCATCCATTGGCCAGAGAAGTATCCCGTCCTTAATATCCCTTTATAGATTACAGTTATCTTGCGAAATCTTCAAATTCAATGCAATGGAAATCTATAAATAAAACGTCAAACGTGTTGTTTTATAGTTCTATTTCGTACTTTTTTAAACGTCCCCAAAATGAAAAGATTTCTGTAGGAAAACAAGTAATAGAAAAAAAACTTCTTTTGACGTTAAAGATAAACTACCCTATGAACTAAAGTATCATGATTCTGTAAATAGTTATAGTGTACCTGTATCAAATTTTCAGAATTTAATCTGCCTGGGATACTTGCCGAGAAACTAAGAAAGAAAAATGTCGTCAACTGCATAGGGCTGCAGTTGTATATAGAGAAAGCATTTTTCAATATATCGTTCAGTAACCTTGTCATCAAAAGGGGGGTCTACCTTGCATGAAATGGGGTAGTAGACTTTTTTTATATTGTATGTGATAGTACCAAGATGCCAAATCCAATTTTTCGACCTCCACGACCTTCCGGATCACCGCCAAAAAGAGGTAAAACCGCCGAAATTTTGCACTTTTTTTAGGTTTGGCCAATTTTGACCATGAAGGAGCACTTTTTCAAAGAAGACAATTCTATTGATTTCAAAAGTACATTAAGTTTGTTACAATCTAAGACCAAAATGATTACTATAGGGCTAATAGTTTCCGAGATATAGCTCCTCAGAGTTCATCGAAAAAGCGGTAAGACCCCCGAAAATATGCTTTTTTTTAGATTTGGCCAATTTTGACTATGAAGGAACACTTTTCCAAAAAAGATAATTATATTCATTTTGAAAGCACATTAAATTTGCTACAATTTAAGACCAAAATAGTTACTTAAGGTCTAATAGTTTCCGAAATATCGCTCCTCAGAATTAGTCGAAATTTACACCCATGCTATTTTTCAAGTATTAACCTATAGAACTGAGTTCAAAGGTTCAAAATAAGAATAGAATAGAATTGAATAGAATAGAAAACCTTTAGTCTTATTCAAACAAATTCATTTTTTACATTGGAATCTTAAAAATAATCCCTCGTAAATGGTTCATGTTGTCAAGTGGGTATTACCAGAAATATGAAAAGGCGACAGGGAAAACGCGTTTCAATTTTGTCTAAACCCCTTGGAAGGTCCAGGTACAAGATACTCTTCAGCCTCTGTGTCCATGTTCTTTTGTTCTTCTTCAGCCTGGTCAATTCATTTTAAGAGTACATTAAATTTGCTACAATTTAAGACCAAAATGGTTACTAATGGTCTAATAGTTTTCGAGATATCGCACCCCAAAGTTGGTCAAAACTTCAACCCATGCTATTTTTCAAGTATTAACTTATAGAATTGGCATCAAACCTTTAATAATACCTCTCAAATAGTTCAATAATGTATAAATTTAGTATATGAAACATTCGGTTCGGGTTACATTAACATGCAAACGCATTTTGCGACTGGTTGCTGCATCACCCTCCATTCCCTAATACGAATGTCGTCATGTCTATAAGCAGTGGACTTGGAGTGGAAGAGGTCAACTGTCACATGGCTAGAGATATGGGTAAGGAAGCGATGTTGAAGGTTGTAGGGGAAAACTACGAAAATTTCAAATTCAAAAGGAAGAATAAAGTGGTATCACTTTCTTCTGTGAATACTGTGACTGTTGGCAAGAGACAGGTGACGGTTGACCCCCTAACACTGTGTCACAGGCTATGCGTTATGAAACAGCCGGATGAAGAACTGAAGAACTTCACACACGAGCTTTCACCATATCCTCTGTCCCTACTAACACAGTAACATCTACTTTCAGAAGTGCGGAAGAGGTAAAATACCAGATGTCCTCTATTCAACCACCTCGATATCTTCTTACCGTCACCTCAAGCCCTTCACCCATGCCTTTAGTGGATGTGATTCTACGTCATGCTTCTTTGGTTAGGGATAAAACAAGTTGTTATCAGTAATTCAAAAGAATTCGGACCTCAAGGAGAAAGCAGCAGTTTTCCAACTCAGAAGCAACACCTGACGAAGTAGCTGAAGCAGGAGAGCAAATTATCATTGCGCTGTAGGGTGAAAACAACTCAACGAAAAGCCTCAATTATCTGAGCTATTAGCTCTTTACAAAGGCTGCAACCAAGACGAACTTTAACCTTGCCAGACTACCTCCCACTCAAGAAGCTGTGAATCGATCCGCTCGAATGGGGGTGGGTTCTTACAGCTCACGGCCTTTATGATATCGAGGGATGCGGCCCCTTCCCACCTCATGCAAATGATCTCCTGCAACTGCAAGAAAGGATGTGACAATGCATGCTGTTGCAGAAAAGCAGGCTTGAAGTGCTCTATTGTATGTAGCCAATGTAGTGAACAGTCCTGCGAGAATCGGCCAGATATCATCGTTGACATGGATACTGCCAAGCTCGATGACCTACTACATGACGATGAGCTAGATGGACTGCTTGTATATCCTAACAGCCCTCCAGATAAGGAAATTGACCAGGCTCAAGAAGTACAGGAGAACATGGACACAGAGGCTGAAGAGTATCTTGAACCTGGACCTTCCAAGAGGTTTAAACCAAATTGAAAGGCGTTTTCCCTGTCGCCTTTTCATATTTCTGGTAATACCCACTCGACAACATGAGCCATTTACGAGGGATTATTTTTAAGATTCCATTGTAAAAAATGATTTTGTTTGAATAAGACTAAAGATTTTCTATTCTATTCAATTCTATTCTATTCTTATTTTGAACCTTTGAACTCAATTCTATAGGTTAATACTTGAAAAATAGCATGGGTGTAAATTTCGACCAATTCTGAGGAGCGATATTTCGGAAACTATTAGACCTTAAGGAACCATTTTAGTCTTAAATTATAGCAAATTTAATGTGCTTTCAAAATTAATAGAATTGTCTTTTTCGGAAAAGTGTTCCTTCATGGTCAAAATTGGCCAAATCTAAAAAAAGTGCAAAATTTCGGCGGTTTTACCTCTTTTTGGCGGTGATCCGGAAGGTCGCGGAGGTCGAAAAATTGGATTTGGCATCTCGGTACTATCACATACAATATAAAAAAAGAAATCTACTACCCCATTTCATGCAAGGTAAAATGTACTAGGTTACTGGGCTAATAGGTAAGTCACGTTAAATCGGCGCTACTTTGACATCAGACCTCGCTGTTAAATTCTGGACGTACCTTATTGAAATACAGGCTAAGTTAAAAGAGAGAAATGAGCTTTAACTAAACCAAAATAACAGTATGAAAAAAGTTGGCCGTTGTGGTCGCTCGCCATAGTTGGCCGTTATGGTCATTTTGGCTGTTGTGGTCACACTCCATAGTTGGCAGTTGTGGTCATTTTGTACGTTGTGGTCACTCACCCTAGTTGGCCGTTGTGGTCACTCACCACAGTTGGCCGTTATGGTCATTTTGGCTGTTGTGGTCACGCTCCATAGTTGGCCGTTGTGGTCACTCACTCTAATTGGCCGTTGTGGTCATCGTCACCAGCGACGCCAATACATAAGCGTCGGTGGACGTTGTGGTCAAAACGGCGGATGGGGTGGAGTTTCTAGTTGGCCGTTGTGGTCATGGCGTTATGGTCAAGTTTCGAGTTGGGCGATATGGTCAAATTGGCCGTTGTGGCTGTTGGCCGTTATGGTCACGGAGACCGTTGTGGTTATGACCACAACGGCCAAAATAGCGATTGGCCGTTGTGGTCATTGGCCGTTGTGGCCAGGCCCCGCAGGTTCGATCCCCGGCTGAGCTGGTAATGTTTAATAGCGGAGAAAAATTAAAAACATGCCTTCTTCTCGGATAGGAAGTAAAACTGTAGGTCCCGTGTCAATGCGATGTTTGGCACGTTAAAAATCCCTACTTGGGGTGGAATTCCCTGAGGGAGTAAAGTGTTTCCTTGACAACAACAACAAGTAAACAACAAAAAAAAGTAATCGCGGTACATGTTAGGATTTATTATCCTGAAACTATGTGATTTTGGCAATTGTCCGAATGACATGTAACGAAATTTTGAATTTTTGCGATTAAGTCCTTTAGACGTGCAAAAAATAGCGTATATACCACTGGACTAAAAGTGTTTTTTAAGTGTTAATTAATAATTTAAAAAATGCATTTTAGTCCCTGAATATATAATATACATTATGTCCGCTCGGGTGATTATGACATGATTATGACCTATTTTGCGGACTGTTTCTAGAGCGTAAATCGCTAAATTAGAGCACCCCCTTTTACTACTCTTGTTTACGACGTCTCCATAGTAATAAGAATAATTATAGACCATAGCACCTACCTACTTGAAGTTTAGGACTTTTTAAATTATTTTTATTTTAAATTAAACTTAATTTAATCTTAGACCGCACATTTAAAGTACGCATTTCGGGCTTAATTAGTGTTTTAGAGCCCTTTATCGTCTTAGCGCCTTCGGTTTTCGCTTCAGGCGCTAACTGACTGCACGGGCTGTAAGACACTCAATTAAGCCCTTAATATACTATTAAAGACTAGAAAAAGCCTAATCTTGATTAGGCGAAATGTCATTCGAAAAAAAATTATTTTATTCTTAATTAATACAAAAAAATAAAAAGGCTGCAAGTCCTCGAAGATTTATTAATCTCTTTTACAATGTATTTTAGTTTTATTGCCTAATTACAAATAATCAGACGTCGATGAAATTAAATCTAAAAATTTCCCTATCGAAATTTTGTAACAGCACAATAATACAACTTTTCTAAACCGATTTCCGCTCGTAAGAAATAAAATCGGCTATTTAGGGTATTTCCGTTCTCTTCTGTAATAGAATTAAAATCAATATTGTATAACTTTCATTTCCATCGTTGCCACTTGTTCGGATCTCACTTTGCGCATCATTCATACAAGCTTCACACAAGAAATTATACGTCTGAAAAATATACATCTGGCGCAGCGACTCCAGGCGTCAACTCCTTGAACTAATCTGTATAATTGTAGCCGTTTTGGCAACATCTGAGGTCCAGCCCATTTTTTCAGTATCGCCAACGTATACCTTCGAAAAGCTCTACACGAAATATTATCGAATTTCAAAGTGAGGTCCGTATATTTGTCCTCACTTTGTTTGTGGACCTCACTTGAAACGTGAACTTTGTTCATACGGACCTCACTTTATACACTGGCCGTAAATATATATATATATATATATATATATCTATATATATATATGTTACATTTTAACTTTCCGCGGATATTATATGATACTTCACTACTTTTCCGGGTTTCACTCCGCGTATTCACTATTCGGCTCCTAGAGGAACCAGACAATGGTTGACGACGTTTCGGCAAGATCACACTTGCCATCTTCAGGTCACTTCTAACTTCCTTCTGCTTCGCGTGGTTACACGATGTAGACTGAAAATGTAGTATATATATATATATATATATATATATATATATATATATATATATATATATATATATATATATATATATATATATATATATATATATATATATATATATATATATATATATATATATATATATATATATATATATATATATATATATATATATATATATATATATATATATATATATATATATATATATATATATATATATATATATATATATATATATATATATATATATATATATATATATATATATATATATATATATATATATATATATATATATATATATATATATATATATATATATATATAATAAAATATAATAAATTATTTTTTTAATGTTATTTGTTTTTTATTATTATTGTTCTTATAAAAAAACCTACCGGACAGGAATCGCTCCTGCGACCTTCGAAGCATAGGGGATAATTGTTGAATGCGCTCACGTACATTGTAAACCATTAGAGTTAATATTAGATTTTATTTATTTATGCTTTACAATTAAATATTAAATGAAAATATTTCTTTTTTAAATGAAAGTAAATTCAAAACAACGGAATATGTGTTTCTGCATTTAATATAATGCGACACAAATTAACGCATACAAGATGCAAAGTATCAACTTGGTACCTATAAAAGAATTCGCCTAACGGAAAGGCGCGGTGGCTGAAAAGTACAGTAACCGCTTTTACAGATTTCCGCGGGTTCTATTTCCGCCAGCTGCATAACTTTTTTTTTAGATTATTTTTAATAAAACTACATCCTGTAATTGCATTATTTTGTAAATTTAATTCAATAAAATTTTTAATCGTATATTGAAATCTATGTCATGTCAGCTCCCCTTGTTGAACAATGACTAAGGGCGAGTTGTATAAATGTGGTTTAACTTTAAACTTGGTTCAGTTGCCGCAGTAACGATTGTCGGAACAATCGTTGCCTAGGATATTGATCCTAGTTTAAAGTTAATTTGTGTTACCTACCAGCCCTAATAAAACAGATAATTTTATGCATTTTATGTAATTATTTTTTTGTAAATGTTATAGTATTTACAAAAAAAGTTTATTTATAAAATATATTAAATAATAATTAAAAAATATTTTGCATTAGCTGAGATTTGAACTCTCGTTCGTTTATTCGAAACTAGTACGCATAATCGAATGCAGCATTCGACTATGAAGCTGTTGTCATACATTTCTTCTTTAATGAATGTCCATTTATTATACCTTTTTGGTTGATTCTTTTTTATTATTACTTGCTTTTTAATTCTTTTTTACAATATTACTAATTACAGTACATTTACTTATCAACTGATTAACATAACTAATCAACAATTTATATTAATTCATCTACGCATGTAAGATTTATGCTTACTAAATATAAATTTAGTTGAAATTCTATAACAAAGAGGGGAAATGAGTAGGAGAGAGATGCATGATTTTTACTACTCAATATGGGCGTGTAATTTTAGCAAACGAATCCACCCATATTTCAGATAATTTTTTCGAGGTTATGTCAAAAACGATAAATGCTCCTGCATGGTATAGGCCCTTAAACAGATACTTTGGCTCTTGTGTTTGTACTACTTTATGAATGAAGCAGCTTAAATGTAGCCATCGATGCTCCTTCATGTTCAGTCATTCAAGTTGTTTCAAATAGGGGCTAAAATGATGTCTTCTTGCAATGCTTGCAATGCAAACCTTATGCATGCATTTTGAACCTTTTGCACTCTGTAGGTATCTTTAATGCGGCAGGGTTCACAAACTGTACCAGCAAGCCCAACAAAAAATAAATCATAGTGGATTGATTGAATGCAGAACAGAGATTCACTAAAAGGGATCAAGTCACTTTTGTAAAACAATGAAAGGCCAGTACATCTGACAATTTGAACAATGTAAATAATCACCATGTAAATGGAAACAATTAAAAATTGGTAAATTATAAGCTGTTAAATATTTTCAAAAAGGATACTTATTTTCTGTATTTTATTAAATTAATAAAGAAAAGCATATGCAACAATTTTATCAAAATGCTTTGTTTCAAAGTAAGTTTCGTACTCGAACCTGATGTTTTACCTAAGTGTTTCATACTTTATTAATTTACTTTTAAATTTCCATTCTTTTTGAATTTAAATAAAGGTTTTATTTTTTCCAATTTCTTATATAAAAAAATTCTTCAGTGAAATTAAATTTAACATTTTCTTATCTGAACAGAAAGAAAAGGATTTGGAACTCACTGCAAGAATTGGCAAGGAACTATTGCAACAGAATAATAAATTAGAAGTAACCGTTGCATCACTGGAAGGCGATTTGAAAAGTGCAAACGAGAAGATTACTCAGCTTACCCATGAGACAGCTAAAAAAACGGAGCTTATACAAATACTTACTCAAGACATGGATGAATCATGTCTAGAAAATGGAATAGTCAATGGACGTATAAATCTGGAAATGATGCAGAAGAAAATTGGTATGGTTTATCGTTAAACATTTTTTTCATATTGAGATTTATTAAAACTAATATGTGCAGGTTCATTAGAAGAAGAAAATAAAGCTTTAAAAAATGAATACTGTCGTCTAGCTGAACAAACAGATGATGTTGAAGCAAAAGAACAATTATTACTAAAAGAATTTACTGGGCAGTTGGGTAAGTTATTCTTATCAAATTTTAATTGATTTATGTAATTGTGTTGTTTATTTTCCACAGCGTGTGCCAATTCAAGTATGGGTTTGTTAGAAGATGAAACGGATAGGCTGAAAGAAGAAAATCGAATGCAACACGAACAAATTTTGGCTCTTACAGCTAAACTTAAAGATACCGAGATGAGGTTACATAAGGTACAATTAAAAGTATTCCATATTTAAAAAGAAAGAGTATAGTCTACTTTTTAATTGTAGAATTTAGAGTAGGTCTTGATCTCACCTCATTTTTATATACATTCAAGTTGACAAACTTGATAGAAAGAAACAACTAAATTCCTAAAGTACAATCAATTGTAGAAATAAATTAGTGCCGTGATAGATTTTCATAACTATATCAGTCACAGATGAGTGAGATTCTATCTATAAGCAATTTGGATCAGTGCTGCTGCTGATGCGAACAAGTTTGCCGATATTCCAACGAATTACAAGTTACAGATATACTAAATTCAGTGTTGCCAATAGTGAAAGTTAAAAAACTGGCTTGTTTTAAAAAAGGGGATGATTTCGACTAAACAAAACCATGTGAAAAAAGTAGATTTATAAGTTCATATGAATAATTTAGTTTTATATTAAAAAAATTACAAACACTCCATAGGTCCATAGGTAAAATTAAATTTTAAAAACAAATTATGTCAAAACTTTATAATTATAATTACTACAAGGAAAAAGAAAAAGAACAATTATGAATATGCTTAATAAATTAATAAACATCAATACAGTACCACAGTATAAATAACAATCACTAGGTCTACTTGCATGGCGGCACTTTGATGTCGTTAAGCCAGCTTTGAATATCACGCTCACAAACGATGCAGTGCACCGAAGTTTATCGGTCAACATCGCCTACGAATGCCAGTAAATAATACCCAAAAATGATATGGCGAGTGTGAGCACCCGGCTGTCTCAAAACCAATTTAATTTTATTTGAGATCAGTACCGTGAAATCTCTAACAAATTCAATAAGAAAAGCGGACTGTATTTAATTTTAATAATTTTCGTTTAACTTACCACAAATCTTCGTTTTTCGTAACTGAAGGATAGGTGAGAAGGAAAAAGGGAAGTCGATGAACGAAGTTTTATATCACTTTCATACTTTTCACAAATTCAATTATTAATTTAACTATTTTATTTTATTCCTGCTGTCATTTATGACCGAACTTTTCTCACATTTAGTTTACAACTAACTACTAAATTTTGAACTAAAAATAAACTCCGCGTACGCGCAATCTGAATTTGCATGGCGGGAAATTTAAAATACCGAATCCCCAAATTAAATGACTAACGAAAACCCAACATTCCGTCCACCAAAACAAAAGTTTTCATTCAAAATAACTATAACTAAATTTACATCGAACCATGTCAAGAGCTACTGATTAGGCAATGGACAAAGCTTAAGCAGAGGTCTCTTAAATATTCCAGATTTACATCTAACTTCTGCAACCCTAGGTATGCCATCTTTACCAGGAAATAGCTTCAAAATTCTGCCTAAAGGCCAGGATAATGGAGGTTGCGTATCATTCTTGATCAACACCAAAGTATTTTCTTTAATAGGAATATCATCCTTATCCCATTTGCTTCTTTGTTGTAAAGTATGGAGATATTCCATTCTCCAACGTCTCCAAAAATCTTGATGCATTCGCTGCAACAATTGCCACCTATTAAGTCTACCAATCGATTCAGCTGTTAAATCGGGATCATTCAGGGCAGATAACGGTTGCAAAGTTAGAAAGTGTCCCGGAGTTAACGCAGTTAAATCTGAAGGGTCAGTACTGATGGCACACAGAGGCCTTGAATTCAACACTGCTTCCACCTGAGTTAGAACAGTGTAGAATTCTTCAAACGTAAGGCGTTGTTCTCCAATAACTCTAGTAAGGTGAGTTTTCACCGACTTCACCCCTGCTTCCCACAGCCCTCCAAAATGAGGAGCTGAAGGGGGGTTGAAGCTCCACTCTATAGATTCTACTTGAGCTGCTTTCTTGGAATATTCTTGCAAAATAGAGTGCGCGCCAACAAAGTTTGTTCCACAGTCACTGAAGATTTTCAAACAACGCCCCCTTCGGGCAATAAATCTTCTCAATGCGGCTAAAAAAGCTTCACTACTTAAATCGGAAGCCAGTTCTAAATGTATTGCTTTTGTCGAAAAGCATACAAAAATACAAATATAAGCTTTCTGTGACTTACAACCTCTACTTTTCCCTAAAGTCACAAAAAATGGACCACCATAATCCACTCCAACACACTGAAAGGGTTTTGATTGTGATACCCTATCCACAGGTAGGTCACCCATTTTTGGTTGGTAAGATTTAGGGTGGGTGCGAAAACATTTAACGCATTTTGAAATGTTTCGGCGAATGACTCGTTTAGCGGACAAAATCCAAAATTGTTGAGCTATTAAAAAATGTAATGTTTGAATGCCAGGATGCAAATATTTATGATGAAATTCATTAATAATTAAATCTGTTAAAATATTATTCTGTGAAAGAAGGGCTGGATGCTTACTTTCGAATACCAAGTCAGAATATTTTAACCTTCCGCCCACCCTGAGAACACCCATATCGTCAAGAAAAGGGGTCAACTTTCTCAAAGGCTTGGAGCAAGGTCTTTCATTAAGAAGATTAGAAATATCTTCGGCAAAACATTTTTCCTGTACAAAACGTACCAGGACTATTAATGCACCAGAACACTCTTTTGCCAGAAGAGGGCCATTTAGTTTCTTCCCTGGATTTCTAGAATTATGTATAAACCTTTTACAAAAGGCAATAATATTTTGTATCTTGCGAAGACAAGAAAATCTTGACAGCAAACAGTCTAGGGGTTCCATTTCTCTACAAGCAATAAATACTATTTTTTTTCTTTCTTCGGCTACTACATTATTATCTTCTGAAATTTTGTCACTATCTAGATTACAAAATTCTAATTTAGAATATAAAAATTCAGGCCCATTCCACCAAATTTTGTTCTCCACTAATGCCCTTGGAAGTAGTCCTCTAGAAGCACAGTCTGCCACGTTATTTGTTGAAGGTACATAAAACCAATTTTCTGCCGACACTTTATCCTGAATGAAACTAACTCTATTACTCACAAAAGTATTCCAATGGTGTGGGGAGGATTTTATCCAAGATAATGCTACTTTCGAATCAGACCAACAATATATTCGGCTAAATGAGACTTCAGACTCATAAACTGAAACTACATAACCCATTAACTTTGCCAGTAGACTTGCCGCACACAGTTCCAATCTTGGTAAAGTAATGCGTTTTAAAGGAGCTACCTTGGACTTAGCACAAATCAAATAGACATTAATATTATTTGCATTTTCCAATTTTCTACCATACACCACCGCAGCATACCCACGCTCCGAAGCATCACAAAAACCATGAAGATCATAATGTTTTTCAAATTCAAATCCTATATATCTACTAATTTTAATTTCTTTGAGGAGATCTAATTCAAATTTAAATTTTCTCCAACATTCCTTAATTGAATCAGGCGGTTCTTCGTCCCAATTCAATCCCAAAGACCACAGTTGCTGTAAAAGAAACTTTAGAAAAAATGTTAATGGAGTTATGAAACCTAACGGATCAAATATTTTCGCCACATTTGAAAGAATGCTTCTTTTGGTACAAAGCTCTTCTGATATTTCCACATTATATTGAAAAACATCATCAATGGGTTGCCATTTCAAACCTAATATTTTCACAACTGTTGGCGAATGATCATCAAACTCTAAATAGCAAGAACCATCTGTAGAACTCAACAATGGAATGTTCGAGGTCCACTTCCTCAACTCGAATCCACCTGCTAGACACATATAATTTAATTCCTTTTTCAAAAAACTGGCATCTTCATAGGTTGCACAACTAGTAACCACATCATCCATGTAAATATTGGATGTAAGGGTTTTTGCAGCGAAAGGCCATTTTTCTTTTTCTCTCTCTGCCAATTCTCTCAATGTTCTTATCGCTAAAAACGGTGCTGAAGCTATTCCGAACGTGACAGTTTTCAATTGATAGTCCTGAACAGGTTCCTCTTGTGAAAATCTCCACAAAATTCGTTGATAATGTTGATGGGAAGGGTGCACTAATATTTGGCAATACATTTGGCGTATGTCTGCTGTTAGAGCAATTGAGTGTAGTCTAAAATTCAAAAGTACACCAAATATATCCGATTGTAATTTTTTTCCAATCAACAATACCTCATTGAGTGAATTTCCATGCAAGTCTTTCATGGAAGCATCGAACACGACACGTAATTTAGTCGTAGTACGTTCCGGTTTTAACAAACCATGATGTGGAAAATAATAAAATTTGCCACAATCCCTTGTGGGAGTAGGTATTTTTTCCATATATGACAACAACAAATAATTTTCCATAAAGTTCTTGTATAAAGATTCAAAAACTGAATCCTTTGTAAAACGTCGTTCCAAAGAATAAAATCTATGCAAGGATTGTTTTCGAGTTCCTTCAAAATAAGGATCTTCTTTAGTGAACGGAAGTTTAACCATAAATCTTCCATCAACCATTCTTTGATGTGAAGATACAAATATGTCTTCACACACTTTATCTTCTGGAGACATACAAACCACATTCCTTACTTCCTCAACTTCCCAAAATCGTTTTAATGTTTCGTCAAGTGAAACATGAAATGATTCAATATTTTCTTCCACTGAAGTGTCTATTGGACCCATTAATATCCAACCAAACACTGTGTTTAGAGCCACCGGTTGATCATGGTTACCCAATAGTCGTCCCGTTTCCAAAAGATATGGAAATACATCTGCACCAAGTAGCATTTCAATTTCCCCAGAGACATTAAAACCAGGATCAGCCAGTTTCAAATTAGCGATATATTTCCACTTTCCAATATCAATAGTATTACAAGGCATTTTAGCAGAAATTTTATTAATCACTAATGCTTTAATGTTTAAATGAAACCCACTTTTTTCATTTCCTTTAATAACACACTCCACAAAACCACTAGATGCTACTGGGGCTTGATCTAAACCAAAAACTTTAGTATTTGATTTTATTTTTCTAAGACCCAATCTAGCGCAACAAAGTTCTGAAATAAAACTTGTTTGGCTTGCACTATCCAACAAAACGCGCACAACTTGTTCCTTGCCATTACAATCAAGCACACCAATTTTTGCAGTGGATAACAACACAGATTTGTTTAATGAACAAGAATTAGAGTAGCTGTTCACTGCATTTGAGGGACTAGATTCAACATTATTAGTTAAAGTAGTGTTCAAAGTTTCTTGTGACCTCAAAGGACTATCTGAATGCTCAAAATGTAATAATAAGTTATGTTTGCGATAACATTTAGAACAACTGGCACCCGTACAATATCTAGATTGATGACCAGGATTTAAACAATTAACACACAACTGATGTTTCTTTACAAAATCATATCTTTCTTGTGGGGAAAGAGCAAGAAAAGATTGACATTTACTGATTTTGTGATTACTGTTACACTTAGAACACTTCCACTTATTAGTGTTTGCCAAAAACGCATGTGTTTTCTTGGTTTTATTAAAAGAAATGTCAGTTTCAAATTTTACTTTTGGATTTCCAGGAATAGATTCCAAGGCTTTGCATTGAGCTTGTAAGAATTGCAGTAAATTATCTAAAGAAGGTATTTCTTCTCCACTAAATTCTTTTTCAAAGTTCACTCGAGTAGTAGCATCAATCTTTTTCAAGAGTAAATTGAAAACAATAAAATCCCAATTTTGTGTAGGAAACTGCAAGAACTTAAGTGCTGATAAATTCTCTGTGAATGTATCTACCAATTGACGAAGCCCTTTACTGGATTCACTTTTTATCATTGGTGCATTTAATATTGCATCTAAATAAGTAGTTGCTAATAATCTCTTATTTTGATATCTTTTAACAAGTCCATTATACTCAATTTCATAATTTGCAGCATTTAATGGCAAACCTTTCACATGTGTTAAAGGTTCTTTTGAAAGCGATGTCACTAAATATTGAAATTTCTCCACACTGGATAAAGCACTATTTTTATGCACTAACATATTAAATAAATCAAAATAGGTTGGCCATGTTTTTAAATCACCATCAAAATTCGGTAGCACAATTTTTGGTAACTTAACATTACTTGCATTATTTGTTATAGCGCCTTTTCCAACACCTAAATCTAGTGCAATAGATTTGATTTCATAATAAATCTCATCAACACTCACTAAAACTTTATCTTCAGCATCTGTTAATTCCTCGGTACAATCCTTTTGATTTAATAAAGCTTTAAGTATTTCATTATGAATCTCTTCAATATTTTTATATAAATTGTCAACTAATTCCAAACGTACAATAAACTGTGACAATTGTTTATCATCCTGCATTGCTAATTTACCCATAGCCAACATTTCTTTAAGACGAGAAACATCACGACTTCTCTTTAATTTCATAGTAGCTAGTGACATGATTTTACAACTCAATTATCAAAATAAACAACAAAGTATCCTATAAGTTAAATACCCCGTCACTCTAATCTAATTATTAATATTCAAACTTTAATAAAATATTTCAATTAATCAATTCAAATAAATCCACTAAAAAATGATTTTCCCATTAATTCACTATTCAAATACTATCTTTATTTTCGCACCTGTTCCAAAAAACCAAACGCGATAAGAGCAGCGCGCTTGCGAATACAATACAAATTTTCATCCAATATGAAATTTTAAACTCGTGTATAAAAACCGTTGCGTTGCAAAATGCGGGAATTAATCGGTTTCACTTGAGTTTTTAACCAAAAATACCAATTATTATTGCGTCTTTATATTTTTATAAATACGCCGTAAATTACAACTTTCGACAAATCGCCTTTTAAACTTCCCACATGCTCAATTAACAAATTAATAACCCAATCAGTTATTAAACTACTAAATGCGGTTTTTTAAACGCCAAATGCGGATCGTCTGGACCATAAATGTGAGCACCCGGCTGTCTCAAAACCAATTTAATTTTATTTGAGATCAGTACCGTGAAATCTCTAACAAATTCAATAAGAAAAGCGGACTGTATTTAATTTTAATAATTTTCGTTTAACTTACCACAAATCTTCGTTTTTCGTAACTGAAGGATAGGTGAGAAGGAAAAAGGGAAGTCGATGAACGAAGTTTTATATCACTTTCATACTTTTCACAAATTCAATTATTAATTTAACTATTTTATTTTATTCCTGCTGTCATTTATGACCGAACTTTTCCCACATTTAGTTTACAACTAACTACTAAATTTTGAACTAAAAATAAACTCCGCGTACGCGCAATCTGAATTTGCATGGCGGGAAATTTAAAATACCGAATCCCCAAATTAAATGACTAACGAAAACCCAACAGCGAGCCAATTTTGTAAATATTAAAATGTCTTGTTATAGTAGTATAGTAAAATAGGAAATAGAATTGTGTGAATCAACAAATTAATTGATGCCTTTGAACAATTAATTAGTTTGGTATTAACTGAACTTAAATTAACGTATATAATTAAATATTGATTTACAAAACGAAAGCTAATATTGTTAAATATGTTTCAATATAATAATCTTTCTATTCCCTTTGGATGTTTTAAAATTTCTATTTATGTCTTTAATGTATTTTAATTTATACTACATGGATGTATAAATATTAATGATTTGAATATGGATACAAGGCGTTTGACCACATTCTCATTTATACATATATCTTGGAAGTGTTGAACATAGGGAAAATAAAATCAATTTACACTATAATAATAATTATTATTAACGTCAACATTAAATTATTCTATTTCACCTAATAATAATAATAATAAAATTTATTTTCATCCATATTAAATTGAAGACACAATGACAAACAAAATGTTAAAAAGTACAATCCTAACGCATGCTTTGACTTTTTTACATTTTATCGGAATCTGTTTCATACCTGTTGATCAGGCGTTGACCTAGATTTTTCATTTGTTTGTTGAACTTTTTTAATCAGTCAGAATAAAGAATTATTAGGTAGGATTTTGTAATCGCTTATTTGTTCTATTACGTGTTATCAATTCAATTTTAAGCATTTGGTAAATATATACAAAAGTGAATTCTTAAATACGGAATTGTTTTTACGAGAGCATTTATTAAAAAATAATAGTATATAGGAAAAAATAACACTTACCGGTGATTATCCATCGGAAACTTGAAAAAACTAAATGAAGTTTTTTCCGACGTATTTATACAGCCTTTGGCGGCACAACGATAATGTTTACCAATTTACGCAATACGCAATTGACGTTATCCGTCCCTGTCCAATTTGAAGTGCTCGGTCATGAGTATGAAGCATAACTACCGTTTAGCTTCTGCCATGGTTGTGAGCGGTGGCTATCAATATTTGCGAGAGTCACATTACTGTATGTTATTATAGTGTGACAGTAATTACAAATTGTTGAACAAATTACTATTCATTACTACAAATTAATTATTCTCGAAATTTCTCGTTTTCAACTTATTGGAAATGGTTCTAACTTGCAATTGTCTATGCAAATCTACCATACATCACGGGTTAGCAATAAATTGTGCTTATTAATTGCGCATGGAATTTGTTCGGACAGTAACGCTCAAATCTGTTTCTGAATTGAATGAATTATTACTGACATTTAACCGACAGTTTCTGTATTTTCTCATTTTTCTACCTTTTACAGAAACTTTCCTATATTTCATTTGCTGGAAGATAAAAGTTTCGCTATGTAAATATTACATTTCTCTTTTTTTTAACTTTTTTTGCAAATTCCTTACCCTTCGGCATCGTTAAAATCTAAAGCATATAATATAATAATACGTTTATTTAATTAGATTACTACCTAATATATATATATATATATATATATATATATATATATATATATATATGCTTTTAGTACTTATACACCTCCGTACGCTATATACAGCGTACGAGTCGGACTCAAAATCTAGAGGCAACTCGTCGGTATCGGAGTCGAACGCGCTAACCATGTTATTCGGCATCAGGACACCTCCAGGATCATTTTCCACCTATTTTCAGCCGGAGTCAAACGGGACCTATTTACGTATACTTATATACATTTTAGTTCCAGCGATTGCCGCAGAGTCGCTGCGAGATATACATGTATACGCCACGCGGTTGTGTTTACCTCCGCTTGTATAAAAGCATTCAAAGGATGTTTTTGCCTCCGAATTCGCGGCAACACTGCCTAGCATATTTTTAGTTTATATTCGTGATTTGTTTTGCTCAAGCCCGTTTAAAAACGCGTCATTTACTTATCTAAGGTATCACGTTTCTGTCTGTATTTCTTAGTAAATATAATTACATCTTTTTAAATGGAAATAATGATTATACTATATTAATACTGTACTCTTATTTAAAATTCTTGCAAATTATTACGAAATTAGGACTTATTACAGTAATAAGAATTTATTTTTAATGCATAAATCTTAGATTTGGGACAAAATTCGTGAAGTGGACCCAATTTAACAACAGCTAATGCTTAGTGATTTTATAAAATTATTGATTTATTGAGAGTTATGAACAGTAACGTTTCTACACAACGATTCAGGAAAACATTCGTTTTTAAGATACTCAAACATTAAAATCAATGTTTTTCAGCAAATCTCTGTATAAAGAAATATACAATACGAAGCAAATGTTTTTATCAAATATGATATTTTTATAAACAATAATAGGATACACAAATTTTTACAGCAAACAAAATTAACAAAATATCTTATTTTAAAGGATTCTATTACAAATTAAGAAAATTGATGATTATGAAGAGAAACGGCAGATTTTGCAGGTGGTCAACTATACAGTGTGTGCCATAAAGTTCGATCCATATGGGAAAACATTTTAATATTCTTTTAATAAATAAAGATTATTAAAAGTTTCACAGTTTTATTAAAATATACCTGACAATATTGTTTCGACAGCTATGCTGTCATTATCAAAGGTAATATAATTATAAACAAACACGTCGCTAAGGTAGATACAAAATAGGTAACTAGATAAAATAATAATAATAATAATAAAAATTAATAATAAAAATCATAATTAAACATCTAATACTTCCAGTAACGGAGAATTACTGAGCTCAAGTTGTTCATTCATTAAAGGTACCCTGAGTTTGTGTTTGTATATCTCAAAGGCTTCTAAAATGTCTAATTTGCGTTTGTTATTACAAAAATGTAGGAATTTAATATTATTTTGAGGAGTCATTGTGTGATTTTGTTCTAAAAGGTGTTTGGCGTAATTCGATTTTTCAGGATGTTTATTTTTGTAATGACGTACGTGTTCTTTATATCTTATGTCAAAATTTCGAAGTGTTTGTCCAATATATACCGAACTACAAAAAGAACAATTAAACGGTAAATGCCCGATTTCATGATATCATGTGTTCTGTCTTTAGCATTAAATAAAAATGAAAAAGTGTTAGTGTTGGTTTTAAATGTTATTTTATAATTGTTGGTTTTTCTTAGTATATGTGCAATTTTTTCTGATATTTTGCCAAAATATGGTATAGATATGTAATTTGTGTCTTCTGTTTGATTGTCAATGGGATATATTCTTTTGATAGCTAACCTATAATCTTTTTGTTTAATTAAAGTGTCAATCATGTTCGGATTATAATGATTTGCATGTGCTAGTTGTTTAATGGTTGATATCTCTTTGCTAAAATCTGTTTTTGTTAGTGGAATAGTTAAAGCTCTGTGTACTAATGATCTGTATGCTGCTATTTTATGTATATTGTGGTGACAAGATTCATTTGGTATTGTTATGTCTGTTTGTGTTGGTTTTCTGTATATGGAAAATTCAAAAAGATTGTCTGCGTTAATCTTGATATTTAAGTCTAGAAAGTTTATAGCCCTGTTTTGTTCTGTTTCTAGTGTAAATTTTATATTAGGATGGATATTGTTTATAAGAATTAAAAATTCATTGATAACCTCAAAAGAACTGTCAAAACAAGCTAAAATGTCATCAACATAACGAAACCAGAAGATAATGTGTTTAGAGAGGTTTAATTCAAATATTCGATCTCCAAACTTGTCCATAAATATGTTAGCTAATAGAGGACTTAGAGAATTACCCATAGGTAAACCATCCTTTTGTAAATAAATTATGTTATTAAAAGTGAAATAATTTTGACTTATACAAAGGTCAAATAATTGAATTAACTCTAACCTTTTAACTAATTCTATATTACTATTGATCAAGAAACTATCTAATAAAGGAATACATTCTTGTGGTGGTATTCTGGAGAACATGTTGCAAATATCAAAACTAACAAGTTTTGAATGTGGTGGAAGATGTATGTTTTGCAGCTTATCTACTAATTCTAATGAATTTCTAACAGAGTATTTCGATTTGTAACCTATCGTGTTAATAATCTGGTTTAGTTTTTTGGATAAAATGTGATTAGGTGCATTGATGTATGATACTTTATATTATTAGATAGTTTCTTGATCAATAGTAATATAGAATTAGTTAAAAGGTTAGAGTTAATTCAATTATTTGACCTTTGTATAAGTCAAAATTATTTCACTTTTAATAACATAATTTATTTACAAAAGGATGGTTTACCTATGGGTAATTCTCTAAGTCCTCTATTAGCTAACATATTTATGGACAAGTTTGAAGATCGAATATTTGAATTAAACCTCTCTAAACACATTATCTTCTGGTTTCGTTATGTTGATGACATTTTAGCTTGTTTTGACAGTTCTTTTGAGGTTATCAATGAATTTTTAATTCTTATAAACAATATCCATCCTAATATAAAATTTACACTAGAAACATAACAAAACAGGGCTATAAACTTTCTAGACTTAAATATCAAGATTAACGCAGACAATCTTTTTGAATTTTCCATATACAGAAAACCAACACAAACAGACATAACAATACCAAATGAATCTTGTCACCACAATATACATAAAATAGCAGCATACAGATCATTAGTACACAGAGCTTTAACTATTCCACTAACAAAAACAGATTTTAGCAAAGAGATATCAACCATTAAACAACTAGCACATGCAAATCATTATAATCCGAACATGATTGACACTTTAATTAAACAAAAAGATTATAGGTTAGCTATCAAAAGAATATATCCCATTGACAATCAAACAGAAGACACAAATTACATATCTATACCATATTTTGGCAAAATATCAGAAAAAATTGCACATATACTAAGAAAAACCAACAATTATAAAATAACATTTAAAACCAACACTAACACTTTTTCATTTTTATTTAATGCTAAAGACAGAACACATGATATCATGAAATCGGGCATTTACCGTTTAATTGTTCTTTTTGTAGTTCGGTATATATTGGACAAACACTTCGAAATTTTGACATAAGATATAAAGAACACGTACGTCATTACAAAAATAAACATCCTGAAAAATCGAATTACGCCAAACACCTTTTAGAACAAAATCACACAATGACTCCTCAAAATAATATTAAATTCCTACATTTTTGTAATAACAAACGCAAATTAGACATTTTAGAAGCCTTTGAGATATACAAACACAAACTCAGGGTACCTTTAATGAATGAACAACTTGAGCTCAGTAATTCTCCGTTACTGGAAGTATTAGATGTTTAATTATGATTTTTATTATTAATTTTTATTATTATTATTATTATTTTATCTAGTTACCTATTTTGTATCTACCTTAGCGACGTGTTTGTTTATAATTATATTACCTTTGATAATGACAGCATAGCTGTCGAAACAATATTGTCAGGTATATTTTAATAAAACTGTGAAACTTTTAATAATCTTTATTTATTTCATGATTATGGAGTTCCACAAAATAAGGCTGGAAACAATAAACAAGATTAATATTCTTTGTTTAAAGGAAAAAACTTTGTTGTTCAATCACTTCTGCTTCCAAAAATACTTGAAATACGCCATGTCAAAGTTTACAAGTGACAATAGGTGTTTAAATCGAGATTACCTTATTTGTTAAAATATAGAAAAATCTTATTAAGAAAAAATATTCCTAATGACATTTTACGTTCACAAACCGGGCTTGAAGAAATATCCCGACATGAAAAATTCCTTTTTTAACATTTTTTGATACACCCCCGTTACTGATTATTTTGAAATCATTAAAAATGCTTTAAAGGAGTAGGAAGGCAACAATTGCAGAGCATATTTTGTAATAATATTGAATGGTGTAGGTATTTTTGACAAATATTAAAATTATCAAAAAACAAAATAAAACTTTTTGGCGATTTTCCAATTTACAAGAAAACAAGTATAGTTTTATTAACTTTTTTAAATAATTGTTTGAATAATACAAGAGTTGTTGAAACTACTACTTAGAAACTTAATAAACTAATTCGCAAAGAATAGTACAATTTGAGGTTTTGGAACCGATCAACAAGATTGAAGAAACTCTTGAAAATTTCTATCTAATAAAACATAATGACAAATTTATATCCCAAAATTGAGAAGATATTAGAATGACGTAACAACAAGCTTGTTTCGTTTCCAATAATAACTTGCTAATAATAAATTCCAAAGACCTAAAGATTGTGTCAAAACTTGCGACATTCGTTAAGTACTTCTTTTTTGGTAGATCTATATCTTCCTATACCATCAATAGAATTTAAAATTTTTAAAAATATACCGGATGGCCTAGATAAAACGCTTCATACTTTGGAGTTCAATGACGATTGTTACCAACCTCAAAATAGCTGCGCGTTCGTTAAAGTATAATTTTAAAAGTCTACATAATTACAATACATATTTAATTAATAGCACTTCTAATACGATATATTGTATTAGAGTTTATATATACTAGTTTCACCAATAAAATGACACTATTTTCCCTATTTTCAGTTATGATTATTCTCAATCGTGCTTTCCACTGCACAATAGCTCACGGAATAGTTTCTTGAAAATCTAAATCTCTCCCTTTCAATTCTTCCCTATTTTTAAGCGGTTTTAGGATACTGCTCACTTTTCTCTGTAAAGCTTTGTATCTATGTGCAGTCGTTCACATTCCGGAAAAAGTTGTAAATGTCTAATGAAAGTTTCATTGTTGAATCTTGTCTTGTAGATTTACAAGAAACCAGTTCATTTCAGGAAACAAAGCATATACCACAATTTTTAAAGAAAACCTGACTCGGTGTTTGTACAAGCGTAGTAGGGAGATGTTACTTTTTAAACTTCGACTGTTTGTCCGATTATGCTATTTTGCAACTTGTGGGAACATGCACTATAAAATCTTTTTCATTTTGAAAACGCATTCGTTTGACATCATTGAACATGTACATTCGCTACAGATATGACTATAAATGTATTTCTATCGTCGTTGCATCTAGTAGGGTACAAGAATATTTTTTCTAAGTGTCTGGGGAGAAATAAATCTGCACAAATTTGAAATATGAATAATTCTTTTACTATTGAGTTTAGATAAGCTGCGATTTTTAAACAGATAACTAGATGTTCATACAACAGAATCAGCACCTTAGAAACTTTCGGTTATCTTCTCTTTGGCAAACCTATAAAGACCGTAATTTTATAGGTGTCGCATCGGTTAGCATTTGGTACTAATGTTAGTCATTAGCTTGTATATAAGCCAGGAATCTGTGTGTGGGGTTCACAGGTGATTAGCTCCAGCTGATGAGAATGCAACAAACTCAAAACAGTCTGTCCTAGAGTATCACTTGTGAATTCCACACATTTCATTTTTACTCTGGGTTAATCGTCTTAAATAGTCTTAGTAAATCTTTTATATTTTAAATTGTCAATTCCTATACGATGTTTTGTCTTTGCTGATTCACTAGATTTATAAATGGCAATTTTGGAGTTTTTCGGAGTTTTTAGTTAGAGTCAGGAGCCGGGAGAGTCTGGAACATTGGCCACCTTTTTTAATAACATCAACAACAATCAAAATTAACCCTTTTTTATAGAATCTGTTACCATTAGATAACAAATACTATTTTTACTTCTACACCATTGCATTCTAAAACTGAAAAAAATAAAATTATAACAAAGATTTTGGAGTTGGAAAAATTTAAGATAAAAGTGGCCACTGTACCTACAGTGATGGTACAGTGGCCATTAGAGTATGGTACTGTGGCCACTACTGTGTGGAAGATGGGAATAGTAAAGACAAGTACACAGCCATTTACAGAATAATGATTTATTTTGTAAAAAATAGTTTGCATTAAAAAAAGGCAACTTAAATTTAAAAAACCAGGCAAAAGCTAACAAACATTATACATAGATAAATTAATGAAAAAAAAACAGATTTGCTGTTCTAGTAGTGCCGCCTATATTTACAGGTTGATATAAATAATGTACAAATCATCAGGAACATCTAGGAAATAATATCTGAAATAAATAAAATATTGTACTAAATAATAGTACAGGGACCTACATAACAAAGAAGTGGCCACTGTACCTACATTTAACATGGCCACTAATCAACTACATGTTTTTAATCATTTAATAATAAAATGTTTTTTACATCAACTTCATGTTTTTTAAAAAGTAGGGGAAAACAAAAACTATCCAACACAATCAAAATATTATTATACCAATAAATATTTACATGAAGTAGGTATAAGCGGCCAACGCTAGTTCCTTTCGACGTTTATTTATTTAGCCACTAACAATTATTATTTCACTTGCCTGTTGTAGTTTACTTCAAGTACAAAATTTCAGGTTGAGTTTGTTTTAAAATAAAAATCTTGAGATTTAAATGGAATTACTTTGTTAATATACTTAGTGTCCTATTGGTACATTCTGTGCTAGATGACAGCACCTAATCTTGAGCAGCACCTAATAAATAAGAAAATGGCGGGAAGGTGGCCAATGTTCCAGACTCTCCCCTACTTTTTCTTTTTAACAATCCCTGTCTTGTAGTCTCCTTATCTGTACAGCGAATTTCTTGTTTACAATATTCATGCTATTGGTTGATTTATAGAATTGTCAAAAAGTTGTACCGGTTTATAAGAGTAACAAACCTTGTAGTAGGTATTTGATTGTAATTTGGTATATATTTTGGAGTTGCTAATGACAAACCTTACCAAACATGTACATTCGCTACAGATACGACTAGAAATATATTTCTATCGTCGTTGCATCTAGTAGGGTACAAGAATATTTTTTCTAAGTGTGTAGGGAGAAAGAATCTGCACAAATTTGAAATATTAATAATTCCTTTACTATTGAGTTTAGATAAGCTGCATTTTTAAACAGATGACGAGATGTTCATACAACAGAATCAGCACCTTAGAAACTTTCGGTTATCTTCTCTTTGACAACCTATAGAGACCGTAATTTTATAGGTGTCGCATCGGTTAGCATTTGGTACTAATATTAGTCATTAGCTTGTATATAAGCCAGGATGCTGTGTGTGGGTTTCACAAGTGATTAGCTCCAGCTGATGAGAGTGCAACAAACTCAAAACAGTCTGTCCTAGAGTATCACTTGTGAATTCCACACATTTCATTATGTTTCTGGGTTAATAGACTTAAATAGTCTTAGTAAATCTTTTATATTTTAAATTGTCAATTCCTATACGATGTTTTTTCTTTGCTGATTCACTAGATTTACAAATGGCAAATTTGGAGTTTGCCGGAGTTTTTAGATACTTTTTCTTTTTAACAATCCCTGTCTTGTGGTCTGCTAATCTTTACTGCCAATTTCTCGTTTACAGTATTCATGCTATTGGTTGATTTCTGGAATTGTCAAAAAGTTGTACCGGTTTATAAGAGTATTTTTACAAACCTTTTAGTAGGTATTTGATTGTAATTTGGTATATATTTTGGAGTTGCTAATGACAAACCTTTCTTGTTTCAAATCCTACCATGCTTTATTGCAATACTGAATCTTTGACCGAGGATTTGTATTGTTTGAGCAAGCTTTCCAGAAGCTGCATGTTTACAGCAGAAAAGTTTTTCAAAATTCCATGCCAAGTATAAAATTTGTCAATTTTATCTTCGAGTTAATTCTTGTTTAAATTCTTGATTATTTATGTATTAGAAATTAATTCTACTAGCTAAGTAAACTACACTTTAAGTAAAAAAAAACCAGAAAGTATCATAGCATTCTAGATGAATGCAAGCAAATTAGAGTTGCAACCAAATTTTGCAGACTTTTTCCCCACAACCTTATGTATGGATATCTTGTATACCTTTGAGATTTATATTCACATGCAGTCATCCAGTAGGTACCTGTCAGAGATTCTGTTGAATTTAATTATTTTATAAAGCATCTTTTTGTCTTGAATAATCGTGTCATTGTCATAGAAATATCCGACTTGGGCGTCACAGAATTTATGCAGAGTGGTGTAATCAACAAACAAAATTTGAGTCATTGGACAGGTGAAAATATTGGCAAGCGTTAACAAAAAACCGACATAGCCCGAAAGTCATTGTTTGGTACAGTGTAGGATCGTTTGGAATTATAGGTCAATACTTTTTCAAACACGAAAATGACATTCCGTTACAGTAACCTTCCAACTCTACTCACATATGTTAAAAACCTATGCTGTTCCCGGATTAAGATGCCGGGGACTACTAAATAATGGCCTGTTGTTCCAGCAGAATGTGACAACTCATACAGCTGGAAATTCAATGAAGATCCTCAGGCAATATTTTAATGGCCAAATCAATTCACCTTTTGAATATTTACCGTGGCACGTGTGGTCGATCGATCTAATTAGAATCTAATCTATTTGAAAGCGAAAGAGTCGTCTTAGAACCATTGAGGAACTAACAGCATGCATTTATAGAGAAGTCGCTGTAATAAATGAAGGTTCACTCCACTGGGTAACGAATGTTGGTGAGGGTCACTTAAATGATCTAATCTTTAGAGATTAGGCAAATATCCACCCTGAATGCTAAGTTTCAAAGAATAGGCTTAATTCCATCCAATAAATTTTAAGAAAACTTATGGGTATAAGCTAATCGCCAGGTATGTGGTAGCTACCGTTTCTCTTCTTTCTTGTCCGACATCGGCCCAGAAATCCCTGCTTCGGATATCGCACACCACACCAACATTTTATCCGGAATAGCTTTTGCCTTATAGTTTACATTATCTGGTAGTTCATTGATGTTATCAGATGTTATCAAAGAAACCTTAATTTCCTTTTATTCAGGAATTACCAAGAGTAAAAAATGTCTCATCATTCTTAATAATGACTCTATTTTCGGAAAAGTAGTTTCTGCTCAGTGAACAATAACATACAGGTATCCGTTGCAGCTGGATTTGGATGTACTTATTTGGACATTTTTCCTTTTTCTGTATTTTTGACCATGTCTGGACATCTGGACAAATTGTTGACCTTGAAACATTGAATTGGTGAAATCATTTACGACTTGAGATGACGATCCTGCCTTTGGCTCTATTCATCATTCTGTTTACCACAGGTTTTTCGTAATATATTAATTCGCAGAGAGTAGTATAGTTTGAGGTTTGGGCATCCATCCAACAAGATTATAGATAAAACTTCTATCTTATAAAATCACAGTTATAAAATTTAATGACAAATTTAAACCCCAAAACTGAAATGACGTAACAACAAGCTTGTTTCGTTTCCGATAACAACCTGTTAAAAATAAATTACAAAGTCCTAAACATTGTGCCAAAACTTTTGAGACATTCGTAAATTACCTCTTTTTTGTAGATCTAGAGCTTCCTATACCGTCAATGCAATTTAAAATTTAACGCTAAAGCATAATTTTAAAAGTCTACATAATTACAATACACATTTAATTAATAGCAATTCTAATACAATGTTGGGCTGAAATAAAATTATGATAATGTTCTAGTAAAATAATTTTGAGATAATTTGAGTTTGTAAAGATGATGCGATGAATTGCCATCCAAAAACTAAAATAAGATTTATCTGGGTGCACGATTTGCATGTGTTTTACGTGGGGTTCCCATATCAACATACCCCCACGTTCCTTCCAAAGGAGGAAGCAATTGAGATACGCTCAATCAGCGCGCAATCGCACAGCAATTGCTCCCAGTTACTCGCTGGTCAGAGCGAGGTTGCCTATCCACACTCTATTAGCTAATCAGGCTAGTACCGGAGCGATTAACATATACGTGCTCATGCGCCGGCATCTTCCCGTCCCCTTTCATACGGGGCTAAGTACCTAGTCCAGCAATAGGACTATTCCCCCAACTTAAGTCAGTTCAGTACAACCGAGCCAGAGTTGGGGCCACTGCCCGATCGAATCCAATCTCAAGTGTGGCATGACTTGGTTTTTAAATGGGTTTGCCACCCCGATCTCCCAGTTATAGGCCTGGTATGCCCCCGATAGAGCTTCGTTTCGAGGCTACTTTATAGGGCCCATCAAAGTAGCACCCCGGTGTGTGCCCGTTAAGGTGAAGTTGTCTTGAACGTGAGAGGCTATGTATCTTCGCATCAGCATCCTTTAAGTGTAGGTCTCTAGACGATTTCTCATTTTCAGTTTCTCATGGGTTAGCGAGCGAACTCCCTAACCGAGATAAACCTCACTTGAATCTCCTCCATTCGTCTAGGCCAGACATGAAATGTCAAGGTTGTTTTACGTGGGGTACCTGTGTGAACTTACCCCCACGTTCCTTCCAGAAGGAAGTGATTGGGATACGCCCAATCAGCGCGCAAGTTGCATAACCGGCAGTCGTGCAATTGCTACCAGATTGACTAACTGGTAGGAGCGAGGTTGCCTATCCACCCTCTACTAGCTACGTCGCGCATAGTGACCGAGCAGTTGACTTAACACGCTGCTCACCCGCCAGCACACTCCCGTTCTCTTTCATGCGGGGTGAAGTACCTCGTCCAGCAATAGGACTATTCCCCAACTTGACGCTGTTATCAAGAGGGACCACTGCCCGATCGAATCCAACCTCAAATGTGACAGGACTTGGTTTTTAAGCGGTTTTGCCACCCCGATCTACCAATTTTAGGCTTGGTGAGCCCTCGACAGAGCTTCTTTTAAGTCTACACGTTATAGACTCCCGGTGCGTACCCGAATTTGGTGAAGTTGTCTTGATAGTGAGAGGCTATGTATTCGCTTCAACTATTCTTAAGTGTAATGGCTTTCAGAGCTTCTCCCAATCACTGTACCCGGCTGCAGTCCGGATTATAGGGTGGTCAGGATAGCTCCTAAGCACATTTACCTGGCGGCTTGCAGTTTCCCATTGCCCAAAAGCGGGATAACCTCACTTCTAGTCACCGCACTAGAGATTCAGTCAAACAGCGGGTTCCTTTGGTGACCATACATGACCTCGGTCATGCAGCGGGGTCCTTGGTGACCATAAATGACCTCGGTCAAACAGTGGGTTCCATTGGTGACCATAAATGACCTTGTCCCTTAGGCGAGATTCGAATCCGCCCACACCGGTCTCATCTACCAGGGCTCCCCCTGATCGGTCAGAGTTACCGTCGAGAATTCTCACGAATTTCTCTACCACACGCTTTATTCTAACAGCTTCATCCGTTTCCCGTCAGCAGGATAGGGTAGAAGACAGCCAGTTCTAAGGGTGAACGTCGTGTGGTCTCCCGTCCACCCAATAGGCCAACGTCTAGGCCAGACAGATTATTATAATTTGTTTTACGTGGGGTACCCGTATCAACATACCCTCACGTTCCTTCCAGAAGGAAGTGATTGGGATACGCCCAATCAGCGCGCAATTGCATAGCAATTGCTCCCAGTCAGATCACTGGTCGGAGCGAGGTTGCCTATCCACCCTCTACTAGCTATCCAGGCTAGTACCGGAGCGATTGACTTAACACGTGCTCACCCGCCGACACCCTCCCGTCCTATTTCATACGGGGCTAAGTACCTCGTCCAGCAATAGGACAATCCCCCCAACTTAACTCAGTTGAATAGAGAGAGCCCTCCAGTCCTCTTTCATACCTTCATAAGCTCCTCCCCGAGACAGGGGTTGGGGCCACTGCCCGATCGAATCCAACCTCAATTGTGGCGGGACTTGGTTTTTAATGGTTTTGCCACCCCGATCTACCAAATTATAGGCTTGGTGGGCCCTCGACAGAGCTTCGTTTAAGTCTACACGTTATAGACTCCCAGTGTGTACCCGTTAAGGTGAAGTTGTCTTGATTGTGAGAGGCTATGTATTCGCTTCAACTCTCCTTAAGTGTAATGGCTTTCAGAGCTTCTCCCAACCGCTGTACCCGGCTGCAGTCCGGATCATAGGGTGGTCGGGATAGCTCCTAAGCACATTTACCTGGCGGCATGCAGTTTCTCATCTGCCCTGGGATAAACCTCACTTCGATTCTCCTCACTTAGGATTCAGTCAAACAACGGGTTCCTTTGGTGACCATAAATGACCTCGGTCAAACAGCGGGTTCCATTGGTGACCATAAATGACCTTATCCAAGGCGAGATTCGAATCCGCCCACACCGGTAACATATACCAGGGCTCCCCCTGATCGGTATGAGTAACCGTCGAGAATTCTCACGAATTTCTCTACCACACACTTGACCTGACAGCTTCATCCATTACCCAGTTTCCAAGGAAGCAAGGATAGGGTAGAAGACTAGAAGCCAAGATTGTTTTACGTGGGGTCCCCGTGTTAACATACCCCCACGTTCCTTCCATGAGGAAGTGATTGGGATACGCCCAATCAGCGCGCAAGTTGCATAACCGGCAGTCGTGCAATTGCTACCAGATTAACTCACTGGTAGGAGCGAGGTTGCCTATCCACCCTCTACTAGCTAAGACGCGCATAGTGACCGAGCAGTTGAAAAGACACGCTGCTCACCCGCCGGCACCGAAGTACCTCGTCCAGCATAGGACTATTCCCCAGCTATGCCCTCTTGCAAAGTGGGACCACTGCCCGATCGAATCCAACCTCAAATGTGGCAGGACTTGGTTTTTAAGCGGTTTTGCCACCCCGATCTACCAATTTTAGGCTTGGTAGGCCCTCGATAGAGCTTCTTTAAAGTCTACACGTTATAGACTCCCGGTGCGTACCCGATATTGGTGAAGTTGTCTTAATAGTGAGAGGCTATATATTCGCTTCAACTATCCTTAAGTGTAATGGCTTTCAGAGCTTCTCCCAATCACCGTACCCAGCTGCAGTCCGGATCAAAGGGTGGCCAGGACAGCTCCTAAGCGCATTTACCTGGCGGCTTGCAGTTTCCCAGCACATGGGATAAACCTCACTTCTAGTTACCGCACTAGAGATTCCGTCAAACAGCGGCTTCCTTTGGTGACCATAAATGACCTCGGGCAACAGCGGGTTCCTTTGGTGACCTTACATGACCTAGGTCATGCAGCGGGTTCCTTGGTGACCATGATTGCCCTCGGCCAAGCAGCGGGTTCCTTGGTGACCATAAATGACCTCCTCCCTTAGGCGAGATTCGAATCCGCCCACACCGGTCTCATCTACCAGGGCTCCCCCTGATCGGTATGAGTAACCGTCGAGAATTCTCACGAATTTCTCTACCACACACTTTATCTGACAGCTTCGTCCATTGCCCTTGATAGAGATAGGGTAGAAGACAGCCAGTTCTAGGGGTGAACGTCGTGTGGTCTCCCGTTCACCCAAAGGGTAGAAGACATAGAATACTATAGTTATTTTTACGTGGGGTACCTGCCTTTGCTCAACCCCCACGTTCCTTCCATGAGGAAGTGATTGGGATACGCCCAATCAGCGCGCAAGTTGCATAACCGGCAGTCGTGCAATTGCTACCAGATTGCTCACTGGTAGGAGCGAGGTTGCCTATCCACCCTCTACTAGCTAAGACGCGCATAGTGACCGAGCAGTTGAAAAGACACGCTGCTCACCCGTCGGCACCTCCCCCGGTTGCGAAAGAGCGGGGCGAAGCACCTCGTCCAGCAATAGGACTATTCCCCAACATGACGCTGTTATCATGTGGGACCACTGCCCGATCGAATCCAACCTCAAATGTGGCAGGACTTGGTTTTTAAGCGGTTTTGCCACCCCGATCTACCAATTTTAGGCTTGGTGGGCCCTCGACAGAGCTTCTTTTAAGTCTACACGTTATAGACTCCCGGTGCGTACCCGAAATTGGTGAAGTTGTCTTAATAGTGAGAGGCTATGTATTCGCTTCAACTATCCTTAAGTGTAATGGCTTTCAGAGCTTCTCCCAATCACCGTACCCGGTTGCAATCCGGATCAAAGAGTGGCCGGGATAGCTCCTAAGCGCATTTACCTGGCGGCTTGCAGTTTCCCATCTGCCCAAAGGTCGGGATAAACCTCACTTCTAGTCACCGCACTAGAGATTCAGTCAAACAGCGGGTTCCTTTGGTGACCATAAATGACCTCAGTCAAACAGCGGGTTCCTTTGGAGACCTTACATGACCTAGGTCATGCAGCGGGTTCCTTGGTGACCATGAATGACCTCGGCCAAACAGCGGGTTCCATTGGTGACCATAAATGACCTCCTCCCTAGGCGAGATTCGAATCCGCCCACACCGGTCTCCTCTACCAGGGCTCCCCCTGATCGGTCAGAGTTACCGTCGAGAATTGTCACGAATTTCTCTACCACACACTTTTTATCCTGACTGCTTCATCCGTTGCCCGTCAGCGGGTTGGGGTAGAAGACAGCCAGTTCTAGGGGTGAACGTCGTGTGGTCTCCCGTCCACCCACAGGGTAGAAGACAGCGGGATACTTAGCTCCTTAAAAGACCCTGACGTCAGGTAAGATTCAATCCACCCACACCGGACCTCCTTGTTAACAGAGCTCCCCCTGCAACGTTTTAGGGTCATCGTCGAGAAACACTCCGGTGAAACGTAAACGCAACACCTCGGCATAACTCTACCACACATTTGATTCTGATCGCGTCATCCGTTACCCAGACAAGCCTGGGATGGGGTAGACAACGACCAGTTCTAAGGGTGAACGCCGTGTGGTCTGCCCTCAAGCTAGTCTCGAATCCTAGTGCTTCCCGACACCTCTAACAACTGCCCTCCCTCTGTCTTTGGGCTAGTCTCGGATACTAGGAATGAAGTCAGACATCTCAAACGACTGCTTGACCGTTCACCCAGATTTATCTGGATGCAGTCGAAACAAAGCATATACCACATTTTAAAAGAAAATCTGGAACATTGTCTGTACTAGTGTAGTGAGGCGACGTTACTTTTTAAACCTCGACTGTTTATCTGATTCTATCATTTTGCCAATTCGTGGGGGCATGCAATGTAAAATCTATTCTGTTTTGAAAACGCATTCGTTTGACATCATCATTCAGCGTAGATTTGTTAAAGATATGACTATAAATATATTTCTATTGTCGATACATTTAGCAGGCTACAAGAATATTTTTTCATATTGTGTGTGGAGAGAAAGAAATCTGCACAAATTTGAAAGATAACTAATTTCTTTACTATTGAGTTTAGATAAGTTGAAATTTTTAAACTGATGAGATGTTCATACAACAGAATGAACACCTTAGAAACTTTCGGTTATCGTCTTTTTCACAACCAAAAGAGACTGTAATTTTACTGCATGGTGCGGTTGGCTTTTTATTTATAGGTGTCGCATCGGGTACCATTTGGTGCTAATGTTAGTCATTGGTTTGTAAATAAGCCAGGATGATGTGCTTAGGTTTCACAGATGATTAGCTCCAGCTGATGACAGTACAACAAACTTGAAACAGTCTACCCTGAAGTATCACTTGTGAATTCTAGATATTTTATTATTACTGTGGGTTAATGGTGTTATAAATCTTCTATAGTTTAAATTTTCAATTTCTTTACGATGTTTTGTCTTTGCTCCCTACTAGTCTTACAAATGGCAAATTTGTTGAGTTTTTCGGAGTTTTTAGTTACTTTTTCTTTTTAAAAATCCCTGTCTTGAGGTCTTCTAATCTTTACAGCCAATTTTCGTTTGAGATTTTTATAATATTCACGCTATTGGTTGATTTATGGAATTGTCAAAAAGTTGTACCAGTTTATAAGAGTATTTTTACAAACCTTTTAGTAGGTATTTGATTGTAATTTAATATAAATCTTTAAGTTGCTAATGACAAACCTTTTTTGTAGTAAATGCTACCATACTTTATTGCAATATTGAATCTTTGACCTAGGATTTGTATTGTTTGATCGAGCTTCCCAGAAGCTGCATTCGCCAATACCTCATCTTTTTTTGGAAAGAGGTTATATGTCTTTCAAAATCTCATCTTTTCTAGTACGTATCTTTTTCTAATACAATACAAATATAACATAATAAATGTTGTTTCCAGAATTTCAATTTCAGAAAAATTTACAATAGAGAAGTCGCTGCAATAAATGAAGGTTCACTCCACTGGGTAATGAATAATTTTATATCCAGACGTAAAAAGTGTATTGAAGTTGGCGAGGGTCACTTAGATGGTCTAATCTTTAAAGATTAAGAAAATATCCACCCTGTTTGCCAAGTTTCAAAGATTAGGCTTAATTTCATCCAATAAATTTTAATAGTACTTATGGGTATAAGCTAATGCTCATGTATGTAGTAGAGGCATTTTACATACAAATCACTTGAAAAAATTAGAAATTATACGAATATACGAGAGCACTGCAATATGCGTCTACTCACACCGCATACATATGTGAAGTGACATATGTGAGTTGACATATGTGAGTTGACACATATGTCAATGAATGTTTTTGTTGTTTTTTTTTCAAGATTTTATCGTCTGCTATTTTCTTTAGAGAAGTTTTCAGATTGTCCATGACATTTCTGTTGTATGTTAAACACCTCCTCCATCGATTCAAGGAGTCGAATTATTATTTCTAGCATTTCTTTATTACCTACTTATATTCTTTTTCTTTAGAGCTGTGTCCGGTGCTGGTACCTGACTATTCTTTTTCTTTTCAATTGGTCACGGATGTTTTTGTTTGTTAGCCGTGTGTGTTGTACACTCTTCACTATATGAGTTGTCCGAGTCTTCAAAGCTACTTTCACGTGACATATTGCCATGCTTGTCTTTAATCTCACTTGTACGGCATCGCAAACTCATGTTTTTAGTTTTTTTTTACTTATTCCAAAATCAGCTTTTATTCCTGAAGGCCAAATGGACTTTTGCATTATCCACTGCATTTTTTTATTTAATATTAACAAAATACATATACTATCGGACAGACCAATTTTTTCATGGGTGCATCTAAGAATGTATATTCAATTAGTTTTAATTATAATCGATCATGTTAGATGTAAAAGTTTGATGTAAAAAATTAATTCAATGTGCAGTTAGGAGTTTTTCGATGAAACTACCAGTGGAATTTAATGGACGGGTTTTGTCTTTGAGATTAAAAGAAAAATTTTATTTACATTTTAGAACTTTTATTCCAGACTGTTACTCTGTTTAAACATTTACACGACTGTTTAGGCACTAGATTAGCCATTTCTTTTCTAAATTATTATTATTTTGTCTTGAATAATAATAATCGTTTTAACCACCTGAAGGTGATCCAGAACAAATTTCCTAACGACTTTTTCGATTAAACGAGTCCTACTATATTTCTTCGATTATCTGCATTTATCTTTGATCATGGGAAGATTGTAATCACATACAAATCTCTTTTAAGGGGTTCTATACCTGATATAGATTTGGTATTGCTTCGATTCTAAATAACAAAAATATAGGGGTAAACTGTAAAGTGAAACACACTGTATGTACTATTGTACTTTTAGCAAAGAATAATATATTATAAGAGGCGAAACTTTGCGCGGCGTCTTTGATCTCTCGCCATCAGTTTCAATGATCTTGGAACTCTTGGCCCTTTAACTAATTGCAGTACATTATAGAATGATATTTAGTATGTATTTAGTATACAAACTATAAATTACTTATTGAATGGTTTTTCACCAGTGGGAGTTAACATGTCTTTTAAACAGTAAACATTAGTAAACATTTATAATCACATAGATTACACTTAAATGGTTCTCACCAAAACATGTGTGTTTTAAGACTAACACTTTGAGTAACTTTTGAAAACATTTGTAGTCACACAAATTACTCTCAAATGGCTTCTCGCCACTATGAGTTAACAGGTGTGTTTTAAGATTAGATTACATCTATTTTTGAGGTTAAAGAATTAAAAAAAAATCAAACTAATACGGTACTTAAATAACACAATAGTTCGTCTTTCGGAAATCGAAAGAAGTGAATGTCGTTGTTATCGAAATAAAATGTATTCCTACAGTTCTTGTAAACACCCGCGGTGTTTACGTTTTTCTCCATTCATGTTTTGGTTCAACTATAAATGTTCAATTGTTTGTTTATTTAACTCTCATATCACCACAAAAGCACACTACACATGAACTGTTTGTCGCAATATGGGTACACTTTCACGGAACACAAACGGAAAACGAATTGACTTGACAGGTATAAAAGAATGAAAATAAGCATCCATCTTTGGCATTTCTGTGCTCCCGTCCAATGGCATCGCAACAAATTAAGAGCTAGACGAAAGTAACCGAGAATCGGCGATGGGCCCTTTAAAGTGGTTTTGCTATTCTATCTCTCTCGGGATTGAGGTTTCTCTACCAACTTTGCCTCTTATAATATCTACTCTTTGCTTTTAGTGTAAATGTATAAAAAGGCAGCACTGATTCTAATTAAGTTTTTATTGAATCTCACTGTTTTTCATTTGTAGACCTAATCACATTTAACCATATCTTTTGAAATATACAAACATAAATGCACAGTAGTTACCTTTAATGGATGAACAAACTGAGCTTAATAATTCTCCTTTATTAGAAGTGTTAGATATTTAGTTTTTGTATGTATTGTATCTAGTTACCTATTTTCTGTTTTTATCCTTACCAATGTGTATGGTTATCAATCTTATCTACCTTTGATAATGACATTTAATTTTGAAACAATTGTAAAGTTAAGAATTTATTAAAACTTGTGAAACTTTAACTAATTTCTTGATTTTTATTATATTTTACATCTAACCATACTTAACTTCAACAATTTCAAGTGAAAATGTTGTAATACACTGTAACAAAAATCATAGCACTCTGAATTCTATAATTAAGAAATGAACTAACATTTACTTTTATTGACAGATTATGACTGAAAATGAAGAAGCAAATAGTATGCTTCAAATAACCAAGGAAACACAAAATAGCCTCGCCTTAGAATTAGCAGATCTTAAAACACGTTATTTAGAAATAGAAGGCTTACTTCGAGATGCACAAGAACAATTACGGAAAGCAAGACGACGTAACATGCCAACAGCACGTAGCTCTTTCTTTCCATCATTAGGCGCTAATTGTCAAGTACCCTTTGATAGCTTACACAACGAACTTGAAATGTCTATACATTCAGAGTTTAGTATTGATTCTGGAATATCTACAACTGACCCTCTGTAAGTTAAACGCTTTTATTTTTACTCAAATAAATTACTAAATAAGTTGTTTATATATTACAGTCCACATTACAAGAGAGTATTTGACACAGTCAGGTACGCATCTCAAAGCTCTTTAAGTAGCGCCGATAGTATGAGCAGTTTAAGTTCAGGACCAGGCAATAATTACATGACTTCCATGGCAATGAGTGGTCCACGCATGAGTGTACGACCTCAGAACTACAAATTAAGGCGATCGTCTGGCTCATTATACAGTGGAAGTTCACTTGGTTACCCGAGTTTGGACTCGACTGGTCATTCGGATGCTGAATCTAGTCAGACGGATTCAGAAGATGGTTACCCGTAAGTCTTACTATACTTTTCATTGCTATTTTATTATCTTTTATTTTTAATAATAGAGGACCACCTAGGCAAGGAGTTCCTGGAGCGCCAGGTGCAGCTGATTTGGAAGCTGCTTTACGCCGGTTAAGTCCAGCAGAAGTTTTATCTAGGAGAACAAATTTGCAATACGGACCTACTTACAGTGGGTAAGAATGTATAAAACTGATTAAATAGGCCATAGTGCCGGTTAGAATAGAAAAGTTCCCTCGAGACAAGAAAGAGAGAGAAAAATGTTTAACCGATGCCATCTTGTAGATCTTTTGATGCTTATGTTAATTAAATGCAAAAGAGACAAAAATGTATGGAGAACAGGGAGAAATTATGGAACTATTTTTTTTCCTGTAAACATGCAAAATAAAGGCAAATATAACTAAAATGACTATAAATTATTGATATATGATAAAATTTTTGATATGTATCCAAGCTGGTACATTAATTACATCTTCTTTAGTTAATGAGCATCAGCATCAAAAGGAGACTAGTGAAACAAATTCCTTCATTGAGGATTTTATAATTTGGAAACTTTTCAGACTTAATCAGATTTGTCTTTTTAATTAATTAATAGCAATTTTCTATTGTTCAGATACGACAGTGATTCTTATCTTCCATATGGTTGTCGCACACCTGATAGTTTAATGTCTACTGGCTCTGGTAGCTACCCTGGTTGGAAGTTACCTGAGAAGCTACAAATTGTTAAACCTTTAGAAGGATCACAAACTCTACATCATTGGTCGCAACTTGCACAACCCACATTCAGTGGGCTTTTAGAAGAAAGGCCAGGAGTTAAAATAAGGTTACTCACTATTACATTATATTTTGATGAAATTAATTAAAAATTAGATTTTTATAAATAGAGGTGGAAAGGAGTTGGAAGATATGGGATTGGAATCGTATGTATTGAGTGATTTAGAAGAAGATGATGAATACACGAATCCAGGAAAAATCTTCGATACTTCAACTCCGATATATACACTGACTAATAGTACTGTAATGCATCCAGATGATGGTACCTTTACAACACCCAGTATAAGTGCTAGAGGTAGTAGGGTAGCATCAGTTTGTTCAAGTATTCAAAATTCTCCACCTCAAACGCCTGTTAGTAGAAGTAGAAGAAATTCAACTACTACATTTTCAACTACTTATGGACTTGCTAAAATGCTAAATGAAAGAGGTAAGATAACAATGCTTGATAATAAAATTGTAAAAATAAAAAGATAAAAACCAATTGTACTTACTACAACAAGTAGTAAAGAGAGATGGACACTGTCTTGTATTTTAAATGTGGTGAGAATTATTACAAAACCAGTTCGTTGAAGATTGGCTGCAATGCATAATTTGTGAGTTTTGGGTACGCGAAAGTTGTACTGAATTTGACGACATGTGTTCTAAATGTGGACAAAAGAAAAATGTAACATTTTTAAATTATACTGAAACAAAAGTTCCACGCATGGGCGTCAATGGTAATATTCAAATATTTACTCTAAACAAAGAACAGGTCTGTACTTATTTTACTTATGCTCCGACTAAGATCTCTTTTTGACGAATTGTATTGTATTGCTTCCTTAAGCTCATATATTGTAAAAAAAATAAAGGTTGTTGGAATAATAAGAAATATGGGCGCCACTCACTTAAAAGTCATTAAGATACATTGTCAGAATCCACAAATACGAATAGATTCTGATTAGATTGATTGAATTGAGTAGACCAATCGTAGTTAGTCAGGTTGACGTTAAGTAGGTTAATATGAATGAATAACTTTAAAAAATGATTGGTACAACATTATCACAACCATACCTAGTTTAATTTGTATTTATTCGTTGAACAAACAAAAAAATATCTTGTCTTTAAAGATAATGTAAAAACATTCTTGATGAGGTTCTATTAGTGGTCTCTGGTTATAAAAGAATATTGCTTCAATAGCAATAAGTTTTTCAAAAATAGGTACAAATAAATTTTATTTACAGAACTTACTTATAAGATACAGTCTATCAACTAACCTTGGTTAAATCGGTAAATTTTACAGTCCATTAAACCACAAATAGCACCACACAATAATGCCTCTTTATTCACGTAAACTGTAGGTACGAAGTACCTCGCACATTATAAATGTAGAACTTTGGATCACTGGTGTAAATGCTGAAGTTATAACCGTTGATTATAAACTAAAATTTGCTGGAATTATGACTCGCATAACTTGACACCAGCCTTTCAAAAATAAAATTTTGAACCCATATAAAACCATTAGAAATGTCTATTATTTCCAGGTTTTAACATTGACACAAATTTAATTACCAGAAGGTTGCATTGTTTTAACGCATTAATATTTTGATCTAGCACAAAATTCTGCAATCCCACTATATTAGTATTATTGCAACAGAAAACAAAGAAATGAAGTTTATTAAAGCTTTAAATTTCAATTTATTATTGAATTCCCTTCACAAATCATCAATAACGGCACACTGGATTAATTATTAATTTTATTAACACGAAGGGCTAAACTGTAATATGAAGCACTTAAGCTTTTCTTTACTATTATAATAATAATAATAATTGCTACAACCCATATCCTGGAAACCAGGCCACAGAAGCTATAAGCTTGTGCGGGAGGGAGGGGGCAATTATTTATATTACGTAGGCCCTACGTGCGGCTACAGCCGACTTACAGATGGAACAGCGCAAATCCCACATTTGTGTCACAGCTAAGGAAAACTGCAGAAAACCTTAACCAGATCTGCCAGCTCCGGGAGTCGATCTCGAGCCGCTTGGGTGAAAGTCCAGCATGCTAGACATTACACTACCAAGGCTGTGTAACAGACGGAACAGAAAAACAAAATGATATCGGAAACAAACTTATTCGCACTTGGTGGACCATATCAGAATCTCGCGGGTTCTACTTGGTGAATTATCGGAGACTTTCCAGTGCGTTCTGCTTAATGAATTGTCAGAGACCCTTTATCGACTCCTGTCTTTGACTGACTGTCTTAGGGATGCAAAACTATCTTCACTCTTTTAAATCAAAAGAGGGAAATATATAAACACCCTATCAAATGCCAAAATGACGTACTCCGCACCAATGGGAAAATATCTTGTAGAATATATTCGATAGGTATTTACAGAACAACAACATGTTGCCCTGCAATAGTGCAGACTTGTTTTTAATCTGCATATTTTAAAGAATCTATTTAACAGACACGAAATAAACACGCAGTAGAAACATAAATTTGGTTTAAATAAATTTTAACATTATTATAGTTGTAATAATATCTGCAATTTTTAAAAAAGCAAAATATATTCATATATACAGGGCCGTATCAAGATTATTTTTAATAAATACATTTTCAAATGTATTAAAATGGATCTTGAAATTTAAGCATGTTACAAAATGAAAGAGCTTAAAGAAGCAAATTTATGAGAAAATTGAAAGGACAGAGACAGTCCAACGCTGACAATCTTTCCTCTACTACTAAGTATAGTAATTTTAAAATAGTGATTGTCTTTTCAATGTTCTAGTGATTTAAGTTTGTATTAAACTTTTAAAAACATTTGCAGAAATCAAAATACAGTAGAATTCGATTATCTGGACTTCAGTAATCCGGATCCTCAATGATTCAGACACGTGGAGGCCAGCTTGTGAGATGCTTTTTCCTATTTAAAAAGTTTTTTCCCCTATTTATTTCAATTTTTTCTGTGATTTGGTTGGTTTTTCCATTATAACGAACCCTTAAATCCCAATTAATCCGGATAATGGAGTTCTACTGTAGTTTTATATTTATCGCTTTCTAAAAAAAGTAAAGTCAACTCTCCCTAAATTTGGCGAAGTTTCGAATTTTTTGCAAAAAAAATCTTAATTTTTGATTAAAATCGAATTTCCTAAAACCTCGTTTTTGTAGTTTTTTGTTTTTAGACCTGAGATAAGTAAAAGAATACTATAAAAATGTGTTTACTTGGCATAGCAGTCGCCGGAGCTTAGGGGGTAGCATCCATTTTCATGGGAAACCAATCAATTTACAACCTCTACTGTTTTGTTTATTCTACAATTAGAGCAAATTCAGTCAAGCTATTACAAGGAAATTTAAAAATTGTACAACATTCAAACAATAGTAAAATATATTTTTTCGCTGTTTGACCTCCTTGTTTGAAAGTTGGCATTATTCTGAGTCAATGCAAACTGGACGGTACAAATCGGGGGCTGCCTGTATATATTTCTAATCTAGAGTATAGTCTATGTCTAGAGTAGTTACAACCACGTCTATTTTTTTTCCAAACAGGAATTAAGGCTGTAACACCATCAGCATACAACACTCCATGTGGAGCTAACAGTTTTACACCTACAGCAACACCATGCAACAGTCCTGATGGATCACCTTCATCAACCCGTAGTGCTTCTCCTGAACCATACGAAGCATTTAGCTTACCTCAGTTGATACTTAGTTCAGTCCCATTTTTACAGCAAACTGTAGGAGGTGGTGCTAAGAAGAAGGTTCTTCCGGAGAAGAAGAGAGGAAAACTTACCAAAGAAGGAGTAAATAAATTACTTTTTTCTATTTTTTAATTTTTTAATACGATTGTTAATGCAATAGAGTCTGGTTAGAAAAATTGAACGTATTGGTATTGGAAACTTAATGGGCACACCTGGAGCACTGTCTATTTCTGCTGGAATGTATGCTCGTCCAGCACTTACTAGTCCAATGGCACAATTAACTTGTTTACTTCCAAGCCATAGTAGTGAAAATCTAACAACACAAAATGAATCAAAGACTAAACAGATATCAAACCTAATGCAATCACCATCCACTGGTAAATTTAATGATGCAATAAATATTTTTTGTAAAAGAAATTGCGCATTTTAATATTTAATTTACAGGAAAACCACCAACAAATCTTGGTGTACCAGGAAAACCAGGTAGTGGAGCATTAAATCGAAGGTTGGGACAATTAAACTCGCGTAAGCAAAGAAGGCAAGGAGTAACACGTCCTGATTTAGGTACAGTTTCCACCAAGAAACCTCCTGAACCTGAGCAAGCTTCAACATTAGGGACATTAAGTTCATTGTTGTTTGGTCGTAAAGGTGGATTGTTTTAGATAAATTAGGGTTTGTTGTCATCTTTGTTTCTTACTTTACTGATAAAATTGTGAGAGGTAAGAAAGGATGTACTTTATCGTAGTTGGCAGACGACTTAAATACTGTGATAGAAAAAAAAGGTAAGCTTAAGAGAAAATATATTTACCACTTTTTGGTAAAGTATAGGTCTGATAATGTAACAATAATTCATAATGATGTAACAATTCATGTGAGTGACAATGGCAGTGCAGGAGCTAAATTTTGTTGTTCTTCTTAATAATTAAGAATTTAGGACCATTAATGTTGATGAACATGGAAGTATCCATGGTTTTAATAAGATATCTGTGTATAAGACATAATCAGAAAATTGAAAGCATTATACATACTATATAAACTAGCAGTATTCTTTTCCTTTTTGTAAGTTTTTGAAGTATCTCATTTTATTAAAGCATGTTGTAAACATTTGTTTTTTAATGCACATTACTTTTGTAAATATGGCAAGCATTTAACGTTACCTAAATATCATTCATTCAATAAAATAAGCAAGCAAACTATTTGTAGTAAATATGCATAATTCCTAGTAGAAATTCGCATAATTATGTCTAGCTCTATAAACTAACTATGAAGTTTTAATTTTTTTAATCTAGTCCATTATTAGTATTAATAATTGAGATGTATTTTGTATCATGAGAAATTTAACGAATTTGATATTTGTCCCATTCGATGTGGCCTATTCAAGGAGATAAATATTTCTTATATTTTTCTTTTTACAATTCTTGTCAAGGTTGTTTTTGATTTGTATGAAGGTACTACCAAAATCGAAATATGTTGCTACACTGATTTCCAGTTGCATTTTTTTTAACATAACCAATACTGTCAAGAAACTACCTTTACATCAAAATGTTAAAATATTTTTAAAAAATGGTGGCAGTAATTAAATAGCATTCAACTTTTATCCAGAAGTGAAAATAGAAATCTTAGGTTAGGGCCATACTGAAGGCGATTTGCTTAGATCTTGTAAGCGACATGGTATCCATCTAGAAATCGATTTAACATGTTTTTTGCAGTTTGCGATTTGCGTAGAGATCTTCAATACTGCGTTAAATTTCGTTCTGTCAGCAATGCCGTTGTCAAGTCTCTTAAAAAAGATGTTACTGTTAGAAAACATATCTTTGAGATTTGACGACTTGCCTCTTGTAACAAGATTGTACTGGATTCATGCCTTCAACAAGTTCCACGATAAACGTGGAACCCACAACGCTCTTCTATAATAGACGGCACTAATAACTTCTTCACTGCTCATTATTAAATGCAAAATTTAATCTTCTCTACAACACGGCTTCCCTATAGCTAAAATGCGCGATTTTAACCAACATGTTGAATCGCTAAGTGGCACCGTGCACAGTTTAGAAATATAGCAACCTTCTAAGCACATGCAATATGGATGCTCCAATAAGTTGTACCGTGTTTTTATTAATTGCTTACCAGCCAAGAAAACCGCTTACCTCTACCCTCTAAGCAAATCGCCTGCAGTGTGGTCCTAACCTTACTGATACCCTTACATCTTGGGAAATATGTTTAACTTTAGTCAAAGAAAATCTCTACAGTTCCAAATGTGTTATTATCAAGACTGAAAACTTGCATGGGATTTTAAAAAATGCATATAGGACGACAAGGTACAACATACCTTAGTCACTTTCTGGATATTTTGGTTTTACGTGACATTTAAAAAAAAAAGATTTGTTAATTTCGGTTTCCATTTCAAATTCAATTTTTTAAAATTAAGATGCCATACACCATATTCAATGATTCAGTACATTGAACAAATAAAACCTGCTGAATAGTACCATTGAGTGTACTTTGCTGCTTTGTAGATGCGGTATTCGGAACTTTGTATGTCCAGTACAGTGGCGTGCGGTGAAAATTTAGGCTAGGGAAGCAACCACGATTTTAATTATAATACACCTAGGTACAGGCGCGGATTAACGGGGAGGGAATAATCCCCCCCCCCAATTGAGAAATAAGTTTACATAGAATAGAAACAAATAATGTTTGTTTAATTATTATTTATTAAAACAATTATTTTTCCAAAGATTTCCCCCTCGAAGTACTTCTCTGGATCCGCCCCTGCTAGGTACAATAAAAAACAGTGTTATAATTATTAAGCTTAAAAGTTTTTCAAAGAAGCACTTTTACACTTTATACTTATGGAATTTGTTGACTATCATTCTTTATTTTAAAAAAAACTACTACTACGTATCAATTTTCCGGTCTTTCTTAGCAAAATACTGATACAGGTTTTAATCTTGTTGTTAAATTTGAAAGATCTGGTTTTGATCTGCCTTTCTTAATAATTTGTAATTTCTCTCCAAAACTGTATGCGAAAAATTCCTTATTAATAATTTACAAACTGAACAAAAAACCGTCCCGATTCGGCTATATCGAAGGTACTCGAACCTTTCACCGAAGCAGTTGAATTTGCAGTCGTGACGATAATGCAATTTTAAATTTGCATACAGGCAAACTAAATAGAACTATTTGTCTTTAAAAAAATACAACTTATAAATTAAAATAATAAAATGCGACAAAATACAGTCTCATTCGCAGATTTACATTAGTTAAGTAACACTAAATCGAACAAATAACCAAATTATAATAAATAAACATTTGGGAACGAAGCACAATAAAAATTACGACCAAACAATGTTAACCAGCCAAACAGCATCCGTCTATTATAACACCCCGCGCTCGCTGATTCACGCCAAGGTTAAGAGAAGAGCATTTGTAAGCAGTGCTTATATGAAGTGTATGTATTACATTTGAATCGGTATTACCTTTCCGTGCAAGTTTAATGAGCCTAATTTAAAATAGTACTCTAAATAATTATACTTTTTGCTGTACAGAGTTGATATTGAGCTTTAATTTGATAAATATTTCAATTTAAATAAATGATAACCATAATTTTACAAAAGTATTTTTGTTAGCATTGTTTTTATTTTTAATAAATTCTCAAGGCAAGCATTGCTTCCATGGACCGCACGCCACTGGTCCAATAGCATTTATAAGCTATTTCTTAGTAAGAACATTGCATTTGAATGTTTTTATTATAAATTGTATATTACAACTTATGTATAAGTCAACATCTTCATCTGACAGAAAGTTATAAACTAGAAACTTTTCCATTTTTCCAAGTGAAGATTCATTCCAAAACATAATCACAAATTATAACATCATTATCAAGCCGTTTCAATCCCGTTGATGGGCAAAGGTAAATTATAACATGTTCATTAAACTAAAACTGGCTTTGGAATCAACGTTAGTATATCTCAATTGGAAAGTGTTGATGTCATAGAGATATAAAATATTCTTAAATGTGTTTTCGGAGAGTTTTAGTTTTGAAAGCGTGAATTTGTAGTCTGCCATGTAACAACATTGCAGTCAGTTGTTAGTTCGTGTTGTTGTTCAAATTCTTTTGTTACATACAACTTTGTTACGGCTGACCCTTCAAATGTCAAACTGATTTTTATTTTTTACTTTCTCTGTAATAGTGGTTGGAAATCTTTTCCCCTCCACTCTAAACTTCTTAATCAGAAACAGGTTCTCGTTAATTTTATCATACTTATCTTGAGTGATTTGATGCACATCTTTTAAATTACGAGCCAATGTTACTTACATAAACAAGAGTTTTTAATGTATTGTCACAAGAAGAAATCGCATAGTTAGTGTTAAATTGCACAATCTTGGAGGTCATGTAATAGTTGCATTTAAACTAATAATGTGACAATCAAAGAACTCCCTAAAAAAACTCTTAGGAGGTGCTTACATCTACAAACTTTAATAGAACTGTCAGCTTACCCTTCTCGATTCTCTGATTACACTATTACATCAAACAATAAATGAACGTACAGAATCTCATACTCAAATTATACCATAACATTTGAGGTTATGTTTGCTAATATGCAATATGGACAAACAAATAAAAACTAATTTAGTAATTACTGCACCTGTAGTTACAAGTGTAATAGTGATGATAACGAAGCCAATCATGCTATCATAATCACGAAGGATTTGCACATTGATGTTTAATTTTAAAATACTGATTAACAATAGACTTGTATATAAGTCTGCAAAAAATTTATTATCGAGTTTCAAGGTTGTTCAATAAGATATTAAAAAGTTTCAGATTATTTTCACAAGTAATTCATCCAGTCCTCTTTCACTAGATCACAAAAATGTTGTCGGGTTACTTTATTTAAATACTCTGATAAGATATATGAACACTACCCTATGACAGAGTGCACATTCGAGTAGTTTTATATCATTCGGAACAATGTGATTGAATAAAAGTAAACGCTTGAAGCTTTTGAAGAGCAGTGAGCAGTTGCTCCACCTTCTTGGAAATAACACAAAGGGTGTTTAGATCTTATTGTGGCATCATTCTGCAGTTTGCATTAAAAAAAAGTGATACTTTAAGCTTCTAAAGTCCGTTCGTTGAGACCTGTCGCAGGACGTAAACACACTTGAAGTTAGCTGACCCTTGAAGCTCCTTTTACGATGATGCACGTTTGCGTACCGTGTGTGCTTAACGCGCTTTTACGGTTGCAGCATAATATGGAATGGAAAGTGATTACATTATACGTGTTTCTGCATTTATGTAAAGTAGTTTAAGCGTTAATGCGACCATGTGCGCGCCTTACCAATAGCATCGCTTATAGTTTGTTTAGTGCAAGTGTATTTTGGTCATGCGACAGGTCTCGGTGAACGGACCTTAACAAAAGATTTAAAAAGTAAATATTTTGAAAACAACTTGCTAGTAAAAAGGCTTTTTGTTCGAGTGTCTAAATCATGATGGAAATATAAAAATTATTAATCGCATAATAAACAGTCAAGTCTGGTTCTAAAAGAAACTAATTTAAAGCAATAAATGACATGGATGGAACGCTAAACCAACAATAATTGAGATTATATATAGAACAAACAAATATATTAGGATCAAATTTGACTTGAAGCATTCTGGAACAAGCTTTTCGGAAATGAAATATAAACATCAAATTATTTTTAGATTAAAGTTTATTTACAACTTTATGCACTATCAACTAACTAGTATTCTACATAGGGGTTTAAACTGCTGCAAAATTGTGTTACTTTGCTTTCCAAATAGGCATTTTAATCACTGATTTTTGTTAACTGTGCTATTAGAAGCAGATGTGCATTAATTTCTCATGAACTGCTGCAAGTTTTTGTTAATGAACATATAATTCTGTTATAAACCAAACAGAAATCTTGGAACATATCGTTCAGAGAGACAAGTTTTGAACAATTTGAGATGATTTATGTTTATCCAGACTGTATAGGTTTTATAAGTGTGGCAACTAAAATAAACAAATTAAGGATGCATCTTTAGATTCAGAAAGTCATATAGAATTACCATGTCTAGAAATAAATAGGGTGTTTCAAGATTTCAAAATCGATATAATATCCAGAAAGGCGAGAAATCATTTGTAATCAATTTACATACACGTGTTACTCGCATCTGCTGTCGACTTCTGGTGTTCCCAAAACGAACAATTTTATAAGCATAGTGTGCACAATTTATGCCTTTTGAAGCATTGACAAAATCTTGGCTACCGCCCGGTAGCACCACTTTTGTTTTTTGTTCTAGTTTTATATATACATGAACTTTATATTTAAATTTTTTATATTTTGTTTATACAAAAAGTGACAAATGTTTATAAAGTTTTTAAAATGTATTACTTGTTGGATACTTTGCTGACCTGAACACTACGCCGACCGTAAGCGGTAAACATTTTGCCGACTGTGTCTCTAACTAAAGTTCTAATTAAAATGAACAAGAAAAAAGATAGCTTTATCTCATTCTAATAGGTGGAAAAAGATTAGAATTGGTCACCCTGGTAATTAAACATGTCATTAACTTAATAGTAAGATGTGAATACGACCCAACGAGTTTAATATTTTCCAATTTTCTATTATATTACATTACTTTTCAACACATTACCTTCCAACAGTCAAGTTAACTACAACTAGGATTATAAATGAGAAGAGTAAAATTGGAGAATATTCTAGCATTTTCAGAATTTTGAGAATAGAATTTCTCAACACTACCTCCATAGCACAAAATCTAACTCAGATTAAAAATTAACTCTAAAAATGTACCAAAATGCCACAGAATGTGTTTAATTTGCGTTAACAATTGGCAGATCTAAGTTTTTACAAGCATTTTAAAATTTCTATATAGACATCCTGATCTGGTTTGCATCCACCCAGAAAGAATTTTTGCTGATGATTGCTCTGAAAAGTATCGATTTTGCATGCAAAAAACATGCAAAAGCATTGAGAACTGCGATTACATTCCCATAACTTAAGTGTGTGCACTCATAAATAATAATAATTACAAAAATAGCAAATTTAGTGATATTTTCCTATTTCAGTGCGGACAGATCCAGGCCGGATAAGAAAAGTCATACCGTTCAGAAAGTTAGAATGCTATATTATATGCAAACAGTAGATTTAATGACACTGAACAATTACTAACAATAATTGCTGTGATGTTATGTCATATGAATTTGCTAAAACACCAAATAACCATCACATATTCGGGAGTTTGGAGACATAAAGTGGCAGCTTATTTTTAAAATCAGGAGGAACATTGAAAAATGGAATGGCCCTTTTTGTTATTATCAACAGGTTTATGAATTAATTTAATCATGGAAGGACCAAGTGTGTACAGAAGTTTTTATCTGTGTTGAAAAGATCTTTATTCAACACTACACAATACATTAGTATATAACCTTACAAATTTGTAAACATTCCTAACATTTGCAACTTTTCCGTGTCAGCTGTTTCTCATTGCATACTCTGGATGAGCAATTATAGAGTAATAGTAGAGTGCTTCGTGCTTTGAAACTCACTTAAAAATGAATTCTGTGGAGGCTTCGGGGTTCCAAGCTGAAAATTATACCGAATGAAACTTAGGTCTTAATGCAGTGATGGTGCACCTTTTTGAGAAGTGGGTCAGATTTTGTTCATTATTTTTAACTCCCCTGCAACCTTAAAAGTAGCGCATGCAAGTCGGTTGCATGCAGTATTTGTTTGCTGCGCGCAGTCAAAAAAGTAGCCGTGTGTGAATTAAGTTTTTAAGAGTTGCGATGGCTGCAAAAAATTTATATTTGGTTGAAACTTTTGCAGCGGCTGCGCCTGCAGTATCAATCTACTTCTGATGTGGAGTGTCTGTTTTGTTTTTTGTTAAAGGTGTCACCTTTCTCAATAATGCAAAAATTACTTTGTTATGCATTTTTCTAAACGTAATTACGTTGTAAAGATGTTATCCATTTAGCATGTGGATCTTGAAATTTCATTTTTATAATAAATAGTATAGCGAAATATTTTAATGCAAAGTGGAATCAGATTTACTTTCATTTATTTAAAGAATTAAATAAAATTTCAAAAACAAACACCCCCGTTCAACAGAGCAGATCATTTTCTTTCAGAAAATTGTCAGTATTTGTTTTTAACTTCAAAGATGGCCCCGATTTCGTAACAAATTTAAATCCCCTTAATAAGAGAACAGCTAATAAACTGTTGCAGTTAGCTTTGTCTTGCTATTATAATTACACCCATATTGGACACAAATTAATGTTTCTTATTAATTCAAACTTGTTAAAAACCGATAAGCACAAGACGAAACACCAAGGAATCATAAAATATAATAATAATAGAATACTGCATCTATGCTGCAGCTGTTGGTTGCACGCTGGAAAAGCGTGTTGTGTGTGAACACTATTGCAGCTTTTTATTAGGCTTGCAGTTTTAAAGGGTAGCTGCAGTAGAAAAACTTGCATGCTGCGTGCTACTTTTAGGATATGTATGAACACCTCGCGAAACTTTTGCAGCTGCAACTCTAAAACTGCGCTGCAAAAGTAGCCGTGTGTGATCTTAGCTTAAGTCAGTGGCGTCACTTAGAAGGGGGGGGGGGTAAAAAGGTTACCAATAATTTGGAAACACCGAAAATTTGTTAACAAAAAAGCTTTTAAGTATGTTGAGTCTAATTTATATCTGTTTTTATAACTTCTGTGTGTTTTTATAGTATGAAATTAAATGTAGCATATTTTTTTCTATTTAAATTCAGCTTTTATTTTATCAAAATTACAGCCTGAATTTATGGATTTTTGAATACTAATACATGGGTGACAAAAACGTTGTTAAAGAAATCACTCTTCCAATTAGAAATTTTAATTTCTATCTAGTATAGCTCTGGAAAGATTAAAAATTGTTACTGTTTATATAAAAAGTCATTATTATGACTTGACTGATTATATAAAATTATATTATATTATATAAAAAAACGTTGTTATAAATTAGAGCGTTACGTAAACGCAACATTGGCTTGATGAGTAACACAAAATTACATGTCCTGCATTATTAAGAATTCCTGAATTTCTGGTGTTAAATGATGGTCTCTGAGTTATGGTTGTAGTGTTGTTTCTTGTACAAGTATTTACTTGCACAAGAAACAACAAATTTCAAGTACATTTATATTCGAAAAAGGATATAGGATACTACTCCAATTGGACACAATGCCGACCATGGACACTTTGTCGACCGTGGACACTTTGCTGACCATGGGTACTACGCCGACCGCAAGCGGTGGACACTATGCCGGCCGCAAACGGTGGTCACTTTGCCAATCGTGGACAACCTAAGGTCATATTGTAGAAAACATCTCGGAGATTATATTTGTGAAAACCATATCAAAATTGACCAACAGATTAATTAGTTTTAGCTTTAGAGGAACTTTATGTGTGTATGCACATCAGGATTGTAACTATGAACGGCTCTTAAGGGTCTCCCATTTGTGACCGGCGCTGTGTCGAGGATCGGCGAGGCGTGCAGCAATATTTATTTTAAGGGGTCGGCGTCGTCTCCACGTTCGGCAAAGTGTCCACAGCTTGCGGTCGGCAAAGTGTGCACCGCTTGCGGTTGTCGTAGTGTCCATGGTCGGCAAAGTGTCCACAGGATGCGGTCGGCGTACTTTCCAGGGTCGGCAAAATATCCACAGCTTTCGGTCGGTGTAGTGTCTACGGTCGGGAAAGTGTCCAGTAGCAAGATTTATTTGAAGGGTTGGCTTAGTGTCGACGGCCGGCAAAGTGTTCAAAACCGCCAGTCAGCATAGTATCCACAGTGGGCGTTGTGTCCCCGGTCGGCATTGTGCATTGGCGTAAGTGCTATCCACCCAATCTTGCGTTTACGCAACGTTAAATTTTTTTATGCTCTAATATATTATTTAATTTTTTTTGTATTAAACAGCTTCAGTTAATGTTAATAAAAATATCAAAACACAAAAAAAACTAATTTGTAGTTTTTCTTTAGTAGTGGTTTTAAATGGGTTAATGAACATAGTTACAGATATGTGTATGTATAATAAAGTTGATAAAAGTATATTTAATGTGAAATCTGCTGTTGCTTATTTTCAGATAGTTTCCTAATATTAGGTTCATATTCCGTATTCATTAGTTTAACGCATTTCGCAGTCAATTCATTTCAAAGTTTATTTCTGTTGGTAGATTTTTCAAAATTCATTGAGGAACAATCTTTCACACGAATATGTGGACCCAAATATCGTTAAAAGAGCAGTAGCAAGTTTTTTCATTGATATAAAATTGTTTGGTAAAGAATCCTATACGTTTAATATAATATTTTCAACTTTTATTGTGGAATCATTATTATCTGCACTACTTTAAGAAATTTTTCCTTCTACTTCGGAAATCAACTTTTTAAATTTATTTTTTCACACTACACTACTTTGTAATTCAACCAATTTTAATATTTTTGATTGTCTGTTCTCTCTTTTATGATATAAAAAATATTTTTATAAAAATCAACGCGTGGGTCACTTAAAAACCTTTCTTGGATCAGTGTCTGACATAATGATTTGAAATTCTAAAATAACATTGGCGCTTATGGGGCCAAATACTACATACAAGCGTATATTTTAGTTCGAACTCTCTTGAAATACATTTCAATTTTAATAAATCCGCAATTTACATCGCCCTATCTTCGAAACAAAAGTCTAAATCGAAAAAAATATTCTTTATAAAATTTTGACTAAGATAAGATAATAAGATTTGATAAGATTTTGAAATTCAATATAATAAAATAATGAACATTGAAAGCTTGAAACTGAAAACAAATCAAAAGAATGCAAATTGAACATGTTCTTTAAAAATGATATGATCGAGTGAGATGGAGCTGCGTAGAAAGTGAGATGCTTGCTAGTGTGATGCAGACTGGCCAAGCGTTAGCGTGTGTTTGGAAAAGCAATATTTTCTACATTTATTGAATATTTTCTTTACAATTACTCGTAAAAATATAATTCACTCTTCACTGTCTTCTACATAGATAGGCCAAAATTATATAAGACTACTTTTTTCGATTTAGACTTTCATTTTGAAGATAGGGAATGTAAACTGCAGATTTCTTAAAATTGAAATGTATTTCGAGGCAGTTCGAACCGAGATATGCGCTTGTTTGTAGTATTTGGCCCCATAAGTGCCAATGTTATTTTAGAATTTCAAATCATTATAAAAATGTATATGCTACAAAACTATTTCTAAATTTTCTACAATACAATGCTTTTTTTTCTATTTTACGACCATGTACAAATCTCAAATTTCAAGTTTAGTGCCCTTTGCCATGGTGCGATTTTTGACAAATTTTGGATTGAGAACCATTAGGACCTAAGCTTCATTCGGTATAATTTTCAGCTTGTAACCTCGAGACCCCCACAGATGTTAAAAATAAGTTCTGCCGGGCACTCTACTATAACTAATATAATCAAGTATGAATTTTGAACACTTTGAGAGCAAATCAAGAACGATAAATTGAAAATGCTATGAATAGAAATTAATTGAACTGTCAGAATTGTTTTGGTGTTTATGATAGCTAACTAGATACGACAGGTGCTAACTGATCATGTACCAACTTCATTAAATAATCAATCATATTGACCCACATGATACTATTGTATTAAATGTATAAAACCACATTATGCTGATTGCTGCCTCAATATTTTATTTAAAAATCATTGGAGAACCTTCCTGTATCATGTATCAAAAGCGTTTTTGCTAGAAGTTATAATTGGTTATTAAGAGATTATCTAAATAAGAATAGCATTAAATATGCTTTATTAACAATTAATAAACAATAAACAAGCAGAAATCACCGTTGTATATTGGCTTCAGTGAAATCTTGCTTGCAAGTTTCACTAAATCCAAAACATGATAATTAGTTTATCAACTTTTGATCTGTTCATTTAAATATGAAGTTTACATCATTTCTTTTTCTGGTAATTTAACCTGAATTCGTATATTCTTAATCAGACATTAAACTCCCTTAACTTAGAGATTGGTACACCTCATCATCATGCGCACAAACAAATGTGTGAAAGTGTACTTTCGTTGCCCAGCAACAACATATTTCTGAACACCTGAAATAAATTCAGAGGCATCGCTTTGTTTGTTGGAGTCATATTTTTATACGTGTGTTCGTTATGGTTTATCATCAGTGTTTGCTAAATTCTTATTCTTTTGCACCGCTGTGTAATTAATAGGTAGTATTAGCATATTTAGTCGTTTATTATTCAGACAAGAACATTCTAAGCTGATACACGCCACTGGCAACAGCTGTACTCTGTCCGTCATAATCGTGCAGAATTGATGCGTGACTGTCACTTTCTCTAAGGTAATGGAGTTTACTCACTTATTGAAATATATTACAATTGGCTGCTTTTAAAATAATTGTATTCATGATAAAACTAGCAGCATGTACATTCTGTAAATGATATTAAAAGAAAAAACCTACTAAATAAGTATATTATATTACAATCGAAGGTATTACTGACCTGTTAGAAACCGATGAAGGATAAATGCATCGATAGATAGTATATAGGTATTTATTTTTTAGACTTGTAATAGACTAGAAAATTGAAACTTAAAATTTATAGAATTATTTAGCAAATTGTATTGAAGTACATACATAAAGTGTAGGTAATTTCATTAAAGTTATACTTGCTTTCAGGATATGTTTTTCTTTTAAGTTGAAAACCACTCATTTTCCTTTACATTGTAAAAAGAAACAAAAATATTGTACATTATTAATATAGAACCGATTGCTTATTGTAATCTTTATAGATTTGTGATGCATTTGTAAAGAAAAGAAATGTTTTGTAGCTTTTTAATACTCTAAACTAACTTCTTGAATGAAATTATCTTCTTATATTTTTTCATGTAGTTTCTTTTTGTTTTGAAGATTATAAAAATTGCAAATATAACCTTGTTTTGTTAAAGAACTTCTCCTATCCTGATTTACTTTTCATATTAAAACTTATTTTGTATCTTATGGTGAAACCTGCAATTCTGTTACTGTATGAAATGCAAATGGTTGTGGCCAAATATTTGCCTGCAACATTGGAAATCGCATATTACTTAGGACACATTGAAATATTGGCTTTCTTAAATAGTTGAACGGACAATGTTACTAAGACTTTATGAAGATTATTCAAAAAGCAGCTCGTTTGCCTAATTTAACTTCTTTTTATTAAATCAGTTTAAAGACTGTTCTTAAAAATGTTTATATGTAGTTATAAATTCAAATATTTATAGTTTTTAAATGAGCAATAGAAAGAAGTGAAGTTAAGTAACCAGACTCCTCTCTGAATGTGTGTCCTAAATAATATGCGATTTCCCAAGTTTCACACAATGATGCAGCATCCAGTGTAGTAAAAACAAGTTATGTCCCAAGGTGGTTGCTAAAGATGTGAACAAACTTTATTAGACAAAAGCAATGAACAATTTACATACTCTATGTTTAGAGTGCTAAAAAAATGTAGAAATGTAGCAAGAGCTTTAGTCATAATGGAGGTATAATATGCGATTTCCCAAGTTTCACACAATGATGCAGCATCCAGTGTAGTAAAAACAAGTTATGTCCCAAGGTGGTTGCTAAAGATGTGAACAAACTTTATTAGACAAAAGGAATGAACAATTTACATACTCTATGTTTAGAGTGCTAAAAAAATGTAGAAATGTAGCAAGAGCTTTAGTCATAACGTAGGTTACAACATAAGGGATAAAATTGCTTCCTTATGGGAAAACTTAGTAATTCGAAAATAACTCGTATGAAATAGCAAATAAAAAACATGATGTCACCATATATATTTGTTGTGGCATCCCGTCACAGTCACTATTTGATACAATTTTGACGTCACTACAACAAATATGGAGATGACATTATTATGATTTTTATACAAAAACTAGTGCTGTTTCGTTTGATGTATACTGATATCTAAGGTAGAAGAATAGTCTTGAGTATAGTGGCTACAAAACTGAATTAAGTCTGCTTATTTACATCCATAGTAAATGAAATCTTTTGGAGCACCATAATTTACAATGGAGTCCTGGATCAAGTATTGTATATTTATGCAGATACCTGTGGTTAAAGTTACAAATGACAAGTAGATGTAAGTAATGTTTAAGTAAGTTATGGTTACCATGATGCCATCTCCATCACCTGAAGTGATGTCACAATTATGGGCTGTTCCCAGGTGAGTAGTATAGTTGGGTGGTTTCAGTGACGATCAGATGGCATGTCCATCCGAAGCATGATATGTTAGTTCTTATAGGTCTTTCAAGGTTATTCCTTTAGACGAAGAAATATTAGATGCATTATTTTCATAGTTGCCCGTCAAGGCTGACCATTGTGTGATCAGCTATGTTTCATTGGAGTAGTCCTGACATCATATGCATCAGCTGCTTAACTTTATTGCTTTTATTTCGTCAAATTCAGAATTACCTTTGAAGGTTGATCCTGAAGAATAGTACACAGTATCTATCCTAGTCTTGCACTATAGAGCACAAAAACCTTTTAGCATAACTTCAAAATTTAATTGCAATACATTTCAGTGCTAACTCTGTTGAATGTGATTTGTTTACCAAATTATTGTGGCATGGAGGATTCTGTGATAGTGTCTTCACGATTTTAAATAACAAAAATAAGAGAACTGAACCAGAAACTATTGCTACTCTTACTGTTTATATATTTTGCTATGGCTCTAAAGACAAATCTCTGTTAACATTCTTTACTCAAAAGTATTACCAAACATCAGACTTTCTACAATGTCTATGAATAGTTAATTTTCAGTGTTTTATCTTTTACCAGTTTTGTGTGCTTACCAATTAAGCTAAAGCGATGTGTATTGGGTGATGATAGTAATTAAAGCAATAATAAAGCCTATCTGATAGCTTATGAAATATTATTCTATTGGTTAAGGTAGTATCACTAACAATAATACTCAAAAATGCTTAAATGTAACAAAACAAATATTTTGTAACAACCACAGAACAATTAAAAAGCAAAAGTGTTCAAATGCGTGCACTAGAGAATATAGTTGAAATTTCGTGCAAGACGGCCGTGATTTTAAAAGTGTGTGAAGAACTTCAAAAAGAGGTATACCTCTAAGATTTTTTCTACATGTTTAATATTGGTGCACAATATTGGGAAATTGTTAAAAACACGACGAGGAAAAAAATGGTAAATACTATTTCTGTAGGTAATCTAGAAAAAGTAACACTTTCACAAGCAAAAGAAATTGGATTTCGTATTTGCGTTTGTTTATATGATTCCAAAATGAAGAATGTAACAGGAGTTCGGAATTTTGGCGGGAAGAAATGGTTTTTCACATTCTTTGCTATATCAGAATCTTGAAGTCAAACTATTTGACAAGGAAGTTAAATATTATAAATCGGAGTTCTAGGAAAGAACCAGTAAGGATCTTTATGAAATCTTAACAAATAAGTAAAGTTTGAAGCGACTTTCTAAAATAAAGGTTGTAAATTAAACTTTAAAATTAATTAATAATAGCTATTTATGTAACAAGTACATAATGTAGGACTTTATAGACAGGCCACAAGCCGAGCGAGCGAAGCGAGCAAGGTCTATAAAAAGGGCGAGTCTATAAGGTCCGATTATGTAAGAGTTGCATACAAAGCTTTATGTTCGATGCCTAAAATTGGCTAATTATCAAAAACAATCAGTTTATAAATTTGACATCTATTCTTGACAGAAGAAAATTTGATATGTAATATACAGTTGTCATACTTTATTTTACTACTATATACTTTATTTTACTATTACCATTTTATTTTACGAGTACAATAATAAACCAGTTCACTGCCGCAAAACAATACAATAAACTGTACTTTATAATGCAATCGGACATAAAAATATTTATTTAATATTAAAATAATTTAATTTATTAAATATTTAATAATATTATGAAATTGAAAATATTGCAAAAATAAAAAGCTATTAATGAAATAGATAGCTAAACATAATAAATATTAAATAACTAAAAACTGTCTTCAGCGGTTCATAATAAGTGAAACAGGTAATCATAAGCTAATAGACTTGTAAACATTTCGAAGATATTTGTACAATGGTACAAATGAAGTAATTATTAAAAAACGAAGTAATAAAAGGAAAAGATAATTTAGCATTTCTCTTTCTTTTACCGCATCTTTTGCTCCCTTTAAAAGTGGTTTCAAACAACCACTACCAATTATTAAAAATATAATAGATTTAGATTTCATTGTAATGGAGTATAATAGATGCTTTGCTAATGTAATAGATCTGTTACAATTGTAATAGACGTAATAACATCCCTGATGCCAACTTTTCGATATGTTTGTTATAAAAAATAGATACGCACTATCATCCACACGTTATTTTTATTTCGTTTCATCATTCATCACTATTGAAAATACGTTTCACTTGACGTACTAATAAAATATCAATTCACTGGAAATTAAATTTGTCATGGCTGTTTATTTTGTTTATCCCACTTCCGAAATGTTACGGTCACAGAAATAAAACTGGTTATTGTATTTTAATATTTATATTCAACTCATTATTATTGAAATTATTATCTAATTTGAACAAAGATATTTGTGTCAATCCAAATTCTCATATTTCGTAAAAAAAATCATATATATTTCCTAATTAAGCGGGCCCTAGACATACGATCAAATTTGTAACATATGTATATGCAAACAACTTGCACAAGCAAAAATAGCACCCACATTATCCAACTATTCTATGAATATTTGCACACTCAATTATCACACAAAGTTTGCGTAATGTAGGAGCATAGTTTGTCTTGTGTAAATGCATACAAGTATGAGATGCAAAATTGACAACCACACATTGCAACAAGTTATTGCCAATTATTTTATTTACACTGTTTGCACAAATATGTTTGTTAGTCTAGTTCTTAAACATTTTTTTCCACAATGTGTGGCGGGTCGAGCTAGTCGTGTTGTGCAGTGCTCAGTGAAGTAAATGCTAATAAAGCAGCTTATAGTCAAAAATAATATCAAATTGTGTGTTCAGTAGCTGCGAATACAGACAAGAACTGTTTGTAGACAAGTTTTATAGTTTAATGCAGTAGCATTTTGCCATTAAATATAAATTTAGTTTGAATAGTCTAAAGTTTAGGCTGTATAGTTCTACCAGCTCAATTAAGAAATGCCATCTACCCGAACTAATCCTGCAAACTAGGATAATACTCCAAGGGAAGATAATATTCCAATGGAGGATAATACTCCAATGCAGCATAGCACTTCAGAGGTTCCAGTTATCTCCGATGAATGGATATCCAAGATATGTGAAAATATGAAAAACATCCTATTTCCAGTAATAGAAGACATTATAGAAAGTAAGTCTGCAGCTATCATAAGCACTGTAAATGAAATTAAGGCAATGATACAAGACAATAATCAACGTAACAAAGACGTAAGTAAACATTTAGATGCCTTGGAACAGTACTCTCGTAGAAATAACCTACGTATTTTTGGTGTGAAAGAAGTCCAGAACAAAAATACCGATGCATTAGTATTAACGTTATTCCAGCAAAAACTAAATCTCAATCTTTCATTACGTGATATTGATCGCAGTCACAGGGTCGGACGCCTCTCAAATGGTAGTGTCAAACCTAGAGGTATTATTGTTAAATTTGTATCATATAGATATAGACAAGAAGTTTTCAGTAGGAAGAAAATGTTTAAAAATACGCATTGTATGATTAGGGAAGACTTATCGAAACAGCGTCATGATATTTTACAAGACGCTATTAAAAAGTACGGGTCTACCAACGTATGAACCAGCGATGGACGAATAGTGATCAACCATAACAATAGAAAATTTTACGTAAGTTCTAAAGAAGAATTTCCAAATTAAACATTCTCATAACTTTATTGGAATGGTGTTTTCAAAATTATAGAATGGGTTAAACTAGTTCTGATTAGATAAATAAAATTACAATATTAAAAATATCTCTGGCTGTTGATAACTGTTTTGAAATAAACTTTGTTTATTTTGAAGAATAAACAAATAATTTTTAATAGAATCTTGTTGTATTTACTTGATATTGATACAAATGCTAATTACGTCTGGTAATTTCAAAGCAGAATTAATTATTCATTAAAGATTTTGCTAATATAATTACTATGACTATTTTCATTTTTTCTATATATCTATATATATTTGTATAGATTTTTGATAACTACTGCAGCTAAGCCTACTGATTTATATAAAAATAAATATGTAGGTATAATTAATATTAACTATATGCATTGCTTTTAGCTGTTATGTTAAGAGCATATATTAAACACAACTAGTGTATTTACTATCAATACATAAGTTGATACTACTCTATAATATGATTACACTCTCAGAATAATAGTTTCTTTTTGAATGTAATTTATACTGGTAGTACTTCATATAAATTTTGTTTTTTATTTTCATGCAAATAATGATTGTTTTTGCTATCAATACACAAGTTGATACTACTTTATAATATGTTACATTTTAAGTTACTTTATAATATGTTTATACTTTCAGAAAAATAAATTGTTTCTTTTTGAATGTAATTTATACTGGTAGTACTGTATATAAATTTTATTTTCATGCAAATAATGATGATTTTTGCTATCAATACATAAGTTGATATTACTTTATAATATGATTACACTTTCAGAATAATAAACTGATTTTTTTTAATGTAATTTATACTGGTAGTGCTTTATATAAACTTCGATTTTATTTTTATGCAAATGACGATTGTTTTTTTATAATAATGTATGTGTTATTATTGATGTCGATATTTATATGAACATAATTTATTTTACATTCTTTTCTCTTTATATGTTTCACATAATTTGGTGGTATTTATTATCTTTATTTACAGTAATTTTACAGCTGAGATCCGAGGAATGGAATGAGCATCACATGCAGTTCTTACCCATATAGAATTTTCCAAACGGGCCAATATTGGCTCGCCATTGGCACCGTTATTGCCAATATTGGCAACCAATATTGGGACAGTGCAGAAATGATAACACCGGTAAGTACTTGGGCCATTTTACATAGCCGATATCGGCAGCCAATATTGGGCCAGTGTCGAAATGATAACACTGGCAAGTACTTGGACCATTTTACATAACCAAGATTGGCCCAATGTTGTTAAAACTCTGGTTTCATACTGGCACAACATTGGCTGTATATCGGTTGCATACTGATGTATAATAATGATCATTATTATATTTTTTAATTATATTACGATATTGTACACTGAGAAACATAGTTCGAAAAAACTATTAGTTTAAAAATTGTAGATCAAGAGCGCTAATATGATGACGGGGACATAACTTTTACGAGCCATTTTTCTCAGTGTATAATATAATATAATTAAAAAATATAATAACGATTATTATGCACCGGTGTGTAACCATATCCAACGATATCCATCCATACTGTGCCAGTATGAGACCCGTTATACCAACATATTAACATTATTGAGTTAATATTGGCTAATTGCACACAGAAAAGAATACCTTGATTCAAAATTTTATTGTGTTTAATAAACAAAGTTCTTGTAACAATTAATAATATAATACATTATAATGTCGGCAGTCATATAGATACAAATTAACAAATACATTATAATAGGTAATGTAGTGATAATTTATTCAGAATTGAGATTGTATGAATAAATATAAGTCATTAATTAAAATGTAAAAAGGATATATCAATTTGATTTAAAAACAGTCATTAATGTCATACCATCTAATTAAAGTATTATCAAATTATGTAAATATTCAATTAAAAATAATGTAAAGCTTCGTTGTTCGTAAGAAAAGGTTCCTTTATGAATATTCTTGTACCACATTCTTGTCTAAAGGCTTGTAGGAATCTAGAACAAATAAAATTTACAAACAAGTAATAGTATATTACATGTTCAGTTGGTAAAGGATATCTTTACAAGCCAAGCGATAATTGTTTGACCGAGACGGTACGTCGAGGTCAAATAATATCGCGAGGCGTGGAAACTTTACCAACGAAACATGTATACTATTTTATTCACAATAATTAGACTTAAGATAATTAAAATAAAAAGTAATTTTAAATTTTAAAATAAATTTTTTATAAACTGTCATAATTTCAATCAGAGCTATCTATCGACCAAAAAGAAATTTTTAGTAAGGTTTCATTCTTCGCCGCTAGATGGCGATGTATGCGCCCAGTATTTTAAAATTAGAAATTAATTAATTCCATTGTAATTATTAAATATAAAATATGGAAAAATAAAAATAAAACTAATATTAAATAAAAAATATGTTTTTTGCGTTAAATATATTCATAAAAACTTAAATTTAAATCGGATAAAACGTCCTGTTTTAAATTATTCAGAAAAAAAAGTTGGCCATAACATTACATGTCAGTTTTACAGACATGTAATAGTATATTAAGTATCAAGAACAGTAAGGACAGTTTACCGATCGACGACAATGTTTGGCGACTGAGCGAAGCGAAGTCGCCAATATTGGAGGAGATCGGTAAACTGTCCTTACTGTTTGAGATGCTTATACTATTTTTTGTACGACCATTATGAATACAAAGGTATTAACTAAGGAAATATTCCCGAAAAAAATAGATTTAAGATAATTTATTTTTGCCTTGTATATCCACCAAACATTAAGTAAGTTTTGTCGTGACCATGGAGACGTTTGTAATTACTATTATTTTTGAATGTCACGATATTTTTCAAACTCGTGAGAATGAGTGAATCTGAAAACGAATATAATTGGGATATTGAAGAGGCCTGAGCAAATTTAAATAAACAACATACATTTTTTTAAATAGTCTTATTATTTAGAAAATAAATGATTTCTCGCGAAAGAGACACCTAAAGATCATGCATTTATTTTATAAATTACATATAATTTACTTACCGTTCTGTTTTTGACAGAACTGAACGGTAAGTAATTACTTACCGACGCGTTTTTGCTTAGCAACCAGTAAATATAACCTACTGTTCTAAAACCAAGTATGGTAAACAATCCGAAATAGCATGGTCGTACAAAAAGGAAATTGTTAACCACTTTGGTGTTGCTATAGCAATAGCTTACTTTCCAAGGTTTTTACAACATATGAAATGTACATATTGCAATATGATTGTGAATAAAATAAATATTTACGATTTATAAAAATGAATGACAAAATGTAAAAGATAACAAAATAAGATTACGAATATTGTTAGTTATTGAACATTTTGTTGACAAAAAAATGTAATTAACTCCCAAGACAACATAATACACTCAGGAAATAATTACATAAGAATCATCTCCTACACGGAAAAAACAAAATAAAGATTAATAAATAAGATTTGTGATGTATAACGAAGGAGACATAATAAATTTCGTAACAAAAAAAATTTCCTTCCAGAAATCCAGATTTCTTAAAGAAATTTCACATCTTAATTTAAAGGATCGAGCATAAAACAAATGGAAAACGGGGTACAGTCAGATTGAGGTGAAAGCCAGGGTAGGAAGAACGAAAAAATTTAATTCGCTTGCAAAAGAATAACTCTTATAAGAATTTAAACATACTATCATGATTCAAGCAACAAGAGTTTGGATTATCTATAAATATATACAGGGTGTCCCAAAATGCTGTTTACACGCAAGATCTCCCTTATTTGAAAAGATGATGAAATCAACCAAAAACTATTGTGAATGACTCAAAATGGACCTTCAAAAAACATCCTTAAACGCTGATTGCATAGCAACGTTTAAGAGATCATGCCAACTTGATTAATTTTTCAAATTGCACCCTATGTTTTTTTTCACGGAAATGTATTCTTCAGTTGCAATATAATATAAATACAAAGATTAGTTAAAGTTTCACAAGTTTTATTAATATCTTAACCTGACAATATTGTTTCGACACTTTGTGTCATTATCAAAGGTAGATAATATTGAAAAACAAACACGTTGCTAAGGATAAATACATACAGAAAATAGGTAACTAGATACAATACATAACAAAAACTAAATATCTAACACTTCTAATAAACTTCAATCTTATCTACCTTTGATAATGACACAAAGTGTCGAAACAATATTGTCAGGTTAAGATATTAATAAAACTTGTGAAACTTTAACTAATCTTTGTATTTATATTATATTTCATGATTATGGAGTTCCACAAAGTAAGGCTGGAGACAGTAAACGCTATTCTTCACTTCATTCTGCATATGGTAGTATGTCTTACTTAATTATCTAATGTGCATTTAATGGTTGAAAAAATATTTTTTATAAATTGTACACTTCATATTCACTAATTAAATTATTTATTCAAAAAATATTATGATTAGAGCCGCATCTACAAGGGAACTCCTGAGGCAGTTTAAAGCCCATGTAGAGCCCACAGGAGGGCATTTTGAGCATTTGCTTTAAGTTTAAGATAAATTCAATTTATAACAAATATTTTTTAAAACCCCTAAATGCACATTAGACAATTAAGTAATGCATACTACCATATGCAGAATAAAGTGAAGAATACATTTCTGTGAAAAATAAACAGAGGGTGCAATTTGAAAAATTAATCAAGTTGGCATGATCTCTTAAACGTTGCTATGTATCCAGCGTTTAAGGGTGTTTTTGAAGGTCCATTTTGAGTCATTCACAATAGTTTTTGGTTGATTTCTTTATCTTTTCAAATAAGGGAGATATTGCATGTAAACAGCATTTTGGGACACCCTCTATAACCAGATATGTGATTTCTTTAATTTTAAAATTCATTCTTATATAAAAAAAATATTAACTTTATTAATCTATAAAATCCTTTATAAAAAAATAAAGATTGTGGTTAATACACCACAACCACAGTACTTGATTTATGAAAAAATTGTAATTTGAATCTTACCAATTTCTAATTTTAACAATCCACTACTTGTACTGATATGTACATACAGCTGAAGATGCAGATGTCCACTTCGCATCCACAAGGCTCTGTTGTTTTGGTTTTGTTGTGACTGCCTGACTTTTTCATTTTTTAACTGACTGTCATAATTAGACTTACATCTAGGCGCAACACATCGGCGAGGCATCTAAAAAATGTAAATATATAAGTATGTATTATATCAGTAGAGTATTTAGGATTTTTTCACGGGGAGCTACTCTATAAAAACTCCGAATCAAAATACTACTAAGATTTTCACATATTCTACATTTAGATAATAAAAAAAAATCGGGAGGTCCAGCCCGTTTACCCCCCCCCCCCTACGACGCCACTGTATTATGTAATAATAATAAACACCTTTATTAATTTTTATATACAAAGAAACACTGCTTTATTTTGCAAATAACTAAAATTTATATTAGTATAGTTTTCTGGCAAAGGGCTACTCTATTTAACCAGGAAACCATAAGAATAAATACTTACATATAAACATTAATATAAAATGAGGGATTTAAAAGTAAAAGGGTTTATGTGCATTTTTAGTAATTCTGAGATACTTAGCTTAAAAGTCAATTTCTAAATGTAAATTACAGTAATATCAAAGAGTTTGCACAAATAAATATTTGTAAAAGACACGTGAAGGTTATGCCGTCATGTGTTTATATATGTATAAGCAAGATAGAAATTCCCTCTTATAAAAAAACTAATGTAATATACTGTTATCATTACCCTTATAATGTAACTAATTATTACACACACTTATACAGACAAAATAACTAACGAACACAATTATTACGCATTATTAATAATGTCATGTTGCAGTGAACATGTGACGCTAGCGGCTAGTAGAGTACCTTACCGGAAGCCTGACTGCCTACTATACCGACCAGGTTGAACCAAACTTTAATTTTTAAATTTACAATATTATTAATCAATTGATTAAATTCATAAATATATATACTTAGAACTTTCATAAAAAACAACAGTAAAAGCCATTTTTATAGAAATAAATTTTAATGTACTGTATCATTTATAATGCGAAACACACGGAAAATATGTATGCAACGGTAGCCAATATTGGCTCAATATTGGCGGCCGTTGTACGGCAATCTGCATTAGTTCGATATTGGCTGAACAGATTTTCCGTGTTTCGCATTATAAATGATACAGTAGGTACATTAAAATTTATTTCTATAAAAATGGCTTTTACTGTTGTTTTTTATGAAAGTTCTAAGTATATATATTTATGAATTTAATCAATTGATTAATGATATTGTAAATTTAAAAATTAAAGTTTGGTCCAACCTGGTCGGTATAATAGGCAGTCAGGCTTCCGGTAAGGTACTCTACTAGCCGCTAGCGTCACATGTTCACTGCAACATGACATTATTAATAATAATTGTGTTCGTTAGTTATTTTGTCTGTATAAGTGTGTGTAATAATTAGTTACATTATAAGGGTAATGATAACAGTATATTACATTAGTTTTTTTATAAGAGGGAATTTCTATCTTGCTTATACATATATAAACACATGACGGCATAACCTTCACGTGTCTTTTACAAATATTTATTTGTGCAAACTCTTTGATATTACTGTAATTTACATTTAGAAATTGACTTTTAAGCTAAGTATCTCAGAATTACTAAAAATGCACATAAACCCTTTTACTTTTAAATCCCTCATTTTATATTAATGTTTATATGTAAGTATTTATTCTTATGGTTTCCTGGTTAAATAGAGTAGCCCTTTGCCAGAAAACTATACTAATATAAATTTTAGTTATTTGCAAAATAAAGCAGTGTTTCTTTGTATATAAAAATTAATAAAGGTGTTTATTATTATTACATAATACAGTGGCGTCGTAGGGGGGGGGGGTTAACGGGCTGGACCTCCCGATTTTTTTTTATTATCAAAATCTAGGATATGTGAAAATCTTAGTAGTATTTTGATTCGGAGTTTTTATAGAGTAGCTCCCCCCGAAAAAATCCTAAATACGCTACTGATATAATACATACTTATATATTTACATTTTTTAGATGCCTCGCCGATGTGTTGCGCCTAGATGTAAGTCTAATTATGACAGTCAGTTAAAAAATGAAAAAGTCAGGCAGTCACAACAAAACCAAAACAACAGAGCCTTGTGGATGCGAAGTGGACATCTGCATCTTCAGCTGTATGTACCTATCAGTACAAGTAGTGGATTGTTAAAATTAGAAATTGGTAAGATTCAAATTACAATTTTTTCATAAATCATGTACTGTGGTTGTGGTGTATTAACCACAATCTTTATTTATTATAAAGGATTTTATAGATTAATAAAGTTAATATTTTTTTTATATAAGAATGAATTTTAAAATTAAAAAAATCACTTATCTGGTTATACAGGGTGTCCCAAAATGCTGTTTACATGCAATATCTCCCTTATTTGAAAAGATAAAGAAATCAACCAAAAACTATTGTGAATGCCTCAAAATGGACCTTCAAAAAACACCCTTAAACGCTGGATACATAGCAACGTTTAAGAGATCATGCCAACTTGATTAATTTTTCAAATTGCACCCTCTGTTTATTTTTCACAGAAATGTATTCTTCACTTTATTCTGCATATGGTAGTATGCATTACTTAATTGTCTAATGTGCATTTAGGGGTTTTAAAAAATATTTGTTATAAATTGAATTTATCTTAAACTTAAAGCAAATGCTCAAAATGCCCTCCTGTGGGCTCTACATGGGCTTTAAACTGCCTCAGGAGTTCCCTTGTAGATGCGGCTCTAATCATAATATTTTTTGAATAAATAATTTAATTAGTGAATATGAAGTGTACAATTTATAAAAAATATTTTTTCAACCATTAAATGCACATTAGATAATTAAGTAAGGCATACTACCATGTGCAGAATGAAGTGAAGAATACATTTCCGTGAAAAAAAACATAGGGTGCAATTTGAAAAATTAATCAAGTTGGCATGATCTCTTAAACGTTGCTATGCAACGAGCGTTTAAGGATGTTCTTAAGGAATCTGACTGTACCCCGTTTTCCATTTGTTTTGTGCTCGATCCTTTAAATTAAGATGTGAAATTTCTTTAAGAAATATGGATTTCTGGAAGGAAATTTTTTGTTACGAAATTTATTATGTCTTCTTCGTTATACATCACAAATCTTATTTATTAATCTTTATTTTGTTTTTTCCGTGTAGGAGATGATTCTTATGTAATTATTTCCTGAGTGTATTATGTTGTCTTGGGAGTTAATTACATTTTTTTGTCAACAAGATCTTCAATAACTAACAATATTCGTAATCTTATTTTGTTATCTTTTACATTTTGTCATTCATTTTTATAAATCGTAAATATTTATTTTACTTGTTTGTAAATTTTATTTGTTCTAGATTCCTACAAGCCTTTAGACAAGAATGCGGTACAAGAATATTCATAAAGAAACCCTTTCTTACGAACAACGAAACTTTACATTATTTTTAATTGAATATTTACATAATTTGATAATACTTTAATTAGATGGTATGACATTAATGGCTGTTTTTAAATCAAATTGATATATCCATTCTTACATTTTAATTAATGAATTATATTTATTCATACAATCTCAATTCTGAATAAATTATCACTACAGTACCTATTATAATGTATTTGTTAATTTGTATCTATATGACTGCCGACATTATAATGTATTATATTATTAATTGTTACAAGAACTTTGTTTATTAAACACAATAAAATTTTGAATCAAGGTATTCTTTTCTGTGTGTAATTAGCCAATATTAACTCAATAATGTTAATATGTTGGTATAACGGGTCTCATACTGGCACAGTATGGATGGATATCGTTGGATATGGTTGCACACCGGTGTATAATAATCATCGTTATTATATTTTTAAATTATATTATATTATACAGTGAGAAAAATGGTTCGTAAAAGTTATGTCCCCGTCGTCATATTAGCGCTCTTGATCTACAATTTTTAAACTAATAGATTTTTCGAACTATGTTTCTCAGTGTACAATATATTATAATTAAAAAATATAATAATGATCATTATTATACACCGGTATGCTACCGATATACAGCCAGTATGAAACCAGAGTTATACCAAAATATCAACAATCTTGGTTAGGTAAAATGGCCCAAGTACTTGCCAGTGTTATCATTTCGACACTGGCCCAATATTGGCTGCCAATATCGGCTATGTAAAATGGCCCAAGTACTTACCGGTGTTATCATTTCTGCACTGTCCCAATATTGGTTGCCAGGATTGGTAATAACGGTGCCAATATTGACCCAATATTGGTCCGTTTGTTCAACATCGGCAAATTCTATATGGGTAATAACAAATATCAAAATTTATACGACAATTTTATGGAACGGTATGGATAGCTTGTTTCATTCTCTCATTATCATCGCAATTATGATTTGATTTGTATTGAAATCGAATGATTGTTAATTTCAGACGATATTAAATCTTTACAAGATCTTAAACTTACCAGGAGACTTTCACTGAGCATGCACAGAACATGCTCATTGCCATGCATTGTCATAAAAGAGAAATTTAACTGTTTCTTCTCTTAAAAAAAAATTTTTTTGTTTTCTGTGCACTTCTACTCTGCTTACTTCTTTTTTTTTCCTAAATTGCTTTCTTTTTCATGAATATACAAAATAGGGGATATTAAGAATTTATTTGTGGTTCATATAAATATACGGTCTTTGATTGGTAAGTTGACACGACTTAGGGACTTTGCTTCCGAAAAGGAACCTGATATTATACTCTTGACTGAAGCATGGCTAAGACCAGATATCGCGACATCTGAGGTTAATATCGATATGTATACTTTGTTATGAAAGGATAGAATTTTACATGCCGGTGGGGTAGCTGCTTATATTAAAAATAATATCAATTACAATGACCTTCAGAGCGAGGACACCATCGAACAGCTGTGGCTACAAATAAAATCTAGAAATTCGCAATGTATTGTAGGAGTGGTCTACAATCCGCATCGTAGACTTTATGACAATTTTCTTGCAGGGTTATATAATTCCATTCTTGATTATTTAGTTTTATCAGATAATATTTTACTCTTAGGAGATTTTAACATTGATTTTGGAAACATAGAGCAGAAGCCAACAGCAGAACTATTAGAGTTATGCAATCACTTTGATCTTGTACAATTAGTCGACATGCCTACACGTAATAATTCCATACTGGATCTTATCCTTACTAGTAGTCACCTTCAAATGTTAGATTGTGGTATTCTACCTGCGTGGAAGTTTTCTGATCACGAAACTGTGTTCTGTAAAATCAAAACTCAGACTAATCAAACTTGTCAAAAATTTATAACTTATCGGGATATTCGGAGTATAGATATTGCTAGATTTAATGAAGATATTAGAGCTGTACCATGGAATGTTCTTTATGATTTTACAAATGTTGATGATAACTTGATTAATTTTTCAAATTGCACCCTATGTTTTTTTTCACGGAAATGTATTCTTCACTTCATTCTGCACATGGTAGTATGCCTTACTTAATTATCTAATGTGCATTTAATGGTTGAAAAAATATTTTTTATAAATTGTACACTTCATATTCACTAACTAAATTATTTATTCAAAAAATATTATGATTAGAGCCGCATCTACAAGGGAACTCCTGAGGCAGTTTAAAGCCCATGTAGAGTCCACAGGAGGGCATTTTGAGCATTTGCTTTAAGTTTAAGATAAATTCAATTTATAACAAATATTTTTTAAAACCCCTAAATGCACATTAGACAATTAAGTAAGGCATACTACCATATGCAGAATAAAGTGAAGAATACATTTCTGTGAAAAATAAACAGAGGGTGCAATTTGAAAAATTATCAAGTTGGCATGATCTCTTAAACGTTGCTATGTTTCCAGCGTTTAAGGGTGTTTTTTGAAGGTCCATTTTGAGGCATTCACAATAGTTTTTGGTTGATTTCTTTATCTTTTCAAATAAGGGAGATATTGCATGTAAACAGCATTTTGGGACACCCTGTATAACCAGATAAGTGATTTTTTTAATTTTAAAATTCATTCTTATATAAAAAAAATATTAACTTTATTAATCTATAAAATCCTTTATAATAAATAAAGATTGTGGTTAATACACCACAACCACAGTACATGATTTATGAAAAAATTGTAATTTGAATCTTACCAATTTCTAATTTTAACAATCCACTACTTGTACTGATAGGTACATACAGCTGAAGATGCAGATGTCCACTTCGCATCCACAAGGCTCTGTTGTTTTGGTTTTGTTGTGACTGCCTGACTTTTTCATTTTTTAACTGACTGTCATAATTAGACTTACATCTAGGCGCAACACATCGGCGAGGCATCTAAAAAATGTAAATATATAAGTATGTATTATATCAGTAGAGTATTTAGGATTTTTTCACGGGGAGCTACTCTATAAAAACTCCGAATCAAAATACTACTAAGATTTTCACATATTCTACATTTTGATAATAAAAAAAAATCGGGAGGTCCAGCCCGTTTACCCCCCCCCCCCTACGACGCCACTGTATTATGTAATAATAATAAACACCTTTATTAATTTTTATATACAAAGAAACACTGCTTTATTTTGCAAATAACTAAAATTTATATTAGTATAGTTTTCTGGCAAAGGGCTACTCTATTTAACCAGGAAACCATAAGAATAAATACTTACATATAAACATTAATATAAAATGAGGGATTTAAAAGTAAAAGGGTTTATGTGCATTTTTAGTAATTCTGAGATACTTAGCTTAAAAGTCAATTTCTAAATGTAAATTACAGTAATATCAAAGAGTTTGCACAAATAAATATTTGTAAAAGACACGTGAAGGTTATGCCGTCATGTGTTTATATATGTATAAGCAAGATAGAAATTCCCTCTTATAAAAAAACTAATGTAATATACTGTTATCATTACCCTTATAATGTAACTAATTATTACACACACTTATACAGACAAAATAACTAACGAACACAATTATTATTAATAATGTCATGTTGCAGTGAACATGTGACGCTAGCGGCTAGTAGAGTACCTTACCGGAAGCCTGACTGCCTATTATACCGACCAGGTTGGACCAAACTTTAATTTTTAAATTTACAATATCATTAATCAATTGATTAAATTCATAAATATATATACTTAGAACTTTCATAAAAAACAACAGTAAAAGCCATTTTTATAGAAATAAATTTTAATGTACCTACTGTATCATTTATAATGCGAAACACGGAAAATCTGTTCAGCCAATATCGAACTAATGCAGATTGCCGTACAACGGCCGCCAATATTGAGCCAATATTGGCTACCGTTGCATACATATTTTCCGTGTGTTTCGCATTATAAATGATACAGTACATTAAAATTTATTTCTATAAAAATGGCTTTTACTGTTGTTTTTTATGAAAGTTCTAAGTATATATATTTATGAATTTAATCAATTGATTAATAATATTGTAAATTTAAAAATTAAAGTTTGGTTCAACCTGGTCGGTATAGTAGGCAGTCAGGCTTCCGGTAAGGTACTCTACTAGCCGCTAGCGTCACATGTTCACTGCAACATGACATTATTAATAATGTGTAATAATTGTGTTCGTTAGTTATTTTGTCTGTATAAGTGTGTGTAATAATTAGTTACATTATAAGGGTAATGATAACAGTATATTACATTAGTTTTTTTATAAGAGGGAATTTCTATCTTGCTTATACATATATAAACACATGACGGCATAACCTTCACGTGTCTTTTACAAATATTTATTTGTGCAAACTCTTTGATATTACTGTAATTTACATTTAGAAATTGACTTTTAAGCTAAGTATCTCAGAATTACTAAAAATGCACATAAACCCTTTTACTTTTAAATCCCTCATTTTATATTAATGTTTATATGTAAGTATTTATTCTTATGGTTTCCTGGTTAAATAGAGTAGCCCTTTGCCAGAAAACTATACTAATATAAATTTTAGTTATTTGCAAAATAAAGCAGTGTTTCTTTGTATATAAAAATTAATAAAGGTGTTTATTATTATTACATAATACAGTGGCGTCGTAGGGGGGGGGGGTAAACGGGCTGGACCTCCCGATTTTTTTTTATTATCAAAATGTAGAATATGTGAAAATCTTAGTAGTATTTTGATTCGGAGTTTTTATAGAGTAGCTCCCCGCGAAAAAATCCTAAATACTCTACTGATATAATACATACTTATATATTTACATTTTTTAGATGCCTCGCCGATGTGTTGCGCCTAGATGTAAGTCTAATTATGACAGTCAGTTAAAAAATGAAAAAGTCAGGCAGTCACAACAAAACCAAAACAACAGAGCCTTGTGGATGCGAAGTGGACATCTGCATCTTCAGCTGTATGTACATATCAGTACAAGTAGTGGATTGTTAAAATTAGAAATTGGTAAGATTCAAATTACAATTTTTTCATAAATCAAGTACTGTGGTTGTGGTGTATTAACCACAATCTTTATTTTTTTATAAAGGATTTTATAGATTAATAAAGTTAATATTTTTTTTATATAAGAATGAATTTTAAAATTAAAGAAATCACATATCTGGTTATAGAGGGTTATAAAAATAAGGTATAAATTTATTTTAAACAAGGAAATTAATTACGTAATAATTAAAACCAAGGGTTATTAAATTACAAGTAGGTCAGTGATGCAAATACAATGTATACTTGTCTTGTCAGAATAAATAAGTTATGTTACTATTAATACTCAGCAAATTCCTGAGGAAGTTAAAAACCTATGGTTTAAATAAAACAAATTTAAATAGGTTTTAATATTTTTTTTAATTAGATAACAGAACAAGAATTTTTTAGTTAAATTCTTAAACTTTTCAAAATAATTAAATATAGGTACACTAGTGGGTTTTATATATATAATTACAATAAATACTTTTAATTATAATTATTGCTTACTCTGTTTCAGCTTGCTATAAATAAAATAACATAAATCTTATCTTATTTCTCTTCGTTGTCCGCAAATTATATTATATCTACATATATGCACCTAGTAATATTGGTAAAGTACACGATGTTTGATCATGAACTTGGGAGGACCAGCTTCAAATACCAGGCTTAAATAACCCTACAATTGGAAAGCAAAAGGAGGCGAAAACCCAACGTTACAGTACTTGAAGAAACTTTTCTACCACCACACGTGTCCACTATTAATTTAACACCCAAAAATCCTTTCCAATCGTCATTTGGAGTACAAAGATCCCCCCCATATACTGCACCCGTGCATAAAGGAATAAGTTTTTTTTCAGACGAGTCGATGTTGGATCCTGACGCACAAGCAAATAATTCCACTATAGTCAACAACGAGATACAGGAGCAGGTGGTCAATAATAGCATTTTAGATCACAATAACGAAGGCATAATGGATACTGATATCACTATTAGCAGCGCAAACACTACTGAGAGGACTCCAGCTCTACCTAAATTTGTTTCCCCTACCGTTTTTCATCCAGTTACTTCTAATGCTACTAAGGTTTTAGCTTCGTATGATCGTGCAGCTCTACCCATAAAATTATTTTGGTTCATTTTTAGAAAGTCCTGCCAATCTCTGGTTCCAGCAATACACAGAAAATCCAGAACATTCTATGAAAGGGTGGAATGATATCCAAAGGGATTTTATTAATAAATTTGGAGGTGATAGTTACGACACACTATCTAAACTAAGATTTCGAAACCGTAAGCAGCAAGGTGATGAATCAATTAAAGCATACTATTACGATTTAATTACACTGAGGCATGAAGTTGATCCTAATATGGAGGATGAAGTTTTCAAGGAACAATTCGAAACAGGTTTGCACCCCAGTTTTTTAGAACTATATTTTATTCTTTGTAGTGGTAGGATGACTAAGGATAAAATACAGGAGGTTGTCATAAAAATCAACAATATTAAGTCAAGAGCTTCTATTAGTCAGTTAATGGAACAGACGTCACTACTAACGATTAATTCACAACCACAACTACCTTTCCCTATGGAAAGCTCTAAAATCCCTCCGAGAGGCACTATTCAAAAATAATGATTCCCAATTAGCTCTTCCTAAAATTGCCAGTGGATTAGATAAGTTAGATTGGAATGTAGTTATTAATATGATTAGGTGTATTTTTAAAGATACAGGTATAATAATAAACATATATACTCTTAAATGAATAAATAAATAGGTAAATAAATAAAATAAACTAAGGTAGTACTACATTAGAAACTATTTACATTTTTTTTTATGTTTAGAGTCTTGGGGTAAAATAAATATATTTAGTGTACCAATTCTTACAACAAAATAAAGGTTTTGTTTTAGATTGACCACAATAAGTCTTGTTTCAATAGAAAAAAGTGTTCACATAACAACAAGGATATTTTGGATTTCGGCAACTAAATGAACAACATTTTGAATAACAAAAACTATATAAAGAAACCTCGGTGGAAGATTTAAACAATCACTTCCAAATGTCATGTCACCAATTCCAGTCAACAGTTATTACCAAAATTCAAGAAGAAAACTGCAGCATAACACACCTTCAAAAATATTCAGCAGCCCAATGCTATAAAACCACAACTCCTTTTCATCCTAACTTGTACAACATTCCTGATTCTTTAAAATTATTCCTTCCATGTAACTGCAAATTTCTTTGGCAAGATAAAAAATCTCATACCTAAAAGTTATCCTTGTTTAACTAATTCCAACAAAATATCATCCATTGCCCATACAGTTCCAGCAATCTGGTCAGACCTAAAATAATTGCAAATAAAATCACTTCAGGATCATAATCTTACCATGTACCAGAATCTATCAGATCGCCTCAACAATAAATGGGTATTAAAAGTTCCCCATATGAATTTAACGTCCATCGAGTAATCACTGAACAAATATGGTTTCATTAACAACTCGACAGCAACGATTCCCTCAGTTTTGGCTACAAATGGAAATACAAAATTACAGCATAAAATACTAGGTCATCCAACATACATCCTACTAATTACCTTCTTAAGCTTGAGATTTGGATGGGCTTTGTATCAACTGCACCAATATTTTAAAAGGCATCGGTCATCGTCTTTCCAGGACCAGGTCCTTCAGTATCCGCTACCCCAAGCACATTGCATAAGAACATCCTGAACATGAAGAACCCCAACCAACCAACAACATTCAAGAACTATCAATTCATTGCATCCTAGAACTTGACAGTATTGAAGATTTACATGCACTACAAAATGGAGAAAATGTCGACATCAGGATTAAATGACATGCAGAGAAAGCTGAGTATAAATTTTATAATAATTAGTATAAGATACATATATTCTTCCCTAAGATTGCAAATCCCATGATCACAGGTAATGAATTAAAAGCGTGCAAAATCAAATTCTATTTTTCTTTCCTATCAATTCTTTCCTTCATTTTTATGTTATCTCATACCTGCCATGATATTTGGAAACTTATGTGCTAATTAATGTAGAGAAATAATTAAATGTTAAGTATCTTGCCTTTATTTATCTATGATTAAGTTAAAGAGCAAGCTCATCAATTTATTAACAATATAAATTATTGATTAAAATACAAGCATGTATAAAACAGTTCAATGAAAGAAACTAACTTTTATGTAGATTTAAATATACTGTAGGTATCTTGCCTTTACTTACAACTAATTAAGCTAAAGTGCAAGCTCATTAAGCAGTTGCAGTAACTTGAAATAGGTTAAAATCATCATTATGTAGAACAATTTATAAAGAAAAGTTGATTTTTGTTTACAATCCTTTTATTTATTAATTTAAATTATAACTTGCATCCCAGTAGACATAGTCAACCAATGGGCTCATTAAGTTATACTAATCTGATTAATGATCAGTTAAGCATGAAGTATTAAGGGTTGCATTTAAAATATATATATGGGAAAATAAAATATGCAATGACTAATTACAAAACTTCACAACCAATTTCTAAATGTAGTAGTACTTTAATAAGTGTTTTAGTTTTTAAGTAGATAAATTAGATGTATAATGTATTAAAAACTTAAATTTTTTTCTACCCACATGTGTCCACACACGAGGACTGCTGGTAGGATACGATGTTTGAAATTTCTGTACTTATGCCATCCATGCAAAAGTGTAACCATTCTACTGGAAAACCATCTTCATAGAATACATAGGCCATCATACAGTTATTCAATAACCAGGCTGTTAAAAAATAATCCAACCTCCACAAACTAGGTAGGACGGGTAGCATCATCCAGTAGCATTTATCCATAAGCAAAACCTACGAGGCTGCTGTAACAAATTCCTACAACATATTACTACCAATTCTTTGTTACATAATACTTACCAATGAAGAAATAGACACTACCACTGGCTACTAACACCAAATTTACATCTGGATCTCACAAAATTGCACAAAAAGAAAAATTTTGCTGAGCTAATGTACAAATAAAACGACTCCCGTTCTGGATTATCTTAACAGCATATACCACCAACAATACAGATATGCGTAAATAGGTATGTTAAGAAAAGGCTGGTTTGTATGAATGTAATGCATTTATTGTATAACTTTACATAAAGTGAAAATTGATCGGAGCGAACTGCATCGTTCCCTTGCATTAGTGTGACTGCTCGCGCGGCAAAATGCCAGCGCGTTCGTATATTTTGATCAGCTGTAATTCTGGCGCTACTAGCGCTGCATTCAATTTTAAATATAAACGTATTTGTAAATACAACATAAGGCCCCCACCTTGAAAGGGGTGCTCTTTCAAAACATTAAAGTGAAATGCAAACTAACTTAAATAAAATAACATTGGCACAAGATAAATAAGCACAAACATTACATCAAGTTCATTATATCGTGTCCTTGTCTAAAATTGCACTTGCACTTGCACTGTTGCCCACTTGCTCTGGTAGAGGGCAGAGCTTCGTTACTGCCCGCTTTATCACCCCCGTGGAGGTACGAACAGAAACCACTCGTGTCACACCATCATTTCCCGGATGAGTTTCAATCACACGGCCTAGCTTCCATTGCATGGCTGGTAGATTCTCGTCCTTTACCAATACTAAGATGTTTGGCATTAGGTTTGCTGAAGGTTGCTGCCATTTGGAGCGTTGCTGTAACTCGGAGATATATTCTTTATTCCATCTTGTCCAGAAATGCATTTGCAGCCTTTGGATTCGTTGGAAGCGGGATAACCTGTTATCTGAAACAGCGGTGTAATCATATCCTGGTACACTGACAAGAGATCTCCCTATCAGGAAGTGAGCCGGAGTTAACGGATTTAAGTCATTAGGGTCAGCTGAGAGCGGGGATAAAGGACGCGAATTTAAAACAGCCTCAATTTGAGCTAGAAGAGTTGATAACTCGAAGGTTAAATGTGCCGTAGATGCTACTCTTTTCAAATGTGCCTTAAACGACTTTACCCCAGCCTCCCACATCCCACCAAAATGGGGTGCGTAGGGAGGGATAAAGGTCCACGCGATGCCTTTGCTTTTGCTCTGTTCGGTAATTTCATTAGCCTGAATTTTTAGAAATTGCCCCAATTTATCTAGTTCGGATTTTGCCCCTATGAAATTACGACCATTGTCTGAAAATATGCGTGCTGGTTTGCCCCTGTGGGAGGAAAACCGACGCAATGCCGCCATGAAAGCCTCCGTAGTGAGGTCTGAAACTATTTCTAAATGAATAGCCTTTGTCACAAGGCAAATGAAAACCGAAACATAACATTTAGTAGGTTTTCCACCGCGCCCCTTCTTATCTAAGATAATGAAGGGCCCTGCATAATCTACTCCGGTTGAGGTGAAAGGAGATGGTTGGATTCGCTGTGAGGGCAGATGACCCATTATTGGGTGCAATGTCTTTGGCTTGGTTTGGAAACATCTTGTGCAGGCTTTAACAATTTGTTTGGCTAGATTACGTTCATGTATGGGCCAAAATCGTTCGCGAATTGAGGCCAATAAAGTCTGTGGACCAACGTGAAGTAAACGTATATGTTCATATTGTGCTATAAGTTTTGTGAGAGTATGACTTGATGACAAAATAGCTTGATGGCGTTTTTCATATGCGAATTTACTGTTATCTAACCTCCCTCTACTCTAATAACGCCTTGCGCATCCAAGAATGGATTCAAACTAATTAACCGAGAGCTGGATTCCACGTGTTTATTATTTTGAAGACGGCGTAACTCTTTGGGAAATGACTCAATTTGTGATAATTGAACAAGCTTTATGGGAGAATTTTCCAGCTCTTGTACAGTTAACGGACCAAGATTTCTATTTGCCTTGGTTAAGCGGAGATTATGAATAAAACGATGACAATATGCATGTACTCGCTGAAGGCGCGAGAGACTTGAATAACGTGAAAATAGCTCACATTTCGTTTCGATAACAACCAAGCTACGTTTTTCCTTGCGCACCTCAGGTATACCTTCTGGATACTGAGGCGTACTTAGCCAAGACGACGAATTTTAAGAAAGAAAACTAGGACCTACCCACCAGGAGCCTAATTTTCGAATTTGATCGGGATTGACTCCTCTGCTCAAATAGTCAGCGGGGTTGTGTTCTGATGGAACATGACGCCAATCATCGATTGCTGTACTGCGTTGAATCTGAGAAACCCTATTCCCTACAAATATTTGCAACAAATTTGGAGTTTGATTTAGCCAAGCTAAAACTATCATTGAGTCAGTCCAATAAAATATTTGCTCGAATGCCATATTCAAGGATTGTCTGACCTTTTTTGCAAGATTTGCGAGAAGTAGAGCACCGCATAACTCTAATCGCGGAATGGTGATACTCTTTAGGGGAGCCACCTTGGTTTTGCTACAAAGTAAGCTAATTTGGATACCCTGATCAGTCTCAGTTTGTATTGTAACAAGAGAGAAAAAGAAAGAACCTCTTTTCGAACAACAAATGGAATATTCTACAGCATTCGAGAGAATGATGCATCGCACCAAGCATGTAAACAAGACGCGGTTTATCTAACGCCTTCTAGAAAAACATGGTATGTTCGAGCGACTTCTAGAACATTTATAGGAGGATATAAAGTCGACGTCGCGGATAAAAGAATCAGTCAACAGCGAGTCATTAACTGTGTTTCACGAAATAAATAGTAACTGTAAAGATAAATGTTATATTAGAAATTCATAGTCTGTAAATAATAGTTTTAATGGTTTATAATCATAGCGTTAATTTATAGTGTATTCATTAGTGTTTGGAAATAAATATTTCTTATTAATAGACGATTTAAACAGCACTTTTGTTATTATTTTTAAAAAGAATGTTACAGTATGTAAATGCATGCGCCGTCCGCCTGCTCCGAGGCGTCACAAAACCCATGCAGTTGAACGTTTTGGTTATTTGCGGACGTTACATGACGTGGGATTTGTAAGGTATTCAAACTCGCCAACGAATCTTTATAGGAATTCCATGCAAGTTTGAGATCATTGGAAACTTCCTCATCCCAAGAAAGCTGCTCTTGCCATAGCCTTTGAAGTATTATTTTTGCAATAATGACACAAGGACCTATAAGACCTAGGGGATCATAAATTCTTGAAATAGCAGAGAGAATTGATCGCTTCGTGACGACCTTATAATCTGGAAGCTTGATTTGGAACATAAAACAATCTGACTGAGAATTCCACAAAAGCCCTAGAGTTTTTACAGGTTCATCAGAAAGTTTAACTAGACCTGAAGTGTCTTTCGAGACTAATATTCCATTTTCGAGTATTTTATTTTCATTGGCGACCTACTTTCTTAGTGGAAATCCACCCTTTGCCAAAGTGGTTGTTACGCCACTAATCAGTTCATAGGAATCCTCGTAGGAATCAGACCCTGTGTCTTTCTTATAATAAGACCATGACTTTGCCCTGGGACATTCCTTTGTTCATTCTCTAATAGTTGCCAAAAACAATCTGCACCAAGAAGAATGTCTATTGGCCCTGGGACATTGAATTTGGGATCAGCAAGAAGTATTGTCTTTGGAATGTTCAATTCCGTAGCGGAAAATGAAAAGTTAGGCAACGGTCCTGTTATTTCGGGAATGATCAAGCATACGAGTTCCATACTGAATGCATCATGCAAAGAATGTATTTTAGAATGACATTTGTAGTTGACGATAGACGTACCGGAATTAATTCCGCTGATGGCGACGTTTATCCTTGCCTTTTCTAAGCCAAGGGATTGCTGCAACCTTTCACTTATGAAGCTGGATTGCGATCCAGGATCCAAAAGTGCGCGAACCGTTATTAGCCTACCAGAAGCGTTTGGCATTCTAATAGACACCGTTGAAAGCAGGACTTGCTTTTGGGCACAATGCACCGAAGACGCATATGCTACTGTCTGTATAGTTTCATTTGACACTCCTTCAGCCTTTTTTGAATCGTCAGAAACTTTAGGTGATGCATCTACGTGTAGAAGCGTATTATGTTTTCGATGACACACTCTACAGTTGCCCGACTTGCATGCTTTGATTACATGCCCCTTACCTTAAATGTTTCGTCATCGCGTCTACACCCTGTCTAATAGAAAATGCCTTTTCCCTACACGTTTCCATATTGAACAGTGCATCGAGATGCTTTTGTATTAATAGATGTTTATTGTTAAAACGTGCACATAAGATGCCCCATGCCGCTTTGTAATTTGCGGCTGAAAATTCGAAAGATTTTATGACCTCATGCGCGGATCCTACCAAAGAGGATCGAAGGTAGTGAAATCTTTGAATATCTGACTAGATTGTTTCATTTTTATGAATGAGAGATTCAAAGGAGTCTTTGAATTCTAACCAATGTTCATAATTTCCATCGAATTTCGGCAATTCAATGGTAGGCAATTTTATTGAATGTATTTTTGAACTGTATTGTTGGTTAGAATTCCCTGACGGATCTGGACTGGGTGAAATAGCAGGTAAAACTTCTTCTTTCGGGCTGTACATTTCTAATAATGTTTTAGCTTTGGCTAAAGCAGTGTAATAACGGCTTTCAAATTCTATTCTTTCATCGTATTGTTTTTCAAGATCTTTTTCTTCCGCGTCATTTTCTACTTTACTTTGGATGTCATTAAAAGTGCAAAATAATAACTCAACATTACTTATACGCATGCTAAAATCGTTTATTGTTTGTTGTGTTATAGTATATTACATTACTAGTGTGGAAAGTGAAACTTTTCGGACGCACGAGTGTGAATTGACGCACGAGGCGTAAGCCGAGTGCGGAAATCACACGAGTACAGAAAAGTTACTTTCCAACGTGTAATGTACAATATTTTTCCTATGACCCCCCAAATTTCAAATGTTTAAAAAATTTTGATTTTTTAAAATTTTCAAGAATATAATTTTAGAAGATTTTAAAGCAAAATTTTTATGGTTAGGTTTAACAGAGAAAATCACACTTAAAGCTAATTTTCTTAAGCCATTTATTTTTAGGATATAAAGTTTAATTTTTTAAACAATTTAGTTTCACAATATGAATAATTATAACGAAATTTCTATCAAAACATTTCCAGAAAAATAAAATTAAGTTATCTTGACAACTTAATTTTATTTTTCTGGAGCTGAATTATGACAATTGTTAAAGTTAATGGGTGTTTGTTAACATTTTATTTAATAGATTCTTTTACTAAATATAAATTTCAATTTTAAAAACTCATAGTACATTATATTCATAACTTATTTAAACATAGTATAAAATTAAACCTTGGGTTTAGCAGCAAAATTAATTAAATGAATTACTATTGCAATTTATAATATAATAATTTCAGAGGCACATAATTTATTTTTTATTTATATTTAATAATATCTCCATAATTAACAAATATAACTTCAACTAATAACACAATGCCAGGTGTGAAAGAGGTGTCCTAACTAAATTATTTGACATTACTCTTATTTTTCTCCCATTTGGCATCGCTGATTTTAATCTTGGCAAACTTGCTTCAATAATTTTCATGTATTATAGTGAGGTTACATTAGGTGTAATCTATTAGATATTTCTTTTTGATAGCTAAAATAACTAATTAAACATTAATTAAAGTTATATTTAGAAGAAAAGAATATACAAAATTCATGGATTTCTAGATATTGCTTAGCGTGACGTATTTTCATAACACACACGTGTGTTATGTTCCTAACATACGCGTGTTATATGACTCACTTTCTTAATATCGGTAGCGTTTGCTATTGTTCACTTTTGTATGGGGTCGTAGGAAAAATAAATTACATCATCTTTCTCAGAATTTACCATGCTTTGTTCAATTTCCTGAGTTTGATTTTGAATGAATTGTTCAAAATACGTGAGGCTTTTTTTATAGCTCCGCGAGCTCTTATTGAATTATCCGACATTTTATCTAATATCTAAATAATCAATGCAAATAACGAATTTAACCCTAGAGGAGTAATAATGCAAAATCAAGTTAAATTCGCAAAAGGAGGGAAAATTGGAACGACTCACGGTTTGCGCTTCCTTGGAACTTCGTCTGTTAAGTACATCGTCCTGTTGTGGCGTTACTTTGCCTGGCTGCTGTGACCGTCGAGTCTCGAACTGGTCCGCTGCTTTGTTTGGCTGCAACGGGCAGGTTCGTGACAGGTGCACCTGTTTGTGTTCGACTTGGATGTGATTTCTTTTTGCGTTTGATTCTGATTATGCTTGACTGTTGATTTCACACTATTTTTCACTAATCGGCTAGAAGGACCACTTTTGTTAAGAAAAGGCTGGTTTGTATGAACGTAATGCATTTATTGTATAACTTTACATAAAGTGAAAATTGATCGGAGCATTAGTGTGACTGCTCGCGCGGCAAAATGCCAGCGCGTTCGTATATTTTGATCAGCTGTAATTCTGGCGCTACTAGCGCTGCATTAGTAAATACAACACGTATCGTAAATACATTTGTAAATACAACAAGGTACTACACTAATATTTTAAAATTATCTAAGATTATTATGTAACTATGTATTTCACCACTACTATTTTAAAAATTGTTTTGTTTATGTAACACAAAAATATTGTAGGATAGCAAGGATGGTTTTCCTAAAACTGACTCTGTAAACAGACTCTCCATTATTATTATTAATTTTATTATTTTTTTTTAAAGAGTCTTAATATGTTATTTTAGATAAGCTATTATATTTATAAGATTTTTTTAGTTCCATCCCACATTTTGTAAACCGGCACAATGTCAATAAGAAACGTCTGGTCGCCGTTTGTTTAGGGGTAGGAAATTGTTACGAAGGGTTAAATTAAAAAATGAAAAGATTAATTTGGAAATCAAAATTAAAATAATTATTAATGTCAAAGCACATCAATTTTATTGAGGTTGCCAGGGGTAATAAACTTCTTTTCTTTGTAAGCAATTTTTATATGATGGGATGGACAAATCAATTTTAGTTTTTTCAAGTAAGTTAGTTCCTGGCAAGTCTTTGGAGAGGTCATATTGTATGTATGTAAGTAGATCTTAAGTTATTTTGTAAATTAGTTTAAGTCAAATATAGTATACCATTTAATCGATGCTGTGTTAATTATGTACTACCATCTCAGTAACCCCCAGTTATTGAGGATTGCAATATATAATTTTTGTATATTTGTTTTGGTGAAAATTTAATAAAATAGATATAACTTTGATTGATAATCTACTAATTTAAATAATGTAACAAAATAAAGATTTTTATTTATAGAATAGTGTACAAGTACGTATTACGAGACTTTAAGGTTTTAATGCAAAATCTCTCGAGTATAACACATAAACCTTAATTTAATTTTTATTATAATACATTTTTAGGAATAATCTGAACATTTTAAAATGTTATTTTTATTTGTTTTTGGTGCATTTTTTGGCACTGCATTCAATTGTCATTCTGACTGTCAATTGACTTTAAGGTTTTAATGCAAAATCTCTCGAGTATAACACATAAACCTTAATTTAATTTTTATTATAATACATTTTTACGAATAATCTGAACATTTTAAAATGTTATTTTTATTTGTTTTTGGTGCATTTTTTTTGGCACTGCATTCAATTGTCATTCTCGCTTGAAAACAAAATTCAGGCGTCCGGTAACATATGGCCGACCAGTATCGATGCGAACCGAATGCCGCCGAACGTTGTTTCACCATGAACTAAGGGGAAATGAGAGCCATGAGGGGTACGATTGGAAGGGGAAGCAAATGTCCCTCGTCCCAGAGGAGTTTGCATCACTGTATGTAGTTTGTGTCTTGTATTTGAGTGTCAATTGGAAATATTCTTTTGATAGCTAACCTATAATCTTTTTGTTGAATTAAAGTGTCAATCATGTTATGGTTATAATGGTCTGCATGTGCTAATTGTTTGATGATTGAAATTTCTTTATCAAAATGTGATCGTTTCATTGGAGTAGTTAAAGCTTGGTGTACTAAAGATCTATAAGCCCCTAATTTATGCATTTTATGATGACATGAATCGTTAGGAATAGTGACGTCTATGCTTGTGGGTTTTCTGTATATGAAAAAATCAAATTCATTGTTTGTATTAATTGTAATAGTTAAATCCAAAAAATTAATAGCTCTATTTTGTTCTGTTTCTAGTGTAAACGTGATGTTTGTATGAAGACTGTTAATAAGAATTAAAAATTCATTGATAACCTCAAAAGATCTGTCAAAACAAGCTAAAATGTCATCAACGTAACGAAACCAAAAAATAATGTGTTTAGAAAGATCTAATTCAAATATTCGATCTTCTAAATTATCCATAAATATTTTAGCTAATAGAGGACTCAGAGAATTACCCATAGGTAAACCATCTTTCTGTAAATAAATTATATTATTAAAAGTGAAATAATTTTGACTGATACAAAAATCAAATAATTGAATTAACTCTAATCTTTTTACTAATTCTACATTACTATTAACTAGGAAATTATCTAACAAAGGAATACAGTCTTGTGGTGGAATCTTTGAAAACATGTTACAAATGTCAAAGCTTACAAGTTTTGAATGTTTTGGAAGATGTATGTTTTGTAGTTTTTCTACTAATTCTAATGAAGTTTTGACAGAGTATTTCGATTTGTATCCTATGATGTTAATAATATGGTTGAGTTTCATGGACAAGGTGTGATTAGGTGCGTTGATATATGATACTACTGGTCGTATAGGCATGTTGTGTTTATGTGTTTTAATCAGTCCATATAGTTTTGGTGGTTGTGGGTTTTTATGTATGATTTGTTGTTTTCCTAATTCGTTAAAGCAGATATTGCAGTTTGCTAAAGCTAATTTTACATACCCCACATGTAAATGTTTGGTGATATAACATTTGCTATATATTTCCGATATGAAATGCTTAATGTAATTCTGGTGTCTTCAGATTTACATATATGCGACATTAATAATGTGATTTGTATTTTACATCACACTTTTTACTAGTTAAATATATAACTATTTAACCACTAATTTGTTTGCAAAGTGAGGGGGAAAACATTTGTAGAGCGTGTACCACCTGATCGTGCAGACGTGTGTTAAATTGTGGTCGCCCATTTATTAGTTTGTTTTATGTACATATGTTGAATATAAATATTAAGATACAATAACCAGTTTTATTTCTGTGACTGAAACATTTTGGAAGTGGGATAGACAGCTGTGACAAATTTAATTTCCAGTAAATTGATATTTTATTATGAAGTGAAACGTATTTTTAAAATGGCGATAAGTGATTAAACGTATTTGTTGTTTATTAAAACGTTTCAAGGCAAAATATATTAAGCCACTGTAAATTAATACCATAAAAAGGTAGATTCAGCAAATTTCAGCAATGTACGCGTCATATCATGTACTAGGAATCGCAAAATTGAATACCGAAACCGAATGGCATAATTTGTTAAAAAACCAGGAATCTTGATCAGTTGGCATTTTGATTAATGTTGTTTATACATAGCTTTTGATTTTTTTCTATATTGTTATATTGCATGCTATGTAATAATATAATTTTTTTTTTTATAATAAGTTATTAATTAATAACTATATATCTTTTCCTTTTTTTAGTAAACAAAATAAATAAAAATGTTGTTGTGACTTTTTCTTTTTCTCCTAATTTTTACTATTACAGGAATCTATTACTATTTTAAAGAAATAAGTTTATCCTACACAAAGTGGAAAATTTGAAAATTGTTGCTTTATCTTAAAGATCCTGTTGCAAAGAGATTACAGGTAAGTTCTGGCTGTGACACCACTTTTTTGAGCTTATTTGAACGTGCTTTTGGTGGCAGATAAAGCTTTGGAGCGCGTTCGAGTGAGCCTCCAAAAAAAAGTTAATCGCTGCCTAAGAATTTGCGTGAAACTGCAATGTATCGATTTTATATATGATAGAACATGCTCATAATTAAATAAACGTAAAATATACGGCGCTTTGTGTATGTTTGTAATACAGATTGTATTTTACATATCTCGTATGTAATAACAGTGACGTAGAATTTACGTAAATAACAGATGCATAATGAAGCGGACATAATGCTCTCCAGATGACTTGAATTTTACTTAGCTGCTACATAATAATGTAGGCATTGTTACTCTCAGTTACGTAAAATATATGTTGCTGTGTTTGCTGGGTTCTTAGTCAACCATGTGGTATACCCCTGGAACTCTATAAGAAGATACTATATCAGCACCAAATTTAAATTCTTTTAAAAACAAACTTGACAGAGAAAACATAATGACTCTAAATATTGACTATCAATTGTGACAAATTGTTCTATTACAACTAATAAGTCGAACAATTAAGTTCTAAAAAAAATCTTTCAAACAAAAACTTTTTAAGACAAACTAAACAAATAGTTTAATCGGTTTTGACCGCCTACTATATAGATAATAAATATAATAATAGAGGAAGGCTGTTTCTTTCGAGTTTTTAATTTTACTTTTCGACATAGTATCCTTTGAGGTCTATACACTTATTCCAACGATATTCAAATCGCTTAACCCCTTCACTATAATATGACGAATTAAATGCATCAAAGTAATCTTTTTTCTGCAATCACACCTCTTCATTGATGAAAATCTTTTACCATCCATTTTTTAAGTTTGGAAACAAGAAAAAAGTCGGACGGAGCTAAATCTGGACTGTAAGGTGCACAAGGAAGAATCTCGAATTGTAACTCAACTAATTTTGCCGTTGCAATTGCCGATGAGTCAGCTGGTGCATTATCGTGATGGAACAACACTTTTTTTCTAGCCAAATGCGGTCGTTTTTCCTTTAATTTTTTATTCAGTTGGTCCAATAGCGACGCGTAGTGTTCTCCTGTGATTGTTTTGCCCTTTTGGAGATAATCTATAAAAATAATAATCTATAAAGATAACACCACGAGCATTCCAAAACACAGTGGTCATAACTTTGTTAGCTGATGCAATAACTTTTGCTTTCTTCGGTGCACAGCAACTGGCTTCTACCCTTTGTTTTGATTCGCCATGAACACGATTTAACTTGGTTTTTCCCGTCAATTTGAAAATGTTTAATAACAGCACGAAATTCTTTTTTATCCATACCACTGTAAAATTCAAACGACACAATATATTTGGCTCCAACTCTTACAGCTGTCTTATAAAAGGTTATCAATTTGATAAATTCACTCATGTGTTCATTGCGTGGTTCATTGTGGTGCCATTTCTGTATTATTTACCTTACTATTCAGACCGCCCTCGTAATAATAGAACCCTAAAAAAGGGGTTCTACTATTTAGGGTTCTATCAATCGTAGTCGGCCTTTAACAAAATACTGCGAGAGTGCAGTGCAGCTCAATGTTTGGCGCGTCGCAGTAGCTTTCTGAGTTTGCATTATATGCACTGCGAATAAAATCGATGTTTGGTAAATATTTCGACGAAGTAAATCTTCGTTAAAGATGATGACGCATACGTCATGTAAACGTCAAAAAGCGAAACGTGATACTTCATATAATATTTTCAAGTCAACATATATCTGTATTGGATATATGGTGATATAGGTATTTTATCGTGATTATTAAAATTAAGAAGACTAATTTAGAAATTGTAATAAAATATGACAAACTTTAGCGAACTAATTAAGGCTGAATTTCCATCAATCGATGACGATTTAAAACAATACGTTGAAGGTTATTAGCGGCGTTTTTATCATTCATCCACGAAATAAAGAATTTTTAATTATTTAATGCTGTTACAGGTGTCTTGGAAAATGGGGTAGACGAATTTCAAAATTGTGAAGATGTGTACGAGGCAATTGGTGAAGTATTACATGAAGTGTCTACTGATAAATCGGAAGCAGATATTAAGTATGTACTAATCTTTTTCTTGTCGTGTAACTTTAACAGTAATGTTTTATATTTTAGAGATATTTGTACACAGTTTCTTAAAATATTAAATCCAAATAATTCATCAGCTTCAAATGGTCCAGCGAGGGTTTTAAATGCACCCGTACATTTGGCTTCCATGGCAGCAAATTTAGAAACCAACATGGATGATATAAAAAGCATTTGGGTAATGCAAAGAGATGATAGTTTGGTAAGTTTGTTGAAGCACAACAACCTTGATGACATTAAGGTTTGTTTTTTACAATTCAGAAAGTTGATGCTAAGAAACTAGAAAAAGCTGAATTGAAATTGCAACAAAAACAAGAGAAGCGTTCTACCGATGTATGTCGTACACCTGTCGTACCAAAATTAGAAACTGCCACTGCATCTCAGGTTTGTTCTTGAATTAATGAAAGTACAAGAAGACATATGATTTTATGCATTTCAGGTAACAAGTAAAAAAGATAGCAAAATGGAAGCAAAAGGAAATAATAGATCATTAGATATTAGGATAGAAAATTTTGATATCGCTTATGGAGATAGGTAGTATATAGAAATATAATTTTAATACTTATAGTAATAAAATTTTAACACATAGAGTATTACTGCAAGCAGCAGATTTAGTATTAGCTTATGGTCGAAGATATGGTTTAGTTGGAAGAAATGGTTTAGGAAAGACCACACTACTGCGCATGATATCAATGGGACAACTTCACATTCCATCACATATTTCAGTACTTCATGTTGAACAAGAAGTAAAAAATATCAAAATAATTTCAAAGTAATAATAAATAATAACAATGCTTTGTAGGTGGTTGGTGATGAGACATTGGCATTGGATAGTGTTTTGCAATGTGATACGGTTAGAGAAAGTTTGCTTAAGAAAGAGAAAGAGCTTAGTGCTGCCACCAGCTCTGGGTAGGTTATAACTATTTAATACAAGGCTATTTTGAGATTTAGCACAAATGCAATACCACAAATTGACGGTCTTTTGTATAATCATTTATAAGATAGTTTACATAATGGTTGACCATGTTCAGGCGCAGATTTAGTCTTTGATGCCCTGGACTACAATAATTTTACCATCTATGTAGAGCTTATTAACATAAATAGAAATATTTTTAATTCACATAAATAGAAATATTTTTAATTCTATAATGTGTGTTCATTTGTTTAATTGTAGTTGCTCAAATTGTGTTCATTTGTGTCCATGAAAGCTTTTAGAAGAAATCATAGTTTTACTCTTGTTCACTGTCTAAAGTTAAAACAACTTGGTTCAAATAAATAGTATTGTCAACTTTTCAAAATGGAATTAGCATACCAGAACTTTGAAATAAATGTATTTCTTTACAAAACCGACAGGCACTAGACTCAGCGGTCGTATTCGGTCACTATTTTACATAAAAGTACATATTTTTTACCCTAGTGCATAAAAGTACATATTTTTAGCATTTAGTCACTAAAAGTACGTATTTTGTTAGCAAGTTTTAAATTCCAAAATTTACAACCGCGATTGTAAAACGCAAGCCATTTTGGACGAAACTTATTAAGAAAATAAATGCAAATTGTACCTTGTCGTGCAGGTAATAAGAACCATTATTGTTTAGCATAGCGCGCTATTAGCAATTTAGAATGTACTATTGAGAAGGGTGTATTATATTGCCTGATAAACTTCAACCGTGAATACAAAAATGCATCATCTTCGTAACCACGGGATTTGTCTTCTGCGTTACAAACTCGATTGCTAACCCACTGAGCTACAAAGGCTTTTAAACAGTTCGTAAACATATATGGAATAAAAAAATCGAATTAAAATTGAATGGAACAGTTGTGGACAAAGTATAGTATTCGACTCGCATATAATGGCGAGTATTCGCTCAGCCGATTCTAATAAACTTAAACTTCGCCCTAGTGATTAATAGTCATCATTATATGCTTGTTGAATAATATACTATTTTTTTATAAACTACATACATATTTGATATTTAGAAAAAAGACGCTAAAAAGTACATATTTTAAGAAAATTTAGTGACTATTTACATATTTTTTCAATTAATTCTGCTACGACAGCTGTTAAGACTCTAATCTAAATTATGATGGAAATTTTATCATACAAGAAAGGAGAGTTATTTAATTTATAAAAGTTACTCAAAAATGTCTATGACTGTCAAAATGTGTCTAAGATGTCAAAATCTCTATGGCAGGATCGAAAACCAGCCTGCCAAAGTGATTTCAAGCAGACAAGTGATTACAACTAATTACCACCGCGTCACTCAACCAAAGCGGCAAATAAATTTTAAAATAAATCAATGCACAACAATAAAAATATGATGGTACATTTTTACAGAAAGTCGAAACAAGATAAGCAATTTCATTTGGCCTTGCTGAGCCTGAAGTCAAGAGACTAACTTGCCAGAAACAACCAAAAATTTTAAAGTTTAAAGCTTCTTGTGGTAGGATTATTTTTGTTTTATGACCTGCACCTTAAATTTCAATTATTTCCATCCTACTTATTTTTATGATGCAAATACGTTATTCTCTGAACCTTTTCAATGTGAGGCTTAAGAAATGCTTCAGCTTACTGTTTGCATTTTTCTCTGTGCAAAATTCTATTTGCTTCCATTTAAAATAAATTTTACTTTCTACTTTTAATCCTAAAAGGCCCTCTAGGTGCCGTATTTGAGCTCGTTAAGACAAGGTATGACAGAATGAATGAAAAAGTATGGGGGAGTGTAAATGTACTTGCTACAATAGATCCATTACCTCTGTTGCACTCCCAAAGGATTTGTATAGAACTCCGACACTGCAAATGCAGTAAAAGGAGAAATGGATTATTATGTATGTAACAGTATTATATACGGAAAGATTAGTGGCGAAACCAAATCAGTGCTTTGGGAGCACCAAGTGAATGGATAAAGATTGTGTGGCCATACTTATGACATGTATATGCCGATGAAGACATTTATAATGTGCATGAAGCTGGATTATTCTATAATCTGACACCAGACATGACTTCATTGATCAAGCATTGATGAGACTTTAACCATTTTTGAAGATGAAATTAGAAAATGGGATAGAAGCTTACGAAAGGAAAAGCGTAACATTTACTAATTGTGGATAACTGCACTGCACACCCATGTTTAGAAAATTTAACCAACATTAAGCTGATATTTTTACCGCCAAATGTAATTTTTGTTTTACAACCTATGGATCAGGGTATTATACGACTTTCAATCAGAGAAGAACACAAAAAGTTCTAGATGCAATATGTTAAGGGGATGTAGCGCAAAAATCTGTTTTTTCATTATAATTTAAAAATAAAAATTCTAATAATTAAAATTCAAATCACACTTGTCTAGTGATAGTAGTTTCATAGATATCAGCTCCTAAAGAATAGACAGTTTAGTGTGTAACATCATACCGACACGACTGCCTCGACTTGAAGTAAAAGAAGCGATGCACACTGTGGTACCACATATTATTTACCGCGCATCATTTTTTTTACGTTGCATTATTAATATTGACTTACCTTTGCATTATAATAATAGTTTATGTTTTTACCATAATTTATTGTTAAAATGTTTAACTGTTGCATTATTTCAATTGTTGTTGCAATTTCTCTAGAAAAGAAAAGAACAAAAACGTTATAAAGTATGGAAAGATAAAATTAATCGTACAAAACCATAACTATGTACACTTATTAGTGACTATTTAGTGTACAAACTACCATATGAAAAGAACATGCCTATAATCCATGGCAAATATCTTGACATGTTATATTTTGTAATGGTTTTATTTCCCCGACATTGAGACTCTTTGTTCTTATTTAAAATGAATATTTGTTTGATATACAACTGGACGTTGAATAAAATAAATTGGGTTCTGTGACTGTGTTGTTTCCCACAATTGAAAAATTTTATTTTACTAAAATTATGTATTTTATGTCCGATTGCATTATAAAGTACTGTTTATTGTATTGTTTTGCGGCAGTGAACTGGCTTATTATTGTACTCGTAAAATAAAGTGGTAGTAGTAAAATAAAGTATGACAACTGTATATTACATGTCAAATTTTCTTCTGTCAAGAATAGATGTCAAATTTATAAACTGATTTTCTTTTGATAATTACCCAATTTTAGGAATCGAACATAAGCTTTGTATGCAACTCTTACATAATCGGACCTTATAGACTCGCCTTATAGACTGGGCTTGTCTATAAAGTCCTACATTATGTACTTGTTACATAAATAGCTATTATAGAAAATGATTCTTTTTTTTATAATAGCTATTTATGTAACAAGTACATTATAAACACGCCCAGTTTATGGCCGAGCGAGCGAAGCGAGCAAGGCCTATAAAAAGGGCGAGTCTATAAGGTCCGATTATGTAAGAGTTGCATACAAAGCTTTATGTTCGATTCCTAAAATTAGGTGAATATCAAAAAAAATCAGTTTATAAATTTGACATCTATTCTTGACAGAAGAAAATTTGACATGTAATATACAGTTGTCATACTTTATTTTACTACTATCACTTTATTTTACGAGTACAATAATAAGCCAGTTCACTGCCGCAAAACAATACAATAAACAGTACTTTATAATGCAATCGGACATAAATTAAATTATTTGACCCAGTCATGTCATTTACTAATACCTTATTGAAAATTGACCAACACACTCTTATAAGTTTGACAAACAAAATTAAAATGTCATTCTATTCTAATATCAGGTAATGGCTCTCTGTTATAACATTTATTAAATATCGAATTCATTGATTAGATAAAAACTCATTCAAATAATCAATTTGCATATGGTTTACAACATATGGATAAGATTATTTATACTAGACAATACTCAAGACTAACCCGTAAGTCAATCATTAAGTTTCACTTGATTTATTAAAGAAAAAGGATATTAATATTTATTTTCTTTACCACCACTTTCTATTGTAGCTTCCATACAAAATCTGCAGTCTTACTATTTATGATAAAGTTCCATTTTAATGAACCAAATTAATTCCAGCTGTCGGCCAGATATATGTCTTACCAATGCAATGTTTAACGTTTAACATTTTTAAAGGGTTTTAACCCTTTTTAATTCTTCTTAGTATGTTTCATTCTGTCTTTTTTGCTTAACTATATGAAATAAATACAACCACACCACTTAAATTCTTCAATAATAATTATTTCTTTTAATATATCTTCATGATGGTTGTTAGCATTATTTTACATTTTTATGTTAGAAATATCTATAAATATTCTAATCTTTTATCAGATTTTAATAACAAGCTCTTTATACTTCAAGAAAAAATTTCTTATTTTTATATTAATATTCAACTATTTTCCTTATTTAGTTTCTAAGCTAAACTTTTTCTGTCTCCGTTTTATCGTCTAGTAATTTAATTATTTTTACATTGTCTCTATTTTAGGTAATAATATAACTAGGTTGTTTGTATGGTAATATCTATATTAACAATTTTCTCTTTGTTACACTAATGCACTTTGTTTATTTGAATGGTCATGCAATAATAGTACAGTGAGTGAAGTCTCGATGATCCGAATCTATGTTAATCCAAATATCACTATAATCCAGACCAGCAATTTATTTACATTGGTTTCATTGTAATCCGGATTTAAGGTTCTGATAATCTGAACTTTAGAATTATTGGTTTTTATTCATCAAGTTTTTTTTATAGTAACTACTGCAATGGGTATTCAGATGTGTAATTTGATACAAAACTACGGTTGTAGATAAGATAAATAAGATTTTATTTTATTTATGTTTACGTTATATTTATGTCTGACAAATTCTTATTATAAAAAGTCATGTCTTTTTTAAAAGTGGTTACATTGCAACTTCACAATTCATATTAGTTACAAAGGTTTAAAGTTCAAAAAGAATTGATACTTCTTTTATGAATTACGACTTTATTTACCTCCGGCATACATAAAAAGATTTTATGCTAAATTTTAAAAGACCGCATTGTAACTTTAAATATTACACATTACCGATATCTTCCAAAATTTTGACCAAAAAGGCAAAGCATCTTTATCCAGCACCGTGTGGTGCATACGAAACAGTGGAAGCAGTCACGATACGATGTACGCGCTATCACGCTTGTACACACACGTCGTATCACGACTGGTTTCACTGTTTCGTATACTCTGCACGCTGCTGTGACTGTAAAAGATGTTTTCAAAACGATGACGTCAGAGCAAGTAAAGATTGGATACGTAATTTTAAAAAAGACACAATTTGCGAGTGCTAAGAATCGTGGAGAAGAGCTAAGCTATTCAGTGATTCGCACGCGGTGAAGCCATTTAAGAAACAGTTGCAAAGCAGTGGCTTTGCACTGGGCGGTAGAAAATTTGAAACAATTGTGATGCCGAAAGATTTAAAAGAAAATCATATCTAATGTATTAAGTTCAAAAAACATGAAACAAGCAAAAATCACCGCCTTTATTTAATGACATATTAATGTGGAATATTATTGTTAAATAAAGGTTTTTGCAGAATGTTTTAATTGCATTTATGTACAAATTTAACATTGTAACCCTACAGACACGGTAATCCGGAAACCGCGATGATTCGGATTGCCCCTATTTTAATTAGTCCGAATTAGCCAGACTCACTGTATATACGCTATGTTTTGCACGTCCTAAAGGACTTAATCGCAAAAATTCTAAATTTCTAAATTTTTTTCCTAAAATTTTGTTACATGTCATTTGGACAATTGAACTCTGCAAACGCCAAAATCACATAGTTTCAGGATAATAAATCCTAACATGTACGGCGATTACTTTTTTGTTGTTTACTTGTTGTTGTTTTTACTTTACTCCCTCAGGGAGTAAAAATGCTACTTTACTCCCTCTTTTGGGGGACTAAAGTAGAGCCTTATATATAGGATGTGCAAAAAATAAATTTTATATGATCATATACCTGCTTAGAAGAAGAAACTTTAATGAAAATATGAACTATATGTTCATCAAATAATATTAACTTTGTATTAAACCATTAAATCAATAAAATAAAATCATCAATAGGGTTTTTAAACATTTTTGATGAAAGTATGGTCAGACGACCATAGCAATTTATTACCTTTATAATAATGCCATTGTCAACAACAATCAAAATATCTCTAATCAAGGTAGTGTGGCATTTCATGTTTTTTCCTCATACCCTTCAATTATTCTCCATCTAATTATAAGTGCACTACTCATTTGTCTTCCGCACTTTACTAAATGGCATAAATCGTCTTTCATTTGCGGACTGTTTAGTATCTATTATAAAGCAGTAAAGCACCACATATATTTATTAAATTATGGCACAAAACTAAACGAATGAGAAAAATTACATTTGGAACTACCAAAAAACATTTATAAAACAGAAAACATCTTTAGAAGAAGTAAAAGAAAAGTGTTTATCAAGATTTAGTTCCACAGATGCGATAAACGACCAAATGCTGCACAATTGTAGTATCGTTGTCTTTCTTCCATTTTACATTTTAAAAGTGAGCTGTGCCTTACTATATTTAAACTATCTTAAGTGTAAAACTACATTTACAAATGATGCATGAAGAGTAATGCACGTTTTTTCTCCACTTATTCCATTTCCAAGAGCATTTTCCTTGCAGCAAATGGATCCCCTTACAGTTGACATAAGCATACAATTATTGCATTTGTCTTGCATTGCTTTTTTTGTCTTCCTTTATTTGCCTTAAGGTGGCTCCCCCAATCACACCGGAGTCGTTGAGAGAGAAAAAAAAAAGTTTTCGATTCACTTTTTCTCCTGAAATAAAATTAATTAAAAATCACTTTACTAATTGAGCTACCGATTTAAGCACAAATCATCAAAGATTTTTTAATGCAAGAAAAAAATGTGTCTCTCAAATGACTAGTGTCCGGAAGTCGACATTTTATTCTGCTATCTGTCAAATTGCGGCGGTTTGCAATGGAGCCGAATTCAATGTGTACATAATTCCTTCACGTTCAATATCCAAGTCAGCTTCTGATGTTACAGGTTTGCGATTGATGAACGGGGAATTGTATTTACACAATAAACGCTTGCACGCTGTTTCAGCTCGTGAAGCGTTTACACAATTTATAATTTTTTTGAAATCTGTCAGTGACACTGGAGTTATTTTGGTAGCGCATAACGGGATGAAATTTGACGTTCCTAGAATTATAAGATTAGCTAGTAGTCTAGAGTTAAAAGGAGACCTGAAGTCGATAGTTAAAGGTTTTGCCGATTCCTTGCCTATATTAAAAAATCATTTTATTTTGTTCTTATTTATCAATTTCAAAATAGATTTATATTTACATTTTTCAAATGTCCGAATATTTTCGCGCGCTACAGGACAGATCACGTAATTCACGTTCTCTAAGAGCAGACAAGGGAAGTTGATTTTATTTCATTAATATCTTTTCAGATCTTCCGATAACCCCACTCCATCAAAACGGCATCTTATTTCTCAAGTTTCCTTTTACCTGTCATCAGTTTTTTGTGAGAGTGTATGATTTAGTTAATTAAATAACCCCCGACTTCCGGTGTTAAAAAAACAACCTCCCATAACCACAATGTTAAAAATTCAAATTTCAATTGCAAATTTCTCTTTCATTTCCCCGATAACCCCTTGTTTTCTCGACGGGAAACGATTCAGCTACCCTCAAATTATAAATTATAATAATTTTAGATCTTTGGCTAATATTGAAAAATTTGGGGGAGCCACCTTAATTGAGCCTGTTATATTTTGGTTCAAACCTAAATGCCATTGTTAACAAAATACGATCCACACCAAAAGCACACTACATCTAAAATACATGTAATACCAGGTAAAACTATTGATGTTTTATAACTCCGTGTCAGTATGACGTCATGAATAAACTGTGACAAACTTCTACTGACTGTATCTCGGTTATTAGTTATCTTAGAAATGTAAGGTTTTCAGTATTGTTCTTAGATTCTTTTTTATACTAAAATTTATTTTTGTTCACTACACCCCCTTTAAAAATGGGGCTTTGTTCTGCATTCATATGTCAAGCCTGCTAAGAGATATATGTGGGTAAGAGACATTGAGCAAGTTCGTGAATTTATGATTGGGAATTCAATGTAATCAAGTCTTCAACAAACCGTTCGAAAATCATCTTAATAATTACATTTAAAATTTCCTATCTCTGTTTGACTTTTGCAAATTTAGTAAAAGTTATTACCATTAAACAAACAGAAATTCCTAGTTTTATAAATAGAAACAACGTCCTTGGCAACACTGACAATTGTAAAAAATAATACTAACTTTTTACTTGTACATATTCTTGTGAAAAATATAATATTGTATGTACCACGAGCGTTACTAGATAATAATGCCCAACGGGTGACTTCTTTCCCCTTCTGGTATTATCATTATCGTAACGCCCTTGGTACATAAATAACTATTATGACACACAACCAACACTTACAGTAGGTAAGACTAGAAAAGTGATAACCTGATTGATGTTGGTGTCGCCATTTTTGTCCACGATTTTACATCTAATACATCGAACTGAAAAGTTGATGCCTCTTATGATTTGAGGAGTTTTGGAGGTTATGTATAAGTTTGATTCATATAATTTAGTTTAAATATACCAGCAATCTAGAGGCGATTGTCTTCATAAATTAAAACCATTAATAATTAAAACAATGTCGAAGGAAATATTAAATCGGCACACAAGTCAGAGAGGGTTGTTAGTTAGGTTGAAGGGGTGGGTGGGTAAGTTAGTTATGGTATTGTTATGTTAGAGTTAAAAGAGGAATATTATTTTTTATCTTCTATTTTTTTAGCACTATTCATGTTGAAATAGCATAAAGTCCAGCCCAATTTTGTAAGGTGTTCAGCATTGACAGTTGGTTTAGAAACATTTGTTTAGATGACATATCATGATACTGTTCTAAGTTCTAACCACAAAGTTCAGAAGGCAACTACAGAAGTTTTTTTTCGGTTGCAGTAATTTTCTCTTGATAAATCTACTCGACCACATTTCAACATTTTGGGTAGTCTTGATACTGTACAGCACCTAATCCATTAAGCTATGTTGCACTGTTTAAGTACTTTTTTAGTAAAATTTAAAAAAACATATTATTTTTCTCTTTATTGCAATATTTTTTTTATTACCCATTCTTCAAGAAAAAATATGCAAAAAACTAATGTTTTTTAAAATATTCACATGGAATTTCCAAAATATGCCTGGATTTCTTACAAGGCTATGAATTTATTTTGTTGAACTCCTATCATCACCAGATGCCCATTGATACCATTTATAACAATTTTGGAAGTGGAAGTTAGATTACAGAGTTGGCTGGTACATGCATATAAACTTTTCCGGTTTAATCTATGTACAGTAGAGTACATATTTGCACCATGATCTAGCTACTTGAGGAATTATTAACCGATTGGGTGATACTGAATTCATATGTGTTTCTGTATTGTCTTTGCATATAGGTTATAAATAATTTAACCATTTATTCCAAAAACCATTTCTAATTTATGGGCCAATACTGTTATACGACCTTCTCTCTTTCAAGAGTATTCTTTCAAGTTGAAATGTGTACCTCGTCGTTGCACAATTGTTTGCTGTTATTTAGAGGAAATAGTTCCACATAGATGTATCGGTAGAAGAGGCAATATTGAGTGACCAGCAAGGTCGTCCAATCTAAATCCCCTTGATTTGTTTATGGATTCACTTAAAGTTAAAGTAACACATAACTTAGAAGATCTGGTTGGTATCGATATGAGAAGATCCAAGATGAATTTTACAGACAGCAATTTGAGCATCTGCACTAACCTTTCATAACACATTCATTGTTTTTTTGTTTTCCATGACAACCTTTATTTATTTTATTCTATTTATTATAGTATGGCAATAAATCACACATTTTGTTGACTAGTTATATTCTTTATTTTTATGGATAAGTATTGGGACGTGCCAAAGATTGACCTGCATTCTAAAGGGATTTTATTAAATCCCATTATGCAGTAGTATAATTGTCAAACTAGAAGGTTATGTTACAACTAAAGCATACATCTCATTAGTTGCATACATGATCACTTACCACATATCAACGTCATTTATTTAATTTGATTGCAGTACAACGCCATCTATATTTAATGGTGCGTCCTAATTGCTGAATTTTGTGTAATTAAATGAAATTTGTTTTAAAGCATATTATTTCTTGTGTAACACTGCAGGATATTTCATTTAAGAAATTAATGTTAGATTAAAATGCAGGAAAATGATAAGTTTGACAACAACGCTGATATAGTTTTTGAGTTTGTTGTAATTTGTAGTTGGCAAGCGTGAAATTTCGTTTAAATCAAGCAAGCTGTTTTCCAGATAGTAAATTTATTCCATATTTTGTAAACACAGTGTAGAAAGATTTAGTAATTTTATAAATACTTATTGTGTGTGTTACTTAATATAACAGTTCTAATATCCAATTTTCTCTAACAGATCATCCGATCCTGCCTTGTCAAATCAACTCTCAGAAGTATATGCTCAGCTTCAACACATTGAAGCAGATAAAGCTCCAGCTAGAGCATCTGTGATACTTAACGGTCTTGGATTCACCTCAGCTATGCAAAGCCAATCAACAAAGACATTCTCTGGTGGCTGGAGAATGCGTCTTGCATTAGCTCGTGCTTTGTTTTCAAAGTAATCATTATTAATACTCATACTTTAGGTTATAAATTAATATATTTTTTTTATTACAGGCCAGATTTGCTACTGCTGGATGAACCGACAAACATGTTGGACATAAAAGCAATAATTTGGTTGGAAAATTATTTACAGAATTGGCCAAACACTTTACTGGTAGTATCTCACGATAGAAACTTTCTTGACACTGTACCAACTGATATCTTATATTTACATTCACAAAGAATAGAGTCATATAGGTATTTACATACTGCTTCAGTTCTTTTGATGTTGTGGTAGCCTTGATATTGATCCCTAAGTTGGTATTACTAATATCACTAGATAAATTTTAATATCTAGGCCCTCTGTGGTCGAGTGGTAGATGTGCTGCTTCTCCATCGCAGGGACATGAGTTCAAATCTTGGTTGTGACTGAATTAAAACAAAATTAGTACAATCGTATTTGAGCTCATTAGGATAAGGTACAAAAGTTGTATGAGTGATAAAGTATGGGGGAGTGTAATGTACTTGCTGCAATAGCACCATTACCTCTGTTGCACTCCCATAAGAGCTTGTGTAACCCCAATACTGCAAACGCTGTAAAAGATTAATGGATTTATCTTTCAATATAAAACGTTAGGAAAGAGCATGTATTAAATTAACGTATGACCGGGATAGCCTTTGCATATGGTAGATAGGTTTCCGGTTGAACAGTGACATAATGTTTCGGAAGGATACTTACATGAAAAATATTTTGCTAATTTTTGCAGTCCTTTAATTTTTTATTGCCATTGTTACAGTTGATATGTATTATTCTATTCTTAAAAAGATGGATCTAATATATTCTGGTGGATTCTTGAGTAAATTCTGCCATTGAAAATTAACATAAAAGTCAAATGAACATACTGATGGTTTGAATTTGTAAATTAGTAAAATATACAATTACAAGAACTTTACAACTATTATTTTTATTATTAGAAAAAGATCAATTATTGACATGTTTGATAACTCGAACTTTTTTAACTTTCCTCCTTACTGTTTCTTCAGAATTTGAATTATCTTCTGATTACAATTAGTTGTTAATAAAAAGGTTGTTGGATGTTAAATAAATAATCAGCACATTTAAAAATATTTATCTTCCTATAAACGAGAGTTAATTTTGTATACATGTTTCTTATTTTATCTGCATGATTAATATCTTTACAAATAAATGTTAATATATTATAATAATGTAGAAAATTATAAGCCCAACTGGGAATCGAACTCAGGAATTACCTCAGATAGCTCAATGGTAGAGTTTCTGCACGGAAAGCAGAAAATCCAGGGTTAGATTCCCAGTCGGGTGATAATTTCTCTACCTTGTTATAACATTTAAATTAAGATTTATGTAATATTTACTTACACGAAAACCTTAACCTGAGTTATTTATAAAGTTAATACATATATTTAATTATAAATCACAAATCCACTTCAGTAATAACACTTTATGACTTTCAATTGGTGTAATATCATGCATTACCATATTTGTAAATATGGGGGATAAGGAATTAAAATTAAATACACAGTCAGGGTCATTTACAAAAGTTGAAATCATAGTGTCCTCCTCTACAATGTCAGTATCTCAACGATTCGATACAGATTCATTAATAATTTGTTCTACTGGTTTATTTTGAGAATTTACATTAAATATATTAATTTCCTCTATGTCACACAATTTACTAGCATATCACATTAACTCCTCTACAGTCGGCACAGAAAGCCGAGAAACATCGTCAATTAAAAGATCGATTAAAAGTCCTAAAGTCTTAACAATTCAATACATGCCATAATTATTGGTTTATTCATTACTTCTATAAATTTCCTTATGGTACTTACATATTTTAATCGGCTCACTTCAATTGTAGGGTGTACATTGGTATGTACATGGCCGATCAAAACAATCTTTAGAAAAATGTTGTGAACATGCTTTTCGGTGTCCATTCTGGTTTTTTAGACTTAATCCATGCTCCTCTTGTATGTGGATCTTTAAGAAAACTAAAAGAACTTATATTAGTGAGTAACTTTACAAGATTCATTTACAAGATTCATGTAGGTTATATATAGTATATTATTTTTTAAGTTTCATGATATAAAATGAAGTTTTTTAGTAATTTTTACAAAAAAAAAATTATACTTGGAAAAGCCCAAACCTAAGCCCTACCAATGAGCCAGGTTTTAAGCTTGAATTTAAAGAATGTACACCAGACTTACATATAGTAAGGGAGGTAGCATTGCATTTTTGGTAGTTTTTTCATACTGATCGATTTTTACTTTTAATAATAGATTAGGTATAACCAATCAGCGAAATAAGAGTCAATCGCCGCACTCACAGTGGGAGGGTATTGAAAAAATGTGAAACTTGTTTAAAAAAAATTACTACAAGTCATTTCATACTACTTCAAAATTTATGTTATGAATTTTCACATAATATTCATTCGAAAAATAATAATCAGCTGTATTGTGGAGGGGGGATTATATGTCAGCTATTGGTATAAACCTATACAAAAATATTGCAGTATAAAGTCATTTTATACTGGATGAGATTTATTCACGTGGCTTTTAATAAATTTAAAAGTATAAAAACAACAATCAGCTGTGTTAATACTGAGGGTCAGATCCATCAATTGACGTAATGAACATATTGTGCATTCAGTGAACGTGAGCGCCATACAATAACTTAGTTAAGTTATTAAGTTAACTCATGTCCTTCACCCTGCAAACATTCGGCTTTTAATTTTTATTCTTTTTTTTTATTAAAAAAAATTGATGGCCCTCGCTTGAATGTATTGTACGTACTGTCATCATTTTCATATTCATCATGTTTTTCACAACTATCATCGGAGCTATCTATGATGAAGTCTTTTTCATCCCCAGATTCCTCTTTTTCTTCTCTTTTGGCATAATCCGCTTCTTCAACCTCTTCTCTCCTTTGACATTTTCTACAAACAAATATTGCGATCATTGACATTATTTTGACAATAATTTGATTTAGTACGAGTTTTTCCCAAAAATATAACGTGACGCAAATTAGGCGGCACTACCGTAACCCTGCAGATAAAAGAAATTATACAATAAGCATTTACGAAAATTATACCACTAAGGGCGGGTTGTATAAACACAGCTTAACTTTAAACTAGGAGCAAGATCCTAGACAACGATTGTTCTGACAATGGTTACTGCAGCAACTAGCTGAGTAAAGTTTAAAGTTAAACCACATTTATACAACTCGCCCTAAGTATCTACCATTTACTAACTGCTACTCAACTGATTTTGTAGTAGATGATTTGGGTTGAGTAATTTGAGTAATTAAAAAAACGACCTCTTTTGAATTTATTGACAAATAAACAATTTTTGTCAAATGATGAAAAAACCTTTTTTAACAATCTTAACACACATTTTTCCTTGAAAATGGTTTTAAATAAAACCGAAATATTGGAATTGTAAAGTGTTTTATTAAAAAGAAAGGACCGAAATACCCAATATTTCCAATAATACATATATACAGGGTGATTTTTTTAAAGCGGTCGTTAGACGTTTCTCAGAATCTACTAAAGTGAGACGAACGAAATTTGGTATGCGTCTATAACTCTGCACAATCTATCTTGCTAAAATATTTTCATCAAGATTCTACTTCCGGTTATACCGGAAGTTGCCATCAACTTTCTTATTTTAAATAGAACCATACATTTTTTTTATCATCATCGAATCGACCATTCAATTTGCTTAATTGCCAATCTAGGTTGTGCCAATCTAGTTGCCATGGTTTTCAAGATATTCAATTATTTTGGTAAAAATAGCTGCTTGCAGAGTGTTTTTCAAAAAATCGTAGTTTCCGAACCGCTCTTTAGAATAAATAGGAAAAAATTGTGTTTTATAGAAAAAAGTACATTTTATCAGCTCAGTAACCTCTGAGTTCAAATCGATGATTAGAAAGACCGTAAAAAATTGTTGAACTTTTAAAATTAGAAAAGCAAAAAAATCATTTTTTTCAAATGGAAGCACTAGTTTTTTTTTACAGGAATCGACAGATATTCTGATTTGGAAGATTTTTTCTTTAATGGTCGATATGGCTACGGCCAACCGTTTTCTAGTAATAGGCACTTTTCTGAAAAAAATGTTTCAAATTTGTTTTGAAAGAGCGTAGTAGCCTTTGGACTATGCGATTTTTGGTGTTGCTGTGGTTACCATCATAATATTCGCGTCAAAACTTTTCAGTTTTGTATTAGTTTTGTCTTTATTACGCAAATAACTCCTATAATGCAGAACGAAATTGTTAATCGTCGTTTTCGTTACACAAACGAGCAAATTTTCGATTTGTTTTTATGTTTTGGTGAATGTAACCGAATTGTAGCTAGAACATGTCGACTCTTCAATGAAAAATATCCCCATTTGCCGGCTATGACCCCGAATAAATTTCGAAGATTAAAAAACAATTTTATAAATTTTGGAAAAACAACATTTAACAGAAGAAACACGCGGTGGGTCCTGACAGAAGAGGCTGAAATAAATATTTTGGCTTATTTTGAAGCCCATCCTCGGGCTTCTATTCGATCAGCATCTCTGGATTCTCGGCTGCATTATTCCACAATTCAGAGAATATTACGAAAGCATAAGAAGCATCCGTTTTCGTTTATTCGGCTGCAAAAGCTACGGAGAACAGATTATCTTTTTTGTATTTTTTTTATTGTCTTTTTTATTCTTGCTTTCAAATTCGAACAAGTTAAACGGCGTGTACAGGACAGTATTCTTAGTCATAACACCAACTATTTAAGACAAATGGTCCTTTTTAACAGTGGAAAGTAAACTAAACCAGAAAAATAATGATTTAATAACAATTTAATAATTTAATTTTAACAATATTACAATAAATGCTCTATGTGTTCGCCGTTTTCCCGCAAACACATTTCCATTCGTGAATGGACTCCGTGCGTAGTCGCTTTAGACAGCTCTGCCGGGTCAATCTCTTCGAACGCAACGTTGATACGGTTGATTAGGTCCTCAATAGAATCGACAACTCTGTCATAAACTTTGCTTTTTATGACTCCCCATAAATAGAAGTCCAGAGGCGTTAAATCTGGTGATCTCGGTGGCCACCGCCAGGGTCCTTGATTTCCTAACCATCTGTCCTCAAACATGGTTGTCAATTGCCGATCCACAGCTCTTGTGTTATGCGGAGGGGCGCCATCCATTTGATACCAACAGCTTCTCATCTGTTGTAAAGGTAAATTATCAACAAATGGCACCACGCTGTCCTGTAAAATTTCCACGTAACGTGCTCCGTTTAGGTTGTCGTTGTATAATACAAATCTAATTTGGTCATACAGGATTAAACAATAGACATTAACTTTAAATTTTTGTTGGTTGTCAACAGTTTCTACAATTCGGGGATTTTCATACGCCCAGAAGTGTCTATTTCGTCTGTTTGTAATTCCGTTTTGGTCGAATTTTGCTTCGTCCGTCCAAATAATATTCCTCAAAAAGTTTTGGTCCTCTTGAATTCGAAGCAACGTTTCTTCACAAAATTGGACTCTTCTAGGATAATCTGTTCTCCGTAGCTTTTGCAGCCGAATAAACGAAAACGGATGCTTCTTATGCGATCGTAATATTCTCTGAATTGTGGAATAATGCAGCCGAGAATCCAGAGATGCTGATCGAATAGAAGCCCGAGGATGGGCTTCAAAATAAGCCAAAATATTTATTTCAGCCTCTTCTGTCAGGACCCACCGCGTGTTTCTTCTGTTAAATGTTGTTTTTCCAAAATTTATAAAATTGTTTTTTAATCTTCGAAATTTATTCGGGGTCATAGCCGGCAAATGGGGATATTTTTCATTGAAGAGTCGACATGTTCTAGCTACAATTCGGTTACATTCACCAAAACATAAAAACAAATCGAAAATTTGCTCGTTTGTGTAACGAAAACGACGATTAACAATTTCGTTCTGCATTATAGGAGTTATTTGCGTAATAAAGACAAAACTAATACAAAACTGAAAAGTTTTGACGCGAATATTATGATGGTAACCACAGCAACACCGAAAATCGCATAGTCCAAAGGCTACTACGCTCTTTCAAAACAAATTTGAAACATTTTTTTCAGAAAAGTGCCTATTACTAGAAAACGGTTGGCCGTAGCCATATCGACCATTAAAGAAAAAATCTTCCAAATCAGAATATCTGTCGATTCCTGTAAAAAAAAACTAGTGCTTCCATTTGAAAAAAATGATTTTTTTGCTTTTCTAATTTTAAAAGTTCAACAATTTTTTACGGTCTTTCTAATCATCGATTTGAACTCAGAGGTTACTGAGCTGATAAAATGTACTTTTTTCTATAAAACACAATTTTTTCCTATTTATTCTAAAGAGCGGTTCGGAAACTACGATTTTTTGAAAAACACTCTGCAAGCAGCTATTTTTACCAAAATAATTGAATATCTTGAAAACCATGGCAACTAGATTGGCACAACCTAGATTGGCAATTAAGCAAATTGAATGGTCGATTCGATGATGATAAAAAAAATGTATGGTTCTATTTAAAATAAGAAAGTTGATGGCAACTTCCGGTATAACCGGAAGTAGAATCTTGATGAAAATATTTTAGCAAGATAGATTGTGCAGAGTTATAGACGCATACCAAATTTCGTTCGTCTCACTTTAGTAGATTCTGAGAAACGTCTAACGACCGCTTTAAAAAAATCACCCTGTATATATGTATTATTGGAAATATTGGGTATTTCGGTCCTTTCTTTTTAATAAAACACTTTACAATTCCAATATTTCGGTTTTATTTAAAACCATTTTCAAGGAAAAATGTGTGTTAAGATTGTTAAAAAAGGTTTTTTCATCATTTGACAAAAATTGTTTATTTGTCAATAAATTCAAAAGAGGTCGTTTTTTAACAATCTTAACACACATTTTTCCTTGAAAATGGTTTTAAATAAAACCGAAATATTGGAATTGTAAAGTGTTTTATTAAAAAGAAAGGACCGAAATACCCAATATTTCCAATAATACATATATATATATACACACACGGTCGTTAATACTAAAGAAAAATATATATATATATATATATATATATATATATATATATATATATATATATATATATATATATATATATATATATATATATATATATATATATATATATATATATATATATATATATATATATATATATATATATATATATATATATATATATATATATATATATATATATATATATATATATATATATATATATATATATATATATATATATATATATATATATATATATATATATATATATATATATATATATATATATATATATATATATATATATATATATATATATATATATATATATATATATATATATATATATATATATATATATATATATATATATATATATATATATATATATATATATATATATATTGATAAAGGGTACCTTGTCACCTCCAAAGTAGATACCCAGCATACGTTGTCACCTCATATATAACGTTGTGACCTCCGTTTTCGGAGGTGACAACGTTTTGCCCTGTTTTCGACTGTATAAGCATATAGATGGTGTTAGAAGCCTAAATTCAAATTTTTGTCTGGAGGTGATAAGGTCATACTTATACTCACAAGATTAATTTTTAGTTCAGCTGTAGATCGCTGGCGTTGCCGTCGCTGTTAGTTGTATAATTGCCAATACGATGTCACCTCCGCCTGTATATGTTGTTTTTTGTATCATGTACGGTACGTTGCAGGCTCCACACATTGGCAACGTTGTGTACAAGACCTAAACCACTCAGGTATATAGAATTCCATCGAAACCAGTACCCCTGGCGTAGTTTCGGCCATTTCACGCTACCTGAATTTTTACAGACACTTTTTGGGTATAGTAGCAGCATTTAAATAAATATTTGTAAACTACTCAGAAAATTTAAGGGATCTCTTGAATTGTACGTCATTTTTAAATAGTTAATGATACTTAAGAACAATAAAATAATAATTTCTATTTCATTTAAAAAGTTTTGAATTGAAAACGACTTTCTTTGAGATATGAAAAAAATTAAATAGGAAATACGTTTTAGTCGTAATTATGTATAAATAAAAAATTCATCTTTTTACAAAATGATCATTTCGGATTTACTGGATTATTATTATTTGATTATTATTTTAGGAATTGTCATATGACATATGATATATTCATTCTCGCATCCACAAAGAAAGATTTAAAATCTTTAAAATCTTCAATATTTTTAGTATTACAATTAATATAATAATTAATATAATTTTCAAAGAAAAATAATTTTACTAAGCAAAATAATGTAACATTTGGTATGTAGTTTGCAAATTTCACCAAATTACCCGGTTAATAAAGTTTTCATTGACATTCTATGTTTACATTTGATGAAGGAAAGAATAAGTCTGAAATACTCATTTTGTAATATATATTATGTAATTAGGAGATCAAGCGATATTTTAAATCCAAGAAGATGCTTAACGCCGAGACGCCAGCCGAGGCGTTATAATATCTTTGAGGATTTAAAAAAGCTTGATCTCCGTATTGCATAAGTTGTTTTATTTTATTTCGTATTTCAATCCTAATTTCTCCCTTTTAAAATCCATCCGAATTTATTGTATAAAGAAGCAAGTTGCCTTGTCTATGTCATCATACGCGTAACTAAGGAGATAAAAAGCAGCATGCATGCATGCATGTGGCTATAATGCAACATCAAATTATTTACGTTGCCAACAACAACGGAGATCAAGATATACTTTATATTACTAATTGTGGTATATAAAGAATTGTTTGAAATACGAAATGAAATAAAAAATATTAACTGTTTATACTTTTATTTCATACTGTCCGGTAAAAGGGTATTTACCGGACTCATTTGAGTCCGGTAAATGAATTATTACGTTACAAGGCCGGTAAAAAATTTTACCGGACTGAAAATCCAATTTGAGTCCGGTAAAAAATTTTACCGGACTGAAAATCTAATTTGAGTCCGGTAAAAAATTTTACCGGACTGAAAATTTTAAATGCATTTTTTTAAAAAATGAACAATGTGAGGCAGTATGAAATAAAACGCCTTACGTCATACTTCCGGTAAACCATTACAGTAGCTCGTTTCAACATTCGAGACTCGGCTCCTTCGTCGCCTCGTCCCGAAACGTTTTCAACTCGCTACTGTAAACTTGGGTTTACCGGACTTATAACGTAATATACTATTACATAATTACGACTAAAACATATTTTCTATTAAATTCCATATTGTAGCGGAAAATAAAACCTTACGTCATAATCTTGACATGAAGCTTTACGTACTGAAAGGCTTAAACAAACGTCAGTTTAACATAAAGTGTCGTATTTTTATTATTAGTATAGTCAATTTTTGCATTAAGTTCTTATTTTTTACTATCTAAAGATAGAGACTTGAAATCTTTTGTAATGCCTTCAGTACTGGACCAATATAAAAAGCAAATAGCAGACCCAAAATGGCGGCTCTAAAATAACGGCCTTTGATATTGAGAATACGATTTACGCCATTTCTATTGATTCTAGAGAGAAATTCAAAGAATCAAAAAGTGTTTATAATGTGATTTTGCAAAGGACTACGCTATTTTGGTTACCTTATTATGTAACCCCTTCGCTCTGCCCTAGTAGTAGAGTCAATTTCTGCATTAAGTTCTTATTTTTTACTATCTAAAGATAGAGACTTGAAATCTTTTGTAATGCCTTCAGTACTAGACCAATATCAAATGTAATATGTTTAAGATAGGGACACGCCCCCTAGGGGGGTTGAAATCCCCATTTTAAACTCCCAATTTAACAACTCGGGAAGTTTTCAACCAAGTTGAGCAAAAACTATGTTGGAGGGAGCTGTGAGGTCGTTGATTATGAATCAAATAAGAAAATCACAAAATTCAAAATGGCAGACACAAAATGGCGGTATTTTAGATTGAAAATGCGATTTACGCCGGTCCTATTGATTTTAGAGAAAAATGAGAAAAGCCAGAAAGTGTTTAGAATGTGATTCTGCATAGGAATACATAATTCCGGTTACCTTATTATGTAACCCCTTCACTCTCCCCTACTGAGAAGCCCACTAGGGTTGATTGAAGGGGGTTACATAATAAGGTAACCAAAATACTGTATTCCTATTGAAGATTACATTCTAAACACTTTTTGACTCTTTAGATTTTTCTCTAAAATCAATAGAAACGGGCGTAAATCGCATTTTCAATCTCAAATACCGCCATTTTGAGTTCGCCATTTTGTATTTCTTAATTTTCGCATTGGACTCATAATCAGGAACACCAAAACCCCCCCAACATGAATTTCACTCAAGTTAATGGAAAACTTCCCGAGTTATTAAATTGGGAGTGTAAAATGGGGGTTTCAACCCCCCGAGGGGTAAAACCGCCATTTTAAACATATTACATTTTATATTGGTTCAGTACTGAAGGCATTAGAAAAGATCTCAAGTCTCTATCTTTAGATAGTAAAAAATAGGAACTTATGCAAAAATTGACTTTACTACTAGGGCAGAGCAAAGGGGTTACATAATAAGGTAATCGAAATAGTGTATTCCTTTGCAAAATCACATGAATTTTTCTCTAAAATCAATAGAAACGGCGTAAATCGCATTCTGAATCTCAAAGGCCGTTATTTTAGGACCGCCATTTTGAATTTTTCAATTTTCTCATTGGATTCATAATCAGTGACTCCAAGAACCCTCCCAACAAATTTCGCTCAATTTGTTTGCGTTATTAAATTAAGGGTACAAAATGGGGCCCCCTCGGGGGGTTGAAATCCCCATTTTAAACTCCCAATTTAACAACTCGGGTTTTAGTTTTCAACCAAGTTGAGCAAAAACTATGTTGAAGGGAGCTGAGAGGTCGTTGATTATGAATAAAATAAGAAAATCACAAAATTCAAAATGGCGGGCACAAAATGGCGGTATTTTAGATTGAAAATGCGATTTACGCCGGTCCTATTGATTTTAGAGAAAAATGAGAAAAGCCAGAAAGTGTTTAGAATGTGATTCTGCATAGGAATACATAATTCCGGTTACCTTATTATGTAATCTCTTCACTCTCCCCTACTGAGAAGCCCACTAGGGTTGATTGAAGGGGGTTACATAATAATGTAACCAAAATAGTGTATTCCTATGCAAGATTACATTCTAAACACTTTTTGACTCTTTGGATTTTTCTCTAAAATCAATAGAAACGGGCGTAAATCGCATTTTCAATCTCAAATACCGCCATTTTGAGTTCGCCATTTTGTATTTCTTAATTTTCTCATTGGACTCATAATCAGGAACACCAAAACCCCCCCAACATGAATTTCACTCAAGTTAATGGAAAACTTCCCGAGTTATTAAATTGGGAGTGTAAAATGGTGGTTTCAACCCCCCCGAGGGGTAAAACCGCCATTTTAAACATATTACATTTTATATTGGTTCAGTACTGAAGGCATTAGAAAAGATCTCAAGTCTCTATCTTTAGATAGTAAAAAATAGGAACTTATGCAAAAATTGTCTTTACTACTAGGGCAGAGCAAAGGGGTTACATAATAAGGTAATCGAAATAGTGTATTCCTTTGCAAAATCACATGAATTTTTCTCTAAAATCAATAGAAACGGCGTAAATCGCATTCTGAATCTCAAAGGCCGTTATTTCAGGACCGCCATTTTGAGTTTTTCAATTTTCTCATTGGATTCATAATCAGTGACTCCAAGAACCCTCCCAACATAAATTTCGCTCAATTTGTTTGCGTTATTAAATTAAGGGTACAAAATGGGGGTCTCAACCACTTGGGGGGGCGTGCCCCCATTTTAAACATAGTACATTTTATACTGGTCCAGTACTGAAGGCATTACAGAAGATTTCAAGTCTCTATCTTTAGATAGTAAAAAATAAGAACTTAGGCATGTTTTTTGCAAAAATTTACTCTACTATATAGAATGACTAGATTATTATAAAGCAGGGGATGAATGAACTTTCGTTCAAAGAGAAAAAATTGCAACACATGAAAAAAAACGTTATAGGTCCTGTAAATGATTCTCCTTAGTTATCGTTTCAAGATTTCAGACGTGACTTCTGTCTTCCTTCAGAGATCAAACTCGTTCTGTAAAGTTTCATTGCCGGATTTATAACATAAATAACTATAAATCAAAAATGTTTCTTTTTATAACATTCTATTCGTAAAAAAAATCCTATACTAACATCCTATCCTATTCGTTTGTTGGCGAAGGAAATGGACATGAGCTCCAGATCTATGTCGCCATTGATCAAGGAAGACCTTAGTATGAGGACTGGACACTTGTTAACAGCTCGACATAATGAAATAAGAAGAGTTGGAGACAAGTCTCATTTGCAGAGATAGGTGAAAAATTTTCATCGCCCAATCTTGTTTCCCTGCATTTTATATTTGGATTTAGGATTGATGCATTATGATTACAATTAAAGTAATTGTCAAACAATCCACATAGTTGATTTGGAAAATCCGTTTGAACATCGCAGCTAGGATGCGTGAACTCTCCTAAAGTCATTCTATTTAGATTCCTTATAGGAATCGAGCCCAATTAAGTAAAATACTTGTATTTACCCTATAGCGGAGTTGTTCACATGATAAGATTATTATTTATTTATTATTTAGGCGGAGTTATTTATCGCTCGTAAATAGCAACAAACAAAGTCACTTTAAATCCAAATAAAACATACTATTTTTTTCCACTAGGGTAAAAGTGCCTCCTCTCTATGATTAGAAGTTTAGTCTAGCAATACCAACAATTTTTTATTAGAAGAAAAAAAATTAAAACAAAGGTCTTTGAATAAACCCCAGCGTGGCTGAATACCGGACAGTCAAATGTCGTTTTCTCGACATTGATCCAAGTGTAGGCGAATTTTCAGATATCGAATCTTGGTTCTCTAACTCATGTTTAATATGTATTTATTTTTAAGCGTTTTATATGTATAAAATGATGATGTACTTCAAACAATATTATTGCTTGGGTGATTGTTAAATCTAAGACGGCTGTGAAAACTGCTGCAGCGCTATATTTCCAGCGGTGTGTTGGACGCACCGATTTTCACCCACGTTTCAAGCAATTTGCAGATTCTGAGTCTCGGTTGTTTAATTGTCACTCGAGGGTTAATCAACAACCTGATACTAATTTTCGCTTCACTAAACGTTGTACAAGTCGGAGCCAATGTTCAGAAACCGAATCAGGGTTCCTTACAACTTGCCCAAGCTTCAGCCAATTTTCACCCGTTAGGTCAATGCCAGTTACCCATAGAATATACTTAAGTCAAATATCAGATACTATTTCGCTAATTTGCTTTAGCTAGTCTAAAGCTAAGTACTCACAGCAGCGGATCCGCAGGCGGATGTCATACGATTGGTCGGATTGAGTCGATTTGACTCAAACCGACCAATCGTATGACATCCGCCTGCGGATCCGCTGCTGTGAGTACTTACCTTTAGTCAATCTCTACATATCAAGTGCCGGTTACATACTTATCACCCAAAACCTTAGCCAACTTTGAATCTTAGGTTCGCTAAACTAACTCCAGTTTTAGCAATCTTCAAAATTCAAAATCTTGGTTTCTTACCCTTCGGTTAAGGTTGGGTCAATATTCATATTATATTTTGCTAAATTTCTGTAAATGTGGTTTATTGTAAAGATGGATTAGTGGTTGCTAACCTACTGAATTTTTATGAACTTAAACTTACACTGGCAAGACTAAAGTGTAAACTATATTGACTTACCGACTGTACATATGTATTTGCACAAGAAGACGTACACTATGAAAGTGTTAGGTTTGTACGGTCTCAATATGTGTTGAGAGTCTAAGACATTAATCATTTACACGAATTTTCGATTTCTTCGTATTTATTTTGTTAATGAACATTTTATATCCAACACAAAAATCGACTTTGCATTCAGTTACGGCGAAACAGTAATGGTAGACTTCGTTGCTTGTTTGCACTAGCATTCATTAAAGGAAAAGGATTGTGTAATAGTTTCTTTGTTTCTCAATTACCAGCCTTGGTACTACATTAACATTCAAGATCGGTCCAAGACTAACTTTAGTTTTATTGCGATATCGGTGTCATTTATTGTCCAAAACATTGCATAACGTATTGGTTTTAGCCAATAACAACCAATATTGGGTAACTCTGATCTTTCCATGTCTGAGACCAAGCTTGGTATCAAATTATCATCCCTACTTTAGTCTAGCAGTGGGCTATTTTCGGATAGTAAGGTTGTGCCAAGGTTGATAAACATTGTTTCAAACAAAAGCTTATAGTGGTATTTTGTTTTAAATGGAGAGCCGCGATTGCTAACATAATTAAGCGTCAAATAAACTGCCACTTTTAATTCTGATAACGCAATATACCTTCTATTTATCTATGGTTTATACAATGTTATCAAAAAAGACTACATTAAGTTAAACCTGTCTTTAATGTGGACTTAAAGTACACGTTCCATAAAACGTACATGTTTTGTCGTTAGTAAGTGCTTTATTTAAAACATAAGTTAAAACATAAATTTACAAGAGGTAGGTACATGTATAACAGTGTAACATACGTATTCTGTATTTCGTTAGATCAACAAATGCTGGAAAAAATGTCTTAAGCAAAAATTCTATAAAAATGTTGATTAATTTGTTGTGTTTCGATTTGTTTTAATCTTAATAAAGTTGGTAATTCTTTTTGTTAATCAAATCACGGGAAATTCAATGGTCCTACATGATACGTGCGTGACTTCGGAAACAACAAGCATTTGTTGTAAAAAACACAATATTTAATTTGTTTATATTAAACTCTTATCGAGTTTAATAAAAATTAAAAGAGTATCTGCCTTTATTTCAATCGAAATGGAATCTGGATAAAAGCATATTCAATTTAACCGTTATTCCCGAGATTAAAAGAAACTTTGTAGAATATCATATTTATACAAATACTACGTTACATAACTGATTTATGTCTAATACATCTAAATTTCAAAAATGTGCTATACTAATTATACGCAATATTGGTACTGGTTGCGTTCTTATTGACTTTTATTGACAATAACAAAAGAATTCCCTTTTTCTGGTTTTGTTATATTTTTAATTCATTATAGAAAGAAACTTCTTTCTATTATATAACCGATCTAAGTATTTCTAATCAAATTACTAAAGTTTTCATTTAAAAAATACAACTTTATGAAGTAAACCAGAAATCAATGATTATAATTAGAAAAGCCTTATTCAACTAGTCAGTGCTACTCATAAAGACGCTTTAATAGTGTCGAAACGGCTTTTTAATATCTTTAATAACAATTCATAAGAAATACAAAAACGACAATCTCCTATAACTCAAAAAATAAAAAAATAAGTAAATCGAGAATGCTCGCTTGTTTTCTTTTGTTATCTGGCCACTAAAATGCCCTCGGCGAGCAATTTAAACCACCCGATTTCAACATCTGGAGACCCACAAGAGAACCTTTTTATGAAATGTGCATCTATAGAATGTGGAGTCAACGCTCTGTATATATAACTGCACATAACGGTGGTATCTTCTGACCTCCGAACACTTGGCAGCGCTGCTGAAGGTAACAGCGAACTATAAGTATCTTCTTATATATAAATTTTGGAGGTCGGTTCGTATCTTCTGTATACTCTATATATGACAAAATAAAACAAGGGAAATAATTTCCCCTTTCTTGAGATTCGGATTCTAGAGGTTCCCCTCATCACAAATATAACAAATTTTTAGCAATATATCCACGGGAATACCCGGAAGTCAGGCCGTCTCCTCTGTATGACGGAGGTGACAGCTTAACAGGCATATATATATATATATATATATATATATATATATATATATATATATATATATATATATATATATATATATATATATATATATATATATATATATATATATATATATATATATATATATATATATATATATATATATATATATATATATATATATATATATATATATATATATATATATATATATATATATATATATATATATATTGATGCCTGTTAAGCTGTCACCTCCGTCATACAGAGGAGACGACCTGACTTCCGGGTATTCCCGTGAATATATTGCTAAAAATCTGTTATATTTGTGATGAGGGGAACCTATAGAATCCGAATCTCAAGAAAGGGGAAATTATTTCCCTTGTTTTATTTTGTCATATATAGAGTTTACAGAAGCTACGAACCGACCTCCAAAATGTATATATAAGAAGATACTTATAGTTCGCTGTTACCTCCAGCAGCGCTGCCAAGTCGTCGGAAGTCAGAACATACTAGCGTTATGCACAGTTATATATCCACATTCCATAGATGTACATTTCATAAAAAGGGTCGCTTTGGGTCTCCAGATGTTGAAATCATGTGGTTCAAATTGCTCGCCGGGGGCATTTTAGTGGCAAAATAACAAAAGAAAACAAGGGAGCATTCTCGGTTTACTTATTTTTTATTTTTTGAGTTATAGTAAATTGGCGTTGAATATGGCTTTTCTAATTATAATCATTGATTTCTCGTTTACATCAAAAATTGTATTTTTTAAATGAAAACTTTAGTAGTCTGATTAGAAATACTTATCTCTGTGATATATTAGAAAGAAGTTTCTTTCTATAATGAATTGAAGCTATAACAAAACCAAGAACAAAGGGAACTTATTAAATCCTTTAAATATAATATTGTTGAAGAACTAATTATCAATTCCTGTAAGTAGAAGTGCGATTAATGAAAAATAATTTAAAACCGGGTTAATGCCCAGTATATCACATTTTGTTTCGATTATCCAGTAACATTAAACTGTACTTGTGTCGTCTCTTACTAAATTATTTTTTAAATATAACGGGATTAATATAAAAGTATTTACAATTCCGGCTGACGCAAAAACTTTTTGCGAAACCTGTAAAACTAATATTTAAATCTGTAAAGATTTATTTGCTACTGTCATTAAAGGTAAATAACAAAGCAACGTACCAATGTTGTGTATAGTTACGATAGTATAGTACATATCTTGAAATTTAGTTTTATTAGACGTCCAGTAGTTACGTATAACGTAATATTTGTATAAATATGATATTGAGTTTCTTAAAATCTTATAAAGTTTCTTTTAATCTTGGAAATAAGAGTTTAATTTGAATATGCTTTTTCCAGTTTCTATTTCGATTGAAAAAGTTAGATATTCTTTTGATTTTTACTAAACTCACGATAGGAGTGTAATATAGACAAATGAAATAATGTTTTTTTACAACAAATATTCGTTAAGTTGCCGAAGTCACACTTACGAACTGTTTGCAGTTCGTTTAGTTAAGATTTGTCTTTATGTGGGTATTAAATTGTCATACATAAAATATGAAGGAATCGAATGCTTCTAATTCGTATAAATAATTACTCTCATAGACTCTCAACACATATTGCGACCATACGAACTTAACACTTTTATGGTTTTATTAGAGTTTTTCTTGTGCATATACAGTGTGTAAATAAAGTAAGGAATAAAACTTATATTTTTTGTATTACCACTGTTTGGAATAAAAGCTCGGACACATCAATTTTATTTGTTTCTTGTGGATGTTATGGTCGTCAATTTTAATTTTTTAGTTTACTACTATGGGGCCTATAACGTCATCGACGTTTTTAAAATGGAACCCCTTATTTCTTGAAATGAAAAGCATATTTTTTTCAGTTAAGTTCAGCAATACCCCATATGTGGTATTTAAAATTAGTATTTTTTGAATTATGGAGGACCAAATGTGATAACTTTTCACGAAAATAATACTTAAAAATCTTTCAAGTCTAATGGTTATTTTCGTGAAAGCAAATCGTAAGGAACTTAGATTAGGTTTCTAAACATTGGCTCGGACTTGGACAAAGTTTAGTGAGCCGAGAATTAATACCAGGGTGTTGGCTAACCCTTAAGTGACAATACTCAAACAGCTAAGACTCGAGAAATAAAAATTGCTTGAAACTTGCGTGAAATGAGAGAACCGAGTACTGGTAAGCAATAATAATAATAATTGCTACAACCCATAACCTGGAAACCAGGCCCCAGAAGCTATAAGCTTGTGCGGGAGGGAGGGGGCGATTGTGATTATTACGTAGGCCCTACGTGCGGCTGCAGCCGACTTACAGATGGAACAGCGCAAATCCCACATTTGTGTTGTCGCAGCTCAAGAAAACTGCAGAAAACCTTAACCAGATCCGCCGGCGCCGGGAGTCGATCTCGGGCAGCTTGGGTGAAAGTCCGGCACGCCAGACATTACACTACCAAGGCTGAAGTAAACGTCAATTTACGCTTGAGTAGAAATTAGAGAACCAAGATTCGATATTTGAAACACTAGACTTGGATCAATGTCGTGAGAAAACGACTGTCCAGCATTCAGCCACGCTGGGGTTTATTTAAAGATCTTTGTTTTAACATTACCATTTGTCATTAAAGTTAACGTTTTTCTTATAACAGAAAATTGTACGTATTGCTAGGCAAAACTTCTAATCCTACTAATTGAGAGGTACTTTTAGACCTAGTAGAAAAAAATAGTATGTATTTCGGATTTAAAGTGGCTTTGTTTGTCTCGCAATTTCTGCGGTTGCTTACGGTTACTACACTGTACTACGAGCGATAAATAATTCCGCCAGCTTAATAATCTGTCATTTTATCGTGTGAACAACTCCGGTATAGGGCAAGTACAAATATTTTACCTAATGGGGCCCGATTCCTATAAGCAATCTAGAATGACTTTAGGAGAGTTGGATTTTCCTAGCAGCGATGTGCAAACGCGTTTTTCAAATCGACTATGTTTTTCAATTACCTTAATTGCCATCATAATCCACTCTCTAATCCAGGATTAGAAGGTAAAGTGTTGAAGATTTTTAAAAGTAAATCAATGTTGTCAGTACGCGATACTACGAAAAAAACAGAAACATGAATAGGAATGATTCAAAAACCTAAAAGGAACGAAAAACAATCTGTAGCTGTAAGAAAACAGACAAGAAAACTGTACAACATCTTAACAAGGAAAAACCAGTGCGTTATAATGAACTATAAGACTTACTGCAAATTTGATTATAAAACTTTGCCAATGCTCGAATTTACACTACTGAGAAAATGAGTGACACTACTGAGTCCGGACTCGATGACACACGCGTTTTGAAAACTGATTTGTATGTAGATTTCCCTGCTGAATCCGAATCCGGAGGGCGCCCGTTGATTTGGAATGGCCTTGACCCTTAAAATGTCAATTTTACGTAAAATTTTGAAAAATCAAAAATGCGCTTCTTTATTGTTTGCATCGTCATAACTTCGTCCTGGATGGAACTAGAAGGTTATTTTTTATTTTTAATTCTCCCAGAGTTGTAGATTGCAACGTACTACTTAAAATTTAGTTTTGAGAAAAAAGTATCTGAGAAAATTACTATTTTGTTATACTATGTCATATTTGTGCATTAAAATTTTTACCAATCAAAAAACTTTTTTATTACAAGAGATAGAGGCCTATATATCGAGCTATAATTAAAAAAAAGTCCAAAAAAGTTTTTGGTGAAAAAATTATATCGCTGTCTGTAATACAGACGAAACTATTGCAATTACAATATCTTGTACGCGGGCGACTAGTGATATATAAATCTTATTATTTGATCGTATGACATTTGTCTTCGCATAGACAAGATATTCTACACTGTAAATCTTTCTAAAAACATCTGCATGCTCTTGTTCATATACTTGATTTGCATTTGCAAAATGTCTGCATTTTAAGAAAATCTGGTTGAGATACTAAAGACGTAATAGGTGCTATTGTTCCATCTGCATCCATAGCCCATCCAAATTCTAATATTTCGGGGAAATTAGCATTAACATTCACAGCAGTCTTATAGATGTTTGATAATATGCCCTTTGAATGTGGTATAAAAAGCATCTTCTGAGGGAGGCAAATAACGGTAAATATAAGTAAAATTGGTTATGAATGTTATGATGTTTATAAAAACGTAGATCAACATTCTTACCGAATGTCTGTTTTACAAGTCGGGAACAAATGAGCACGGACTTCATCTAGTGAACCACTGAACTCTAAACTTCTGTATAAAGGATAGCTGACAGTCATTGCCAGAGAGGCAGTAAGCCGCTAAAAGAATGCAAGCAAGATCTTTTGGATCGTCCCGAATCTTGCCTGCCAGTTCTTCAATGTGGGGCTGACACAGAACAAAGCCTTCTTTGCGATGTAACCATATGGGAATTAACAAAGCTACTGAATAATACCTTGATAGTAGGAAAACATCAGTATCATTGGAATAAATCAGAACCATTCTATTTTCTCTTTAAAAAAACTGAAGCAATGCAAACATTCTGGTGTCTGCTTCCTCATGTTCTGTAAAACGCTGATTTTTCAAAATATCCACTTCATTATTTGTGCATACCATTGCTTTATCTTCTACATGCATGCCAGAGAGAACTATTTTTATATCTCTTGTATTTTGCAAACTATGAAATTAAGCAAGCTACTCTTATTAAGTTGATTATTTATCAATAAATGATTTCCATTGTGGTATTGTTATCGTATCACTGACCTCGTAAATATTTTCAGTAAATCTGGATCATCGTTTCCGTTCCGCACCCTTAGCAGTTTAAGGAAAATCGTACCTGTCATTACATTTCTGCAACGTCATAATTGCACGACACGAAGTGGAGTGCAATTACGTTGCAGAAATGCACGAAATCAAAATTTACAGGCAGAATCAATGCACGAGGCTATATTCGGTAAGAGAATCGCAAGACGCACAGAGAAAAATGCATTATGATTAATTGGTTTTATTATTTATATATGTTACAAGTATAATTTTCAAAAAATTTCCAAAAAATTACTCCTTGCTAGCATATATATACAGTGAAGCCTCGTTGATCCGAATACCACGACAATCCGAATCAGCAATTTATTTACATTGATTCTATTGTAATCCGGATTTAAAGGTTTTGATAATCCGAACTTCCGAAATTTTGACCGAAAAGGCAAAGCATTTTTATCAAGAAGTGAGCAGTGGTGCATAGGAAACAGTGAAGCAATCGCGATGCGACGTATGCGCTGTCACGCTCGCACGCAATATGTACGAGTCCGATAGCGCATACGTCGTATCGCAACTGCATTGTTTCGTATACACCGCATGCTGCTGTAACTTTATCAAAGATGTTTTCAAAAAGGCTGACTTCAGGGCAAGTAAAGATTGGATACTTAATTTTAAAAAGATACAATTTATGTCTGTTAAAAATCTCGGGGAAAAGCTATTCAATGATTCGTAAGCAGCAAGGTTCATTAAAAACAGTTGCAAAGCGATTAGCGTGGCTTTGCAATGGACGGTAGAAAAATTGAAACAATTGTGATAATGGAAGATTTAAAAGAAAAATCGCTTCTACACTGAGAAAAACATTTAGTAGGACCAATTAAATGTATTTAATTCAACTAAATATTTAGTTAAATAAACTAAATTTAATTTGATTTAACAGATTTTAACTATCTATTTAGTTGAATTGAATAAATTTAATTCTTCAAACTAAACGCTTTTCTCAGTGTAAGGTATTAAGTTTAAAAAACACGAAACAAACAAAATCGCCGCCGTTTTTGATTAACTACATATTAATGCGGAACATTATTTTTGCGTTTTTAAAACTGTTTTGCGTTAAATATTTTTGTAGTTTTATTTATTTTTAAATAAATGTTTTTGCAGAATGTTTTAATTCCATTTACTTACAAATAAAACATTGTAACTCTACAGACGCGGTAATCCGAAAACGACGATGATTCGGATTGGCCCTGTTTTAATTAGTCCGAATTAGCGAATCTTTACTGTATAAATTTCCGGAAAACTGTGTGATCGTCATGGATACAATTCAAATTTGAATTTTTCTATTGGTTCTCGGCATCGTCGTGCGATTCTCTCCGAAATACTAGAATTTGGATAGGTTAGGAATGCAGATGGAACAATAGCGGCTAAGTATTACAACGTCGCGTCATTAGTATCTCAACCAGAGTTGCAGTCTACAACTCTGGGATAATTTTTCAAAATAAAAATTAACTTTCTAGCTCCATCCAGGATGAAGTTATGACGTTGCAACCAGAAAATAAGCGCGTTTTTTATTTTGCAAAATTTTACGTAAAAATGACTTTTAAAGGGTCAAGCGTATTTCAAATCGACGCGACGGCCGCCCTTGGGATTCGGATTCAGCGAGAGAATTTACATACAAATCAGTTTTCAAAAAGCGTGTGTCATCGAGTCCGGACCACCTCTTTAAATAAGCGGTTTTTGAGATGCCTGCTCCCCGACTATTATGTGAGCAATAAGGACAATTCGATTTTTTAAAGCACAAGATATGGATGGCTACAGGAGAAGAAGTTATTACTATAAATCATAAAATTTACAATCCAAAATCTATCTGGACATTCATCTATAGCAGCACGTACTTTTTCTATAGGAAAGTTCTAAACCGCTTTGGACAAACTGCGTTGCAAGGATTCCATTGATGCATGTCGTTTTCTGCAAACCATTGCCTTTAATTCAACCAAAAGCTTATAATCCAAAGGATTTAGATTTAGCCTTTCAGGAGGCCAATCTTCATTCTTAATAAACTTAGGCACATTCTCTGCAAGCCACAATTGTGAACTTCCTGTTGTGTGGGCTGCGTCTTGCTGGAGAATCCAGTGTTGGTTTTAAAATGAAAGTCTGATCTAAGCGGCAAAACCACCTTCTCAAGAGTTTCTGTTCGATTCAATTTGACAGTGGTTTTAACACCTTGCTTGCAAAAATTAAGTTTTTTATCACACCATGCCAACTTACTCCCCACTAAACCATCAACCTTGCTGAATGATGACCACGCAGAACATTGCCAACTGCAGCAGTAGCTTCTTTAGAGCTTTTAGCATACATTTGTCCTTTTGACGATTAGATTTTTCTTTAATGGTAAAAATTATCTCATCTGTAAACAAGATACAGCGATGAAGATTTTTCGCGTACTTCTGCCAATGAGACTTGGTTCCGATTTTTCTTATTTCTTTAAGTCGAGCTGTTAATAAGTGTCCAGTACTTCTACGGCAAGCCCTCATACTAAGGTCGTCCCTGATCAGTCGCGAGTCTGGAGCTCATATCTATTTCTTTCGCTAACAAACTTTTTACCAACAGGATTTCTTAAAAAGAAACTCTGTGCCAAGTTTAAATCATGGTTTCAGAAGTTTAATCATCCCCTGCTTAATAATAAAATAATAATTTAGTCATTTTGTAATAAAAAATGCGACACCTTATGTCAAATTTGCGATTGTTGAAGCCTTTCAGTACCGTAAAGTTTCTGTCAGGCTTATGACGTAGTTTTATTTTCCGGTACAATATGGACAAGAAATGGAGATTTAATAGGGAATGTTTTAATCGTAATTATGTAAATATAAAAAGAGTTAATATTTTTTTACAAAATGATCATTTCGCTTTTATTCTTTCCTTCGTCAGTTGTATACATACTACCAGTGGCGTGCGGTCCATGGAAGCAATGGAAGCAATGCTTCCCTTGAGAATGTATTAAAAATAAAAACCAATGCTAACAAAAATATTTTTATAAAATTATGGTTATTGTTTATTTAAATTTGTAATATTTAATCAATTTAAAGCTCAATATCAATTCCGTACAGCAAAAAGTATAATTATTTAGAGTACTATTTTAAATTAGGCTCATTAAACTTGCGCGGAAAGGTAATACCGATTCAAATGTGTTACATTACATCGCGTATAAGCACTGATTTCGTTGCTTATTGCACTTTTCCTCGCCAGCCGGCCAGTCTCGCCTTCGTTAGTGGGGGTGCGCTGTACATCGTAATAAGGTCATATTATTTTTAGTGTGCTCCATGCCCAAATGTTTATTTATTATAATTTGGTTATTTGTTCGATTTAGTGTTTGTTAAATGTTACTTAAGTAATGTAAATTTGCGAATTTGAAACATTTTATTATTTCAATTTATATAAGTTGGAATTTTTGGAAGACAAATAATTCTATTTAGTTTGTTCAGTATGCAAATTTAAAATTGCATTATCGTCGAGTACTCCCGATACATCCTAATCGCGACGATTTTTTTGTTCAGTTTGTAAATTATTAGCTAAAGAATTTTCTGCATACAGTTTTGGAAAGAAATTACAAATTATTGAGAAAGGCAGATCAAAACCAGAACTTTCAAATTTAACAACAAAGATTAAAACCTGCACCAGGTATTTTACTAAAAAAGACCGGAAAATCGAGTTGCATTATAAATACATAGTATGTAGTAGTTTTTTTAAAATAAAAAATAAAAGTAAACAAATTCCATAAGTATAAAATGTAAAAGTTCTTCTTTGAAAAACTTTTAAGCTTAATAATTATAGCATTGTTTTTTTTATTGTACCTAGCGGAGGCGGATTTAGAAAATTATTTTGGTGGGAGATTTTTGGAAAAATGATGATAAGTAACAATTAAACAAACATTACTTGTTTCTATTCTATGTATACTTTATTTCTAAATTGTGGGGGGATTTCCCCCATCCCCCTCGTGAATCCGCGCCTGTACCTAGGTATATTAAAATTAAAATCGTGGTTGCTTCCCTAGCCTAAATTCTCACCGCACGCCACTGCATACTACATACTTATAATGTAAATTAAAACTTCATTAATCGGATGTGGTGAACACAAGTGAATTTGCACACCACATATCAAATGCTACATCATTTTGTTTAATACCATTTTTTTCTTTAAAAATTTATGAATTAGAATACTGTAAAAATGTTTAAAGTTAAATCTTCTTTTGTAGATGCAAGATTGAATGTATCATATGATAATTCCAAAAATAATAATCCAATAAATCCAAAATGATCATTTTGGAAAAAGATAACTTTTTATTTTTACATAATTACGACTACAAAATATTTCCTATATTAATCTCTTCATATCTCAAAGGAACTCGTTTAAATTCAAAACCTTTTACATGGAATAGAAATTATTAGTTTATTTTTTTAAACCATAATCAATGTCTTTTCTTATATATTTGCACCTTTTATCCGATCACGTTTTTCGAACATATAACTATTTGAAAATGATGTACAATTCAAGCGATCCCTTAAATTTCCTGAGTACTTTAAAAATACTAGTTTAAATGCAGCTACTAATCCTAAAAAAGTACGTGTAAATTTAGGTAGCGTGAAATGGTGGAAACCACGCCAGATGTATGAGTTTCGATGGAATTCTATATACCTGAATGCTTAAGGTCTAGTACACGACGTTGCCAAACTGTGGAGCCTGTAACGTACCGTACGTGATACAAAAAACTACATATACAGGCGGAGGTGACATCGTATTGGCAATTATACAACTAAGAGCGACGGCAACGCCAGCGATCTACAGCTGAACTAAAAATTAAATTTGTGAGTATAAGTATGACGTTATCACCTCCAGACAAAAATTTGAATTTAGGCTTCTAACACCATCTATATGCTTATACAGTCGAAAAAAGAGCAAAACGTTGTCACCTCCGAAAACGGAGGTCACAACGTTATATATGAAGTGACAACGTACGCTGGGTATCTACTTTGGAGGTGACAAGGTACCCTTTATCAATATATATATATATATATATATATATATATATATATATATATATATATATATATTGTCATTGTCAAACTGCTTATACACACCCGTTTCGCTATATTCTACCGACTTGTCGGACCATTTTCGCCGCTCTCAGACCCGGGCTTGGGTCTGGCAACGTTCTCCTATATTTTCGAGGTCTACAGGATAATGTTTACTTAAAACTGCAATAAAAAAATATACAATTTGGGTTTGGAAAAGTAGGGTCTGTAAAAAGTTTTATACAATCTTAGTTCATCACAATGAACTATAGGGGGCGTCACGCCTTTCTCAAGTGTATATCGTATATTTTTATACAAGACGCTATCAAACCCGCTATGTTCTACAGTCTTCCTAAGCCCTGAATCTGGCAACATTGCCATGACGCATATGTTAAGCTTTGTTTTATAAACGTTTGGTTATAATAGCTCGCATTTAATATTTGATGGAGAAAAGTGACGTAAGAATTACATCAGCTCGTATGCGAGTTCTTTTCAAATTTGTAAATAACTCTCTGGCTTTGAAAAATTGAAGGTTTTAATATTTGTTAATAATAATAATATACTTTATTTATAGCATATAACTAGATAAATTCCATATAATACATTATAATTTCTTAAATATTAATGTAATTTATTACATATTTTTTACACTGTTTTTTAAATAATGTTAAAGATGTACAGTTTTTTACATTAGCTGGAAGTGAATTATATTCAACTAAACCTTTATGAAACAGATTATTTTGTCCTATATTTGTTGTTACTGTATGAACATAAAAGTTATTTCTACTTCTAGTATTATGATCATGAACATCTTCTACGAATAGTAATTCATTTAAAATGTGCTCTGGATATATTCGGTTTTTTATTTTAAATATTAATGTCATCGTATTATAAAATATATTTTGCTTAACACTTAACGAAGATGTAAGTTGCAACATTCTTCTTATGCTAGTATACCTACTACATTTTAATATTATTCTTAATGCTCAATTTTGTTTTTTTCGAAGATTGTTAATTTCAGTATTATTTAGGAGGTAAAGTATACTAGCACAATAATTCAAATGGGGAAGTATTATTGTTTTATATAGTAATAATTTAGACCACTTGCTAAGATTTTGGCTTATTCTACCCATGAAATTTACTTTTTTTGCAACTTTACTGATAACATAGTTTTAATGACTAGAAAATGTTAAGTGACAATCTATTGTTACGCCTAAGTACTTCCACTCATAAACATGTTCTATTTTTTGACTATTAATTTGTATTCCCACATGACTAGATGTATCAATTTCGTTAAACTTATTTTTTATTATCATGAATTTTGTTTTATTTACATTTAAAGAAAGACTATTTTTACCTAACCAGTTATACACATTTACTAATTCATCATTGATGATATTTATTACTTTTTCAACATCATCTCCTATAAAATATATTAAAGTGTCATCTGCAAATAATAATGTTACATTTTTTAATCACATTAGCAATATCATTTATGCATAGTACAAATAAATCAGGGCCTAATACAGTTCCTTGTGGAACGCCAAAGGTGTTTTTTTAGCTGAAGATGTACTATTAAAGTATCTAGTTTTTTGAAATCTGTTTTTGAGATATCCACTAAACCATTTTATAACTATTGGGCCGAACCCATATCTTTTTAATTTCAATAATAGTAGATCTCTATTAATAGTCTCAAAAGCACGTCTAAAGTCTAGAAAAACTACACCTATCACCTTCTTCTTGTAAATAGCATTTTTCTATTTCAAAAGAACTGATTGTATTGCACTTTCACATGAATTATTTTTACGAAACTCTGATTGAAAAGGTGTTAACAGTTTGTTCACTTCAATGTAGTCACGAAACTGGATATTTACGACGGTCTCTAATAATTTTTCATAAGTTGGCAGCATGTTCATCGGTCTGTATTCTTCACATTTGTTAGTGTTGGTTATCTTCTCTAAGCGGATAATATGGGATGTCTTCAAGGTTTCTGGGAAGGATCCCCTTTCTAGACTCATTTGAATTAGATGCAAAAATCTCTGTCCTATTACATTGAAAGCTAATTTAAGAATCTTTACTGTAATAGGTACCATCGACACTACTATTCTTATTAGGTAAATTGTTTATAATTTTTTTAACTCCAAAAACTCTATTGGTAAAGATTTCTCGAACTTGCATTGATGTACATTAATGTGGCTTAAATCAGTTTCAATTTGGGTTAAATTTGTTAATGTAATAATTTGTTGTATGCTGTTAATAAAGTAAATATTGAATTTTTCTGCAATTTGAATTTCCTTTTTTTCTAACTCATTGTCAAAAATAATACCTTCCTTTTTTTTGTCTGTTATGGCCTCCTTTAATTAATTATTTAACTGTTTTACACATTTTTGTTGAGTTATTTTTCATATCATCTAGTTTTCTTGATAATAATTTGTCTTGTGGTTCCTGATCAAACTAACAATTCCATTTCTTTGTTGTCTATACCTATTCATATCACTTTCTTCTTGTGTAAAGATTGCTCTTTTATATAATCTGTCCCTTTCTTCAATTTCCAAGGCTATTTCTGGGGTCCACCAACGCTTACAACTCCATTGACATTTAATGGTTTTTTTAACAGTTGGAGCATGCCTGTTTAGTGTGTTCATTATGGTTTTAATTAATGTTTCTGCTAGTTGATTGGTGTTTGTACAGTCCGGATTCCATGGTTGATCCATTAGATCTAATTGAAATTGCATTTCATTGAAGTTGCTCATGTCTCTGTGTTGTATTGTATATTCTTCATATTTTTCTTTCACTTTTGCATTTATAGTTATTATTGAGTGATCGGTTATTTTTGGAACATGGTGTACCTGGGCATCAATAGATTTTTCATTAGATACAAGAAGATCTATGAGTGTAGCACTATCCTTAGTGATTCTTGTAGGTTGGTCGATAATATGATGTAGTCCATTATTTTTAATTAAAGTTCTCAGCCTATTTTCATAATATGAATCCTTTAATAGGTCAATATTAAAGTCTCCGATAATTAGTAAGGTCTCTGATCTACTAGCATATACATCAAACAAATTTTCAAGTTTCATTAGAAATTGAGCATCACTAGAGTTTGGAGAGTGATATAAATTTATAAAGTTATATTTGTATGATTGAAAGCATATATTACTACCTACAATCCATGTGTTCATATCAATGGTATCTTTAAGTAGGACTTTATAACTGAATTCATTTTTTATAGAATCAGAGAATCTAGATCAGAGAATGAATGCTTGAACTATTTGGTTTCTGAATTATTTCCTGACTCCTTGTTTATATTCGTTGCATTGAATACTACACGCACACATACATATCACTGGATCACAGTACTCACTCATACATATCGTCGACGTTAATGCATACTAGCGGAACTATTTTCTAGCAATTTTCCAGGAGCGCAGTTTAAATGCTTATAAAAACTTTGTTACAGATGGCATGATGAATTCTTTGAAATCGCAACTAGCAACATTGCTAGTTACAACATTTCAAAGAATTAAGTTCATATGCATTAACGGCGACGATATGTACTAAGTATATACCACCAATAAATAACAACGTCGTAGACCATTCAGGGTATAAATCGTGAGGTGTTCTTTATCAAAAATTAAAATGGGCGAACTAAGTTGAGCATCATTTGTGACTTTTTTTGCTGAAACGCTGAAGGAAAACTTTCTCGTCTGTAATTTGTAAGATTACTTAATGGAACTTTTAATGTAAACAGGGCACTCAAAAGGTTCGGAGGGGCAGTGTATGTTGCAACCCCCAATTGAATTTCATGAACATTGGTATGGGTAGATGCAGTAGCAGCACTTCACTATAGCAACAAAAAAAGGCCACCTCATAGAACAAAAGATAAACGGAATAAACTCTGTGGGACGTTCTTTAACAAAAATGAAACTGGGTGGACTAATATGATTTGCGCCTGGTATATTTAGAACTACATATATTTCAAATGTAATCAGAAAATCTCTGGTGTACAATTCGTTACTAAGAATATAATACATATTCCAATTCACAAATAGCTATTTCAGAATAAAATAAAAATTGATCTTTAACTTAGTACAAGTGCAATATAACGGAATTAGGCAAGGTTTGAAAAAACTTCTTCTTTTCTTCGTTACCTTTCGACGTTTCTGTTAAAGGCACTTAACCACCATATAGTGTATACTGTTTTGTACCTTCAAATTCATTAAACAGAAAGTAGGGATCGAACATTCCATAATTTTTTTGTAACTGTACAAACGCACAGTAAAAATAGAAACTGCTATTTTTTAATCTAGGTTAAACTAATCAAATGTAGTCTATTTTGGTCAACTAAACTTGAAAATGACTTTATGCTTGATTTGTTCATGTTTACGAGTAGATAATATCCTGAATTTTATAAAATATCAATATTAAACCACGCCTTCAGATGGATTTTGTCGTTTTATTTTCAAAAACTGTTAGGTTTATGGACTGGTTGTTAAGTGGGTTAGATAAAATAAAGCTTATTTAATTGGCGCATGAATATATATCATACAGGTTGTTTCACTTAAGATTCGTATCATCTGAATAGGTGGTAGTACACATAAAATGCAACAAAAAAGCTGAAAATCATTAGTGTCTATCTTTCATAATAACCGAAAAAAGAATGGTTTTTGAAAAGTGGGTAGCAGGTCACTGGTCTAAGAATCACACTTGGAGCTGGATGTGCCTATCTGATACATTGACGCAGCAGCTGCTAGGTGATGTCGCAGTTTGTTTTGACTATAATTTCCAGCAGTTTCCAAAAGTTGACATTTTTAGCAAATTTTTGTTGATTTGCGTAAAAACAAAAAGAGTTTTTTGTTCCTATTGATGAATACTATCACACATGCAATTTATACGAAAGTTGAGTAAAACATCCTGTATGTAGACCAACAATTTCTACCAATACATTTGACGGAGCAACTTCAGAACATAACTTATTGCGATCTTGTATTCGTCATCAAGTACTTAGCTAAGAAAAAAAAATGTTGAGTTCGCAGTGCAACCTTAGCATCACTTCTGCCAAATTCATGAAGCGACGTTGTTGTTATTGTTGGTTGTAGTATTATGATAATTTTGCAGTAAAAAGAATATCTTTAGGAGAATACCCTGTACTGGAAAATTATTTTATAGAAACCAAAATGTATAGGGCATTTCACCTTGTTTTGAAATCTTTCTTACTTCGTTTGTACGTCATACTGCATGACGTTTTACCTTTATTTTCTTTCTGCATTTTATAGAGCATTATTTGACTTGTCACTATTCGACTTGGGTCAAGTATACCTGTTTTGTGAAGAATTAAATTTTGCATTCAATGGTGTATTCATTAAACATATCACTGGCACAGAATTCCGTATCTAGCGGTAGCGGGTACTCTACAGCTACCACAAGCACAAAATAACACTAATGTATGTTCTAATAACAACTGTCCTTGAAAACAAAATTTTATCCAAATTGCATTTTTGACTTTTTTATTTTGAAGGTCTATAGCTTTGTAACATTTCATTTTTGAACATAGATATGTTGTGCTTAATGGCCTATTTTGATCAAATGCATTGACCCTCAGGAATTGGCATCGTCTGCTCGAGATATCCTACATGTAAAATGAGTGTGAAGTCCCATTTAATGTTAAATATCTAGCTACAATTTAAAGCAGGCATGGAATTAAGTCGTTGAACTTAGTGAACTTAGAATTCCAAAACAAAAACCATTCAAGAAAAAAATTACTCGATACGAATATCAATATAAAGAACGAAGTAAGAGAGATCCAAAAACCCTGAAGTACCCTGTACGTTTTAGGTTCACTAAAAAGATTGATTAGTACAGGGTATACCCCTAAAATGTATCTTGCCAATACGAGAATTACCATATGACTAGCCCCAATAATAATGATAATATCGCCTCGTAGATTTTGCTGGAGATGCTGAGATAGAAGAAGACTGAACCAGGATCGCGTTCGATGCTCAACGAGATCTCCATAGCTATTTCATGATGAACATCAAATCACACAAAGTTATGCTCGAAGCTTCTCGTATAATATGTACCGATACAAATTATTTGTCTGTGTGACATATGATCGTTTTTCGATTACACAGAAACAAGACAACATGCACAAAGTCTTCTTAGCTTTTTGGTATGAAAGTTAAATAAAATCCTATTTTACCTAACTGGCTCCATTTTGATAAACCTAATAGTTTCTGAAAAACAGTAAAAATCATCTGGGGGCATGGCTTACCCTCATCAGCTTCTCTGGTTCACCACTTTTGAGTAGTAACTTTTAAGGGGTTATTTAACATATCACAAAGAAGGCCTATCAAAAATCCAAGGATATACCTCAATTCCCCTCTATTTTTACTAATTTGACTGAATTGTTACCGTGGCATTAAAATATACATATCTTAGAAACTGTTCATTTGTGCGAAAAACATAACAGTAAAATGTTCAGGAGGTCAAAAGATTTGGCTATAACATTTATTTTTTCAGAACACATATACATGACGTGTCTTCGAAACTTTTAATTGTATTCTTGTAAACAAAAATAATCCTGTTAAAATAAATGATTTAAAAACAAATTAAAAAACAATTATTTGCATAAACCTTATGTATTTTAGAACAAAAGAGGCTCAATGCTATTTTCTCACGTTAATAATAATTTTCAGAGTTACATCGTTTTACGGAAAACGTTAACTTTACTGTGTTTAAGGTTATTTATGGAATTTACGAACAAATCAACAAAAATAAAGATCACTTATGTGCTTAGCATCCCGAAATCATTACGTCAGTCGTAATTTTATCTCTGATACATTCGGCAACGTTGCTGGGTTCGGTAGGGTAGGTAGGCTTGCTTAAAATTATACAAATGGGTCTGTAAACACTGTAATATGTATCGGGTTCAAGAACGACTGTCAAATATCACCAATATTTTTTTTTCATATATTTTTACCCCTCGAGGATCTTAAATATTGCTTATCAGAAATAGATCAATATTATGTAAAATATACACATTTCAAAAATCAAAAAATCCGGGTCTACTAACGACCCTACCATATAGCGGGTCCGACAACGTCGATTAAACCAATATATATATATATATATATATATATATATATATATATATATATATATATATATATATATACATATACATATACATATACATATACATATACATATACATATATATTTACGGCCACTTATCAAAGTGAGGACATATCATGAACCATAGTTAATGAGGACCACCCTTATAAATGGTCACAGCTTAGCAAATTTTTTTGTCATCACTTGTTTACTTGTTCTAGTTATGTATCTCGCAAATATACACAGATTTCTTTGAATTTAAAAAAGTTTTATTTGCTGTGTATAATAATACCAAGTGAGGCTACACTATACTACTGACGACGTGAGGACCATATTATTAGATACGATTTAATCGGCAAAGTGAGCCCCAATATCAAATTATACACAGGTTTTAAGTATAACATGAGGACCGGTGCTGTTGCCATCATTTGCTTTCAATATCATCAGCAAAAATGCATGCTATTCTATTATTGGAATTTGTTAGTTGGTCGGTCGTCAGTATAAAACTAATTTGGTGTGGCGGAGACGGGTATGCTTCAGTAGCCATTTTAATAAACCCGTTTTTGAAAATATCTCGAGAACGGTTGGTTCTAAAAAAAATATAACAGACTTTTTTGTAGAAAAATAAATTATCTATCTTTTTTATTAAAACAATTTTTTAATTGCTTGCAAATTAATGTTTTAAGAGTTATTACACAGCAAAGTTTTCACTTTTTAGTTTTGCTAAATAATTCGCAAACGGCTAACATCTCACTGAAACAGGAAAACATTACAGTGTAATAACTCTTAAAATATTAATTTAACAAAAAAATTGTTTAAATAAAATAGATAGATAATTAATTTTTCTATAAAAAATGTCTGTTCTGTTTTCTTCGTAAGACTATTTCTCCAGACTATTTGGACTATTTACTGGCTCCCTAACTTAATTATTTCCTGTTGGCTGTTCCATTGCCTTCTAGAATGTTTAAACGAATGCTTGACCGCTTAGATCAATTAAATTTAGACGAAAAATTAGATTTAACTATCAAGATTCTTGTGTTTCTCATCATTTTAATGGTAATTGTGCTAGTAATATTAACAGCCTGCTATTACTGGGGCAGATTAGTGAATTGATAGCTAAGTACCACATACTTTACTTTAAAATCTAAATGTATTACTCCTAATAATTAATTATTATTAACAGTTAGATTAGTTTCACTAATAATTATAGAGGTAAATCTGTATAATATGTTAATTATTCTGAAAATGCTAGTAAAATCAGTAAATATTGTCGCCTAATTTAAAATGCTGAGTTTGTTCCATCTCGTTTTTAATTAAATTTAAAAATTTGTCTGTAATTTCCTTACGGTACCTGTTAAAAAGAATATATGTATTTATCTTCCTACCTAAACCGATCTTGGCTTGTAGCAAAGAAAAGTGGTTATTCTATATTTAGGGTATTTATTAGGCCAAAAAGAATGCATATAAAATCCATATTTAAGTGTAAAAAGATATAAGAAGGGGGATTAATATCGCTCTTGGTATTTTTAATATTTAACTCTAGTTATTTTTTAAATGCTTTTTAAATGCACATACAGTTCATTAGAACTGTATGTGAATCTGCGATTTAAATTTAACCAACCAATAATTATTGTGAATTACTTTTCAGCATTAACTGTGCCGTTTATGAACTCAAATCTTACTAATCCTCCAGCTGACATAGAGCTCTAAATCATTACGCCTTGAGGAAACTTAACATTAGGTTTCAAGCAGTTTTTATGGAATGCTTCGTGTTTAGCTCTGATTACTCTTTTGCGAGAGTAAAACTAGAACTGCTTAATGTTAAGTTTCCTCAAGACATAATGATTTGAGGCTGTATGTTAGCTAGAGGATTAAGAAGATTTTAGTTCATAAACAGCATAGTTAATGCTGACAAGTATCTGCAAAACGACGAGTAGCATGGGCTAAAACTAAGTTGTCCTGGGCAGAAATGCTGGACTAAGGTCATATTCATCAACTAGTTAAAGTGTGGTGTATCCGTCAGTTACTCTCGCAAAAGATTGATCAGAGCTAAACACGAAGCATTCCATAAAGACTGCTTGAAACGTACCGTTAAGTCTCCTTAAGGCGTAATGATTTAGTACCAAGAACTTATAAATAAAGGAAATTATGATTTCAAAAAAGGCGAAACACCTTGTACGTATTGGGTTGGATTCAAAAATTCAGTAGTGCAGGTACTCTTCTAAAATTAACTTGCCAATACGAATTTTTCAGCCGACTGCTATCAAGAATATCGATAATATCGCCTGATGGATTTTGCCGAAGAGATGCTAAGATAAAGGATGACTGTACCACGATGGCGTCCGGTTCTGAACGAATTTTTCTTAGCTACTTCATGGCAATAGGGGACCATAAAAAGTTACGCCAGAAAGTTCCTTGAGCAAATTTACTGGTGCAAATTGCTGATCCGTGTATGACATATCTCCTTTCTTCGATAACACAGAAAGAAGGCGAAGTACGAAAAAAATTCGAACACTTTTGGTAGGGATTTAAATAAGCTTTATCTTACCTAACCTCCTTAATCTCGATAACCCTAATAGTTTACGAGAAAAACGACAAAACCGGTAGGGGGCGTAGTTTATCCTCATTATTTCTTCGACCTCATCACCTACAGGTGTTGACTTTTAAGGTTTAATAACCCACAAGGAAGCCGTATGCAAAAATCCATGAACTTACCTCAACTTTCCGCTATTTTTTCTAAATTGATTAGACTAATTATAGCAGTCCAACATAAAGCTTTGTATGCAACTCGTACCTTAATCTATTATCTGAGAAATCGCCAACACAAAGTTTGAAAAAGTGGCAGTATCGATTGGCTTTATGGTAAGGTCATTTCAACCGAGGATATTTTATTTAACTACAATAGAATTGGTATAGGCACAAGTGAAACATGTAGTTGCTAATAATACAACATATACATACACTTGCTGATCTGAAAGAGCTTCTATCAAGGAATTTCTACCGTCACAAATATCATAAATTTAGGATCGAAAAGTTCCAGCAAAGTATTGATATAAGGGATGCTCTGTTAATAGTTAGTAACAGGCCATGGAAGCTCAATTGGCTAGAAACAATTGCAACAATTGAATGTCGCATTAGTTGACATTTGTTACCAACAATTGTCAAACGTTCCGATTTCCTTGTGAAACGTAGTTAATTTTGTAAGATAAGTAGTTGTGCATTTTTAATTCAGTTAAGATGAGCATTCCGTGAACTGCCCTTAGAGCTATGATTTTCTACGACTATAAAAGACAGTTAGGATACCAGCAAAGCCATGAAAATTTGATAGCAGCTTTTGGCGATGCTGCCCCTCCATTATCCGCTGTTAGTCATTGGTTCCGAGAATTTCGACGAGGGCGAGAACTGCTAGAAGACGAAGCAAGACCTGCAGGAGCTGCCTGTTCAGAAAATGTTGATCGTGTGGCAAGCTTGATTCATTCCAATCGAAATATTACTTATAGGGAGATTCAGGAGGAAGTGAAGATTGGATCCTCGGCGGTGAATACCATTTGGCATAAACATCTTGGTGTAAGAAAGCTAGCAAGCCGTTGGATACCGCATTTGCTTTCAGAAAGTCAAAAACAGGCTCGAATAGACTGGTGTAAATTTATATTGCAAAAATTTGACGGAGGAGCTTCCAGGCAAGTGGCATACATTGTAACTAGTGACGAATCTTGGGTATACAGTTACGACCCTGAAACTAAACAGCAGTCTAGTGTTTGGGTATTCGAAGATGAAGACTTGCCCACAAAAGTAATTCGTGGCAGAATCTTCAATAAGAAAATGATTGCTGTTTTTTCCGCCGATGTGGTCCTGTTGCTGTTATTCCACTTGAAGATCGCAGAACTGTTAATTCTGAATGGTACTGCGAAGTGGCTTTACCACAGATGTTTGCAAAATTACAGGCAGGTCGCCAAAGGACCGGTTTGCGTAACATCTTAGTCCATCATGACAACGCATCCTCCCACACTGCTGTCAGAACATTGGATTTTTTGAAAGATACGGAAGTTCAATTGGTAACTTATCCTCCGTATAGCCCAGATCTGGCGCCGTGCGACTTTTTTTTGTTTCCAACTGTTAAAAAAATGATGCGAAGTAAAAGATTTCCCAACGCAGATGCAGCAGTTACAGAATTTCAAAGAATTTTTGAGGACCTTTCAGAAAATGAATTTTCCGAATGTTTAAAAAGTGGTTTCAAAGAATGCACAAGTGTATTAGTCTGAATGGAGATTATTTTGAAAAACAATAAAGATTTTTTGTTAAAAAATGCAACGTTCTTTTTATAAATAACAATTTTCAGCGCAACCCTCGTATTGTACCAATATAAAATACTTTTTAATTTTTTGAATGATAGTATTGCATTATGTCATCAGTCATATTTATAAATTGTTCACCACATAATAATAAAATAATAAAAAAGTACCTACTAAATAAACTATATTTAAAAATATATATGTATAAATATATATAAAATTTTGTATTTCTTAATTTTCTCATTGAATTCATAATCAGCAACCCCAAAAACCCCCCAACATGAATTTCGCTCAAGTTGATGGAAAACTTCTCGAGTTATTAAATTGGGAGTGTAAAATGGGGGTTTCAACCCCCCGAGGGGGCGTGTCCCCATTTTAAACAGATTACATTTTATATTGGTCCAGTACTGAAGGCATTATAAAAGATTTCAAGTCGCTATCTTTAGATAGTAAAAAATAAGAACTTAATGCAAAAATTTACTCTACTATAAAGTTGGGAACGACCTCATCATCCATCATCACATAGTGAATAATAAATATAATTGATATTCTAAATCTGTTCTAATAAATTATTCTTATTGTTAGTTTTATTAAATATTAATTTAAAAAGAGACATTTTGATTGTAATATTTGGTACTTATAGTTATCAATTTTTATAAGCCTGCCTTGAGAAGTAAGAATTAAATTCATTGCGAGCTTTTATAATACAATGAAAGTTGAAAACATTTAGTAGTTGTGTAGGAAAGCCCTCATCTGATCGTCACCCGGTGACCAGTTTGAGGTTACAACTTATAACAGAATTCCACTTGGAAGTAACAAATCAGCAACGGTCCAAGAAAAAAATAGTGTATGCACCTCGAACATCATCATTCATTTGTTGCATAATATACTATTTTGGGTTACCTACCGTTATTTATTTGTTCATAATACAGCCTTGGTAGTGTGATGCCTGGCGTGCCGGACTTTCACCCAAGCGGCCCGGGTTTGACTCCCGGCGCTGGCAGATCTGGTTAAGGTTTTCTGCAGTTTTCCTTAGCTGTAACAAATGTGGGATTTGCGCTGTTCCATCTATAAGTCGGCTGCAGCCGCACATTGGGCCTACATAATAATAATTGCCCCCTCCCTCCCGCACAAGCTTATAGCTTCTGGGGCCTTGATTTAGGTTATGGGTTGTACTAATTATTATTATTATTATAATGATTACTATTTCAATTTAAAGATTAAATCTGTAATGAAATTTTTTTTCAATGAATTTAATAAATGACTTATTTAATTATTGGGTGTATTAAATGCAGAAAAATAGTCTGCAGAGTATGTTGCGTCTAACTTTTCTTTCTAAAAGCAATAATACAAACAAACTTGCCAGCCTCGGTGGATTAGTGGTTTGCATGTTTGCTTCATAATCCAAGGATCGCAGGTTCGATCCCCGGCTGAGCTGGTAATTTTTAATAGCGGAGAAAAATTAAAAACATGCCTTCTTCTCGGATAGGAAGTAAAACTGTAGGTCCCGTGTCAATGCGATGTTTGGCACGTTAAAAATTCCTACTTGGGGTGGAATTCCCCCATATTCGGCTAAATTCTAGTAGGGTCGGCCAAATTATCATAGCAATCGGTGCCATAAGGTACGAAGGATGCTCCGCCATCCTGATTCCTCGCCCAAAAACAAACAAAAACAAAATTTCATTTGTTTATTTGTTCATGACAATTGCTATTTCCATTTAAAGATTTGCATAGACTCTAAAATTTTGGACATTTCTTTAATGTTTGTTTTCTTCTTTATAAAACAAAATTGAAAAATTTACTTCTCGAAAAACGTCAAAAAGATTTGTGTCATTTCATATAACTTTTTTTCTTCCTTAAATTGAATTTTCATCTTTGTGTTGCGTTTATTCGTCTTTATTTGATGAATTATAGTTTTAAGAATGCTCTTTTATTATTTTTTGCACGTACGATATATAAGGCTCTACTTTAGTCTCCCAAAAGAGGGAGTAAAGTAGCACTTTTACTCCCTGAGGGAGTAAAGTGTTTCCTTGACAACAACAACAAGTAAACAACAAAAAAAAAGTAATCGCGGTACATGTTAGGATTTATTATCCGGAAACTATGTGATTTTGGCAATTGTCCGAATGACATGTAACTAAATTTTCGAAATTTTGAATTTTTGCGATTAAGTCCTTTAGGACGTGCAAAAAATAGCGTATATACTACTGGACTAAAGTGTTTTCTAAGTGTTAATTAATAATTTAAAAAATGCATTTTAGTCCCTGGATATATAATACACATTATGTCCGCTCGGGCGATTATGACATGATTATGACCTATTTTGCGGACTGTTTCTAGAGCGTAAATCGCTAAATTGGAGCACCCCCTTTTACTACTTTTGTTTACGACGTCTCCATAGTAATAAGAATAATTATAGACCATAGCACCTACCTACTTGAAGTTTAGGACTTTTAAAATTATTTTTTATTTTAAATTAAACTTAATTTAAACTTAGACCGCACATTTAACGTACGCATTTCGGGCTTAATTAGTGTTTTAGAGCCCTTTATCGTCTTAGCGCCTTCGGTTTTCGCTTCAGGTGACTGCACGGGCTCTAAGACACTCAATTAAGCCCTTAATATACTATTAAAGACTAGAAAAAGCCTAATCTTGATTAGGCGAAATGTCATTCGAAAAAAAAAAATTTTATTCTTAATTAATACAAAAAAATAAAAAGGCTGCAAGTCCTCGAAGATTTATTAATCTCTTTTACAATGTATTTTAGTTTTATTGCCTAATTACAAATAATCAGACGTTATGAAATTAAATCTAAATATTTCCCTATCGTTTTAAATTTTGTAACAGCACAATAATACAACTTTTCTAAACCGATTTCCGCTCGTAAGAAATAAAATCGGCTATTTAGGGTATTTCCGTTCTCTTCTGTAATAGAATTAAAATCAATAATGTATAACTTTCATTTTCACCGTTGCCACTTGTTCGGATCTCACTTTGCGCATCATTCATACAAGCTTCACACAAGAAATTATACGTCTGAAAAATATACATCTGGCGCAGCGACTCCAGGCGTCAACTCCTTGAACTAATCTGTATAATTCTAGCCATTTTGGCAACATCTGAGGTCCAGCCCATTTTTTCAGTATCGCCAACTTATAGCTTCGAAAAGCTCTAGACGAAATATTATCGAATTTCAAAGTGAGGTCCGTATACTTGTCCTCACTTTGTTTGCGGACCTCACTTGAAATGTGAACTTTGTTCATACGGACCTCACTTTATGCACTAGCGGTAAATATACATATACATATACATATACATATACATATACATATACATATACATATACATATACATATACATATACATATACATATACATATACATATACATATACATATACATATACATATACATATACATATACATATACATATACATATACATATACATATACATATACATATACATATACATATACATATACATATACATATACATATACATATACATATACATATACATATACATATACATATACATATACATATACATATACATATACATATACATATACATATACATATACATATACATATACATATACATATACATATACATATACATATACATATACATATACATATACATATACATATACATATACATATACATATACATATACATATACATATACATATACATATACATATACATATACATATACATATACATATACATATACATATACATATACATATACATATACATATACATATACATATACATATACATATACATATACATATACATATACATATACATATACATATACATATACATATACATATACATATACATATACATATACATATACATATACATATACATATACATATACATATACATATACATATACATATACATATACATATACATATACATATACATATACATATACATATACATATACATATACATATACATATACATATACATATACATATACATATACATATACATATACATATACATATACATATACATATACATATACATATACATATACATATACATATACATATACATATACATATACATATACATATACATATACATATACATATACATATACATATACATATACATATACATATACATATACATATACATATACATATACATATACATATACATATACATATACATATACATATACATATACATATACATATACATATACATATACATATACATATACATATACATATACATATACATATACATATACATATACATATACATATACATATACATATACATATACATATACATATACATATACATATACATATACATATACATATACATATACATATACATATACATATACATATACATATACATATACATATACATATACATATACATATACATATACATATACATATACATATACATATACATATACATATACATATACATATACATATACATATACATATACATATACATATACATATACATATACATATACATATACATATACATATACATATACATATACATATACATATACATATACATATACATATACATATACATATACATATACATATACATATACATATACATATACATATACATATACATATACATATACATATACATATACATATACATATACATATACATATACATACATACATACATACATACATACATACATACATACATACATACATAATGTCAAATTAAATTGACATATTTTGTACTTCGTGAAATATTAATAAATATTTACATAATAACGTGAGAAATATATTGATTTACGTATATAATAGTTAACTTGAGTTCAATACGCTTCTGAATTGCATATTAGTTAAGATATGGAGGGCGACGTGAATGAATCTTTCGAGAATGCACTTACAACGTTAACTAGTGTTACTGACATAAGTGGGAATCTACGAAAGGATTTAAAGATGGACATACTAAAATCAGTAAGTGTATTAAGACAATGTTTTGCTAAAATGAAAAAGATTTTAGATACTAAAACGAAAGAAGTTGAGAAATTGGAAGAAAATCGACAACAAGAACTTCCTCAAAGCCAACAAGCAGGAACATCTAATGTAAAGCAACAATCATATTCTGAAGTTGTTAAAGGTAATCTCCCAAAAGTACAGGAATGTACGAAATACAAATTACTTATAAAACCAAAAGGCAATCATACAACTGATGCAATGAAAACAATAATTAAATCAAAAGTAGATCCTGTTGAAATTCAAGTTGGAATAACAAGTTTTAAGTCGATAAGAGATGGAAAACTGCTACTGGAAACTCAAAGTAAAACAGAAATAGAAACAATAAAGCAGAAAATCAACGAAAGTTGTGGGGAAAATTTAGAAGCATATATGCCAAAAATGAGAAATCCCCAGATGGTAATTTATAACATACCGGAAGAGATAAATTTAGAAAATGCTCAACATATTATTATTAAACAAAATATAGAAATTAATGTTAAGGAAGACGACATAAAACCTAAGTTTATTTATAAAAACAAAAGGAACTGTAGAAATTTAGTGATAGAAGTCAGTGCAGCAACAAGAAAAGCAATTCTGGGAAGAAAATTAAAACTTTGTTGGGAAATATGTTATTGCGAAGATTACATATCAATTACAAGGTGCTACAAATGCAGTAAATATTCACATAGGGCACAGGAATGTAAGGGTGAAACAACATGCCCCCTTTGCTGTGGACCACACAAACTTAAAGAATGTCAAGCTAATATGGCAGAATACAAATGCATTAATTGTAGTAATCACAATAAATATAATAAAAACTCTACACTAAATGAAAATCACTCATCTTTAGATAAAAATTGTCCTACTTACCAAAACGTAGTTAAAAGGTACAAAAATTCGATAGAATATTAATAATGGATTGTACAATTGAAGAAGAAAGAACAAATGAACATATATCTGAGAATGGAATCCAAACAGCAACAAACAAAACTAAGATTTATGCGGACAACAACAAAAATCAAATAGAAATGCAGTGTATACAACTAAATGCTCAGCATTCTAGAAACGTAACTAATAATTTAATGCAAATAATAACAGAATCTACGACAGACATTATTTTCTTACAAGAACCGTACAATGTTAATAATAAATTATCGGGAATATCGAGGTTATACAGAATTTACACGGCTGGAAATGGAAGAAAAAGGGCAGCTATACTAGTTGGAAACAAATTATTTGATGCTATGCTTCTAAAACAATTTTCGGATGAAGACTGTGTCGTATTAGAAATAAAATACAAAGATTTTAAATTTTATTCAATAAGCATGTATTTTGACTGTTGTAGAGAAATTGAAGAAGACCTAAGAAAATTAGAAAATGTATTAGCTTTTATAAAAACAATAGGATGTGTTATATGCGCAGATACAAATGCACGGTCAACACAGTGGAACGACCTACAAACCAATACAAGAGGTAAAAAAGTAGAAGACTTCTTAATAATACATGGGTTGCATTTGTCAAATAAAATTACAGAAACGCCGACATTTCTAACAAAAAATGGCAAAAGTTGGGTAGATCTAACGCTAACAAATGAGAAGCTAGTCTCAAATATTAAAGAATGGAATAATGATACAGACGAAAGTGGATCCGACCATAGTTTAATAACTTTTAAGATAAAAGAGCGATCTACAGGAGAAGAAGAAATAATCTTACCTAGATTTAGATTTATAAGCGATCCAAGCAGATTTAATAACTTTAAACTAATCTTATTAGATAATATGGCCAAGAAATTCAAATGCGAAAGCAACAATGGAGAAGTAACAAACATTGATGAAGAATTAACTAATAAAATCAAGAAAAGTGAAAATATTGAAGTGTTTATGGAAGAATTTCAAGACTGTTTAATAGCTTCTTGTAAAAAGGCATTCAAGCAATCAAAACCATTGAAAAAGACAGTTACGGGAAGAACAGTACCATGGTGGAACATGGAATTAACAATATTGAGGAAGAAAGTCAATGCTCTAAGAAGAAGATTCCAACGAACCAAAAACAATGATGAGCTGAGAGAAGAACGGAAGAATAGCTACTTAGAAGAGAAGAAAACGTATTTGACAAGAATAGGCATTGAAAAATTTAAATCCTGGAAAGAATATTGTACATTAACTACATCGTTAAATCCTTGGAATGCTGCATATAAATTAGCATCAGAAAAGTTTACAAGCAGTAGTGTTCTTTCAACAATACGTAAACCCGATGGCACTTATACTACCAACATACGAGAAACAACAGAACAAATGCTAACTTACTTTGTTGCTAAAGATTCTCCAAAAACTGACAATACAACCCAGAAAGAAATAAGAGAAAGAGTAAAAGAGGAAATTGACACTCAAGACGACAAGGATTTTACAAAAGAAGAGGTAGAACAGGTGATAAAGAGCATAGACCGCAAAAAGACTCCCGGTGCAGATGGAATAGATAGCAGCATTTATAATGAATTATGTAAGGCACTTCCTTTATTTGTAACTGCTACATATAACGAATGCTTAAAAAGGGGAACTTTCCCGAGCATATGGAAAAAATCCATCATCATACCAATTACCAAACCTGGTAAAGAAGAAAGTGATGACCCATCCAAATACCGACCCATCAGCCTAATAAACACAGGTGGTAAAATTTTAGAAAAACTATTCATCAGTAGAATAATGTACAATTTGCACTCAAACAATTTATTAAGTAAAAACCAATACGGATTTACGCCGCAGAAAAACACGGTTGATGCAATTATAAGTATTAAAAAATTTATTGAAGATAATCTTACACAGAAAAATGAAATAATCCTCATAAGTTTAGATGTTAAAGGGGCATTTGATGCTGCTTGGTGGCCATCTATATTATATGCGCTACGTGAATTTAAATGTCCTAGGAATCTGTACAAACTAACTCAAGATTATTTTAACAATCGCAAAGCATCTATTACTTTAAATACAATACAATTAGAAGAAACTCCAAGTAAAGGTTGCCCTCAGGGTTCATGTTGCGGACCTGGTCTTTGGAACATACATTACGATTCCTTATTAAAACTTAACTTTTCAAGGCGAACACGGGTAGCAGCATTTGCTGACGATCTTCTTGTTGTAGTTACAGGAAAAAGTTTAATTGAAGCAGAAAGCTTTGCAAATGTAGAAATGCAAAAAATTACAAAATGGGCTACCAATCATAAAATGAATTTTAATGAAAATAAATCACAAGTGTTAGTAATATCAAGGAAAAGATCAACTGGTAGAAAAGTTGAAATTTACCTCAATGCTGAAATTCTAAAGCAAGTGTCGGAACTAAAATATCTGGGAATAAATATTGACGAAAAATTTACTTTTGACTCACATGTAACTTACATAACAACAAAATCTTACAAGCTCATCAATATACTAGCGAGATTTGCAAAAATGAAATGGGGCCTACGCAGCGAGGCATTAAAAATAATATACAACGGGGCTATACTACCGCTGATATCGTATGGTATACCAGTTTGGGAAAAAGCGTTAACGAAAAAGTCCAATCGAACAAAATTAGAACGAATACAAAGGCTAATAAACATAAGAATAGCAAAAGCTTGCCGTACGTTATCTTATGAGGCATCGTGCGTTATAGCAGGAGTAACGCCAATAATAATTCAGTTAGAAGAAATTTCAAACATTTATAAAATCATACAGGGAAGGAAATTGAATAATTTAGTTTATGATACACCAGCACCAATAAACCAATGGATACATCCAGCCGAAATTCCAACGATACAAGAAACTGAAGATATTTCATACACCTACGAGGCATTTACTGATGGCAGCAAGACTGAAGATAAAGTGGGATCCGGTGCAGCAATTTTTAAAAATAAACAACTAATATGTACACTAAAATACAGACTAAGCGGGAAGTGCAGCAACAATCAAGCAGAAGGTGTAGCAATCCTCAAAACGCTGGAAAAACTCATTAGTTTAGAAAACATCCAAATTCAAGATAAAACCTTAGCTATATACACAGATAGCAGAATTGTACTGGAATCACTTCAAAATTATTCAAATCATAAGACCATAATAGAAAAAATAAGACAAAGAATCAATTTCCTTACAAAAGAGGAATGGAATATTTATTTTAAATGGGTTCCAGCACATGTGGGCATTGAAGGTAATGAACTTGCAGACCAACTGGCGAAGGAGGCAGCTCAGAAACCAGAAGATGTTGCGGTTTACGTTGCTATTCCAAAAAGTGAAATTGTTAGCACAGTTAAAAGTGAAAGTGTGGTAAAGTGGCAAGAAAGATGGACTAACTCAGAAAAAGGTTTACAGACAAAAGCATTTTTTCCATTTATAGATCAAAAACTCAAAACAAAAATACCTACATTCCCAGAATTAACAGTATTTTTAACAGGTCACGGTAGAATAAAAAGCTACTTACATCGGTTTAAAATTATAGACGACCCATCGTGCTCATGTGGCAACGAAAGTCAAACTGTTGACCATCTAATATATGAATGCAACAAACTAAGAATCCAGAGAAGACATTTAATAAATTCGATTATTTTAAATGGTGGCAACTGGCCTGTCACAAAAGCGGAATTAATTACTAACTATCTAAGACCATTCATAATTTTTGTTAAAAAGATTAAATTTGATTTATTAGAAACATAAATATGAAAACAAAATTTTAATTTGAAAAATATTGAAAAATATTGGGATATACCCATTTTCTGTTATGTTACATTATTTATGTTAAAATGTTATTATTATTTTATTGTTATAATGTCATTAATGTTAAAATGTTATTATGTTAATGTTAAATTTATTTAATGTTAAAATGTTAAAAATTTAATTATTATGAAAGTTCAAAAATGCATGTAGTGTTGCAATATTGCAATGGAGCATGTAGAATAAATGTATTTAAAAAAAAAAAAAAAAATACATACATACATACATACATACATACATACATACATACATACATACATACATACATACATACATACATACATACATACATACATACATACATACATACATACATACATACATACATACATACATACATACATACATACATACATACATACATACATACATACATACATACATACATACATACATACATACATACATACATACATACATACATACATACATACATACATACATACATACATACATACATACATACATACATACATACATACATACATACATACATACATACATACATACATACATACATACATACATACATACATACATACATACATACATACATACATACATACATACATACATACATACATACATACATACATACATACATACATACATACATACATACATACATACATACATACATACATACATACATACATACATACATACATACATACATACATACATACATACATACATACATACATACATACATACATACATACATACATACATACATACATACATACATACATACATACATACATACATACATACATACATACATACATACATACATACATACATACATACATACATACATACATACATACATACATACATACATACATACATACATACATACATACATACATACATACATACATACATACATACATACATACATACATACATACATACATACATACATACATACATACATACATACATACATACATACATACATACATACATACATACATACATACATACATACATACATACATACATACATACATACATACATACATACATACATACATACATACATACATACATACATACATACATACATACATACATACATACATACATACATACATACATACATACATACATACATACATACATACATACATACATACATACATACATACATACATACATACATACATACATACATACATACATACATACATACATACATACATACATACATACATACATACATACATACATACATACATACATACATACATACATACATACATACATACATACATACATACATACATACATACATACATACATACATACATACATACATACATACATACATACATACATACATACATACATACATACATACATACATACATACATACATACATACATACATACATACATACATACATACATACATACATACATACATACATACATACATACATACATACATACATACATACATACATACATACATACATACATACATACATACATACATACATACATACATACATACATACATACATACATACATACATACATACATACATACATACATACATACATACATACATACATACATACATACATACATACATACATACATACATACATACATACATACATACATACATACATACATACATACATACATACATACATACATACATACATACATACATACATACATACATACATACATACATACATACATACATACATACATACATACATACATACATACATACATACATACATACATACATACATACATACATACATACATACATACATACATACATACATACATACATACATACATACATACATACATACATACATACATACATACATACATACATACATACATACATACATACATACATACATACATACATACATACATACATACATACATACATACATACATACATACATACATACATACATACATACATACATACATACATACATACATACATACATACATACATACATACATACATACATACATACATACATACATACATACATACATACATACATACATACATACATACATACATACATACATACATACATACATACATACATACATACATACATACATACATACATACATACATACATACATACATACATACATACATACATACATACATACATACATACATACATACATACATACATACATACATACATACATACATACATACATACATACATACATACATACATACATACATACATACATACATACATACATACATACATACATACATACATACATACATACATACATACATACATACATACATACATACATACATACATACATACATACATACATACATACATACATACATACATACATACATACATACATACATACATACATACATACATACATACATACATACATACATACATACATACATACATACATACATACATACATACATACATACATACATACATACATACATACATACATACATACATACATACATACATACATACATACATACATACATACATACATACATACATACATACATACATACATACATACATACATACATACATACATACATACATACATACATACATACATACATACATACATACATACATACATACATACATACATACATACATACATACATACATACATACATACATACATACATACATACATACATACATACATACATACATACATACATACATACATACATACATACATACATACATACATACATACATACATACATACATACATACATACATACATACATACATACATACATACATACATACATACATACATACATACATACATACATACATACATACATACATACATACATACATACATACATACATACATACATACATACATACATACATACATACATACATACATACATACATACATACATACATACATACATACATACATACATACATACATACATACATACATACATACATACATACATACATACATACATACATACATACATACATACATACATACATACATACATACATACATACATACATACATACATACATACATACATACATACATACATACATACATACATACATACATACATACATACATACATACATACATACATACATACATACATACATACATACATACATACATACATACATACATACATACATACATACATACATACATACATACATACATACATACATACATACATACATACATACATACATACATACATACATACATACATACATACATACATACATACATACATACATACATACATACATACATACATACATACATACATACATACATACATACATACATACATACATACATACATACATACATACATACATACATACATACATACATACATACATACATACATACATACATACATACATACATACATACATACATACATACATACATACATACATACATACATACATACATACATACATACATACATACATACATACATACATACATACATACATACATACATACATACATACATACATACATACATACATACATACATACATACATACATACATACATACATACATACATACATACATACATACATACATACATACATACATACATACATACATACATACATACATACATACATACATACATACATACATACATACATACATACATACATACATACATACATACATACATACATACATACATACATACATACATACATACATACATACATACATACATCAGCACTATAGGCCTTTAAGGCCCTTGGCTTTTTCAACTACTGCCTTCCTCCATTCAAATCTATTTGCCGCTAAGGTTTCCCATTGCTTTATTCCCAGTTCTTTTAGGTCCTCTTTCACATCCTGGAACCATTCCCTCAGTGGGCGCCCTCTTATATTTCTGCCAGCCATTGTTTCTCGAAAAACACGTTTTGGCATCCTGTCCTCCGTCATTCTTTGTAAGTGACCCAGCCACCTCAATCTTCTCTGTTTTATTATATTGACTATGGGCGTGTCTCTGTACAGGTCATACAGTTCTTCATTAGTTCTTCTCCTCCACTCATCTTGTTCCTTTACCCCTCCATAGATCTTCCTTAGAATTTTCCTCTCCCACACCCCCAATTTAGCACTGTACACTTTGTTTAAAACCCACAGCTCACTCCCATATGTTACTGTAGGTCTTATAACCGTTTTATATAGTTGTACCTTTGCTGCACGCGAAACGTTTTTATTTCTAAACAATGTATTCAAAGATGCTGCACTTCTCATCCCCAAGGATATCCGTCTTTCGATTTCACTATAAGCGTCACTGGAAATTTTGGATCCCAAATATATTATACTAGGTTATAATACCTGCTACGCGGGTATAAAGTTTTGTTTATACAGTACCAAAAAGCTTTAGGAAACATCTAAAAATGACTTTAGAATATTTTAGAAATCATTAAAAACGTAAATAAAAAAAGCAAAAAATAACGTCCCAGCCATTCTGTAGCATTGAAAATATCACATGGAGTAAGGCTCTGAAAACAAAACTTTTTTCTAAAATTAGTTTAGTGTAAAATTTCCACAATCTAAACACAAATGTGTATAAAGTGTTGCATAAGCGAAATAGTCACGCCAAGAAAGTAAGAAAGAATATAGAGAATCAACGTATATAAATATTGATTCTCCACTTGCAGAAAGTTAAATTGTTTGTCTCCGTGTACGTTCTTTATTTTTAGTTTGGAAAATACATTTGCCATGTTGTTAGTTACGAAGTATTTTGTTTCTTCTTCATTTACCTGGAACCCGAAACTGTAAGCTTCGCTTATGATCTTATTGAAAATATCCTTTAAGCCTTCTTGGGTTCTGCTTAAGATTGTGAGGTCATCCGCATATGCCATTAGTTGATAGGGGCCTTTGACTATACTTCCCTTTATTGTTAATCTGCAGTTTCTTAAAATTCCTTCGAGTGCTATATTAAATAGTGTGGTTGATAGGGGATCGCCTGGAAGTAGCCCTCGTTTTGTTTCAAAGCTATCAGATGTTGTCCCTTGTACTCGTACCTGGCTCCAAGTTTCTTTCACTGACATTATTCCCAGTTCCGTTAGATGTTTTGGGAATTTTAAATTTTGCATTGTTTGCACCGAAATAGTATACATATGTATATATTATATATGGGTCGGCGGGGGCTCATTTTAAAGCTTAAAACCTCTACTTTTAAATGTCACATGTCTCCTATATGAAAAGAGTTATATTTTGATTCCTAAAACAGGGTAAACAAGCTTCCAGTTCCAAAAAAAATTAGAAAAAGAAATATTGAAGAAACTAGACATGTGAACGTAAAATGTTAATAGAAATATTTTTTTTAATAAAACTTCCATATTTTAACAAATAAGGTCATTTTTCGTCCATTTTAAAAAAGAATGGCGATTTTGACTGATACCTAATGTCACCTGTCAACTTTGACATGGCATATTTCAAGTATTTTTTGAAGCAGAGGTGATTGCCCTACAGTTTTTTTCCAATCAGAATATTAAAAAAAATTTCAATATGGATCCAACTTTATGGCAGACACTGTATATATAATATTTTTTGTTTCGTAAAATATACAGGGTGTATTATCGGTTTTGTAACATAGGGGAAATGGCATGTAAAAATATGTAAATCAGAAATTCACATATAACAATTACCACATTAGATTTAGACATTAGGTGTAAATGCAAGAATTATTAAACACAGTCTCATGGAGCAAAGTCACTCATCAGAATATTAAAATTGCTACCGGTGTGGAAGAAATAGATGAGAATTCTCCAAGAAATTTATTTTTATAAAATCTTATTAGCCATGACAATAGTTGTCAAATTATGCTAAAGAATTGCTGACAGGTTTGTCATTTAAACTATTCCTTTATTAACTTTATTATTAATTAATCAATACAGGCAGAGGGGGAACAGTGTTACACGTACTACAGTGTTACACTTAATTTTTTAGGATTACTTTATATTAAACATTGTTCATATTTTCATGTTGGAAGTACTTTGGTGTTAACCAAGTGTAGGTGCATTTTTTAATAATTCTTGCAGTTACACCTAAGGTCTAAATATAACGTGGCAATTTCTATTAGCGAATTTTCCATTTACAATGTTAATTTCCTATACCTGAAAATCACTCATATCTTGGAAACTATTTAACACAGATGCTAAAGTGGGGGTGTTTTGAACAGTACTCAATAAGGTCTACAACTTTGCTATAGTGACTTTTCCTCTAAAATAATTAGGGGAGCCAATATTTGAGAAATTGTGTTTTTACATGCAATTCCCCTATGTTACGATAATACACCCTGTATATATGTTTATATTATATTTATGTTTATATTTATTAGCTGATCAATGATAGCTACATAATCTTTATATTTTTTATAACAGAGGTAATTATGATCAATTCATAAAAACTAAAACTGAGAAACATAAGAATCAACAACGTGAGTACGAAGCACAACAACAGCATCGTGCACATGTACAAGAATTCATAGATAAATTTAGGTATAATGCCAATCGTGCAGCATCAGTACAGTCAAGAATTAAATTATTGGAAAAATTGTAAGTTGCATTTGTTATTTATAATATTCCTAGAATAAAACAATGAATTACTTTTAGACCAGAGTTGAAGCCTATAGAAAAAGAAGTGGGGGTAACATTAAAGTTTCCAGATATTGAACCTTTATCTCCACCAATTCTACAAGTTGATGAAGTAATGTTTAGATATAATGCAAATAGGATAATATTTAGCAATGTGAACTTGGGTGCCACACTTGAATCGAGGATATGTATAGTAAGTTGGTTAATTGAGAGTTGGAGTTGATAATATTTGCATTTGGTTCAAATTTGTGAAAGTGGAACATATTCAAATTTATCACTAGACTCACAATGATTTATATAGGAATTGTCTTTTTAATTTCTCTGATTGTAGTAACACATGAACATAACTTTAAAAAAGTAATTTTGACTTTTACTTTTATGTAACTTTACTTTCTTGAGTCTAACTGAGAATTTGACTGCCCTGTTAAGGATAAAGGTTATATCTGCATTTTTCGTCAATTTTGAAATTTTTGCAAATATCACATTATGACATGCTTCTGCATTAGTCTGTTGAACTTGAATGCCGTATCTACTTCTTAAGGGGTCAGAAACACTAGAAATTTGTTTGTCGTATCTGCAAAATGTGTTGCATTGTTAAGGAAAATGGCATAACTACGTTCTGTTAAGGCCATGTGTCGTAGCTACAGTGCAGATACGACTTTCTTTCTTAAAATTGTGTACATACGAAAAATCTGCTTAACAACAGGTGTTTTAACGTGTCGTTTTGCTAAGTGAAATGAAATATTTCTTATTTTGATTGTGGTTACCTACTGATTCTTTGTTGTGATTAGTTGGTTTATTTAGTAAGGTAAGCTGTTGTTAGTTAGCTATGTTAATACGATTGATTGTAAGCAGCTCTTGTTATTTTAGTACAGGGTAAAACAATAATTGAAATAAATAAAACTGATTAGTTAAAAGTTTCACCAATTTTTTATAATCTATCTTACAAATATTTCTATAGCTAAGCTATCATTATCAAGGATAATATAAATAATATTGAATTCCTACCTTTAATGAATGAACAGATTGAGCTCAGTAGTACTCTGTTACTGAAAGTGTTAAGTATTTAATTTCTATTATTTTTATCTAGTTATCTATTTTTTGTATTTACCTTTGATGTGTTTGTTTATATTTATATTACCTTTGATAATGACAGCTTAGCTGTTGAAACAATTGTCAAATAGATTATAATAAATTAAAAAAATTAATCAGTTCTATGTATTTAATAATTATGGAGTTTCACCAAATAAGGCTACGAGCCTCGACGCATATTATTTCGTCTATTTTTATTTTCGTTAAAAGTCATTCTGCAATCTTTGCTCCGAAATTCTATACTGGTTAAGAAAGTGACTTCTTGTTGCCAGAAATGACGTACTGCATCTGCATCTACACCATGCGAATTTCAGAAAATATTATCAGGGGGTGTCCTTACACTGCTTCTTGCAAGGTTTTTGGATACTTTTTATCAATCTACAGAAGGTGTGAGGAAACTTCCCTACAGAATTTCATGACACGAGTAATGAGTAATATTTCATACTAGCAACAAGAAACAGCTACTTTGTAGAGCAAAAGAAGAATCTCAAAATAAAAATGGCTTCCATTGATTTAAAATATGAAAAATAAATACATGACAAAATATATAAACAAATGAATATATTTTGCAATATAGGATAGTTCTTAACATCACATTTTAGTAATACAGATATAATCATTTAATGTATAAACCATCCTATATTATAAGATACAAGGATGGGTTGAAAACTTCTCGGCCTGAGGTGGAAAACAGTATTTTTAGGGGTTGATTTTGATTTTATTTCTCAATAAAATCTCCTTTGAGCTTGATGCACTTGGTCCAGCGATACTCTTAAGTGACTTAAACCATCCACGTAAAAGGAAATGTTAAGGTCTTCAAAATATGTGTTTACAGCATCAATGATTTCAAGATTAGATGAAAATCTGCGTCGTCCAAGCCATTTTTTCAAATTTGGAAACAAGAAGAAATCTCTGGAAGCTAGATCAGGCAAGTATGGTATGTGATTTAACAATTCGAAAAACCAAGTTCATGGATTTTCGCCACTGCAATTGCCGACCGGTGAGGGGGAGCATTGTCTTGATGAAACAGCACCTTTTTCCTCAACATGTGTGGACGTTTTTTAGCGATTTCTTCTTTTAAACGATCTAGTAAGTTAGCGTAGTATTCACCTTTGATACTTCTTCCCTTTTCCAGGTAATCAATAAAAAGTATGCCCTGGGAATCCCAAAATACTGTGGCCATCACCTTGTCGGCTGATGGAACAGTCTTAGCCTTTCTTGGTGGTGGAGAATTACCATGTTTCCACTGTTTAGATTGTTGCTTTGTTTCAGGGGTATAGTGATGGACCCATGTCTCATCAACGGTAATAAATCGTCGCATAAAGTCTTTTTGATCACGCCGAAAATGCTGCAAACACTCTTTTGAAACACTGACTCATTGTTGTTTTTGATCGATTGTGAGCAGTCGCGGCACCCACTTTGCACAAATTTTTTTCATCTCCAAATTCTCGTGTAAAATTGAATGCACTCGTTCTTTAGATATGCCTACAGTATCAGCTATTTCCTGCAATTTTAATCGACGGTCGTTTAAAACAGTAGCATGCACTTTTTCAACAATTTCTTCAGTGGTAGCAGATTTGGGTCTTCCCGAACGCGGTGCATCATCGCAGCTTTTCCCATCTCATTTAGGAGCAGATTCTCTTAGAGTAGAATCCAGCTCTTTTTTAATTTCTGTGGCAGTTAAGCCTTTCAAAACAAAATATTTTATAACAACACGATGTTCGTGTTTTTCCATTCTTCACAAATAACTTGCAATGAAAACTTTAGCAGGCAGATACACATGAAGTTATGAAGCAATCGTTTTGACATTGCAGATTCGACTTTATGAAGGTTAGAACTTTACGGCTGTCAAAAAATTTATGCACTCAGAGCGCCCTCTCTGGGTCAGGTCGAGAAGTTTTTAATCCGCCCTCCTACTTATGCTCATTACACTATTGACGTCGATTCGACCAAAGTTGGCGTGGTACCCTCATAGATTTTTTTTATATTTTGTTCCCATAATACCATTTCCAAGCCTTATTTTTTTCAGTTTTAAACGTACATGCCTTTATTCAAATGCTATTTACTCCACTTTCGTATTAGTTAGGAAGGTCAGGTTTTTTGCATTTGAAAGAGAATTAAAATAGATTATCTACGGTAATTTTTGTTGGTCTTTCCAACATTTGTAACATAGTATATTATCTGCGTTTTTAACAAACTTTGACTTTTCTCAAAATCGGTTCCATTAATTTTTTTTCAAAAAGTTCTAACTATTGTATGCAATGTTCTTATAATTTCGTTAAAATTTCAATTTAACATCTCTATGGAATCAGAAGTTATGAATTTTCTTCTATAGTTGTGCGAATAAAATGTTCTGAAACGACATGCACGTGTATTAAGAAGAGCAAATGTAACTCTCAAAATGTGTTCATCTGTATATTATATTAGTCGCAGATTAACGGGGGGGGGATGGAGAAAATTTCCTCCCCCCCCAAAATTTATAAATAAATATACATAGGATAGAAAGAAATAATGTTTGTTTAATTATTATCTATTAAAACAATTATTTTTCCAAAAATTTCCCCCCCCAAAATAATTCTCTGGATCCGCCCCTGATTATATGGTAATACAACGAATTATAATTATTACTACTTTTGCTTTAACAAATCAAACTCGAAACAATCATTTAAAAATAAATAAGAATTTCGATACCAACAGGAAGAGTAGAATGGAACTTTAGGGTTGCAGGAAGCCTTCTGGATCTGATAAATCGCTGGTTCAAAAATCCTTTGTATGCTTCAAATTCAATTATAATTTTCAGCAAAACCTACCTTTTCTTTAATATTAAGTTTCTCAACATTTGGTTGATCTTTCGTATCGTAAATGCTGTAGCGAAAACTTATTCAGTTTCAAATGATTGTTTCGAGTTTGATTTGTTAAAACAAAAGTAGTAATAATTATAATGCGTTGTATTATCATATAATATATACTTACAATAGGTTTTCTTGCAACTGCGTCCCGTGGACTTCGGATAATTCTTGTTGCAGTGTGTACAGTGTATACGCATAGAAAAAATGTCTCAATTTCCAATTCTATTGAGATACCAAGTTGAAATTTTATTACAATAATAAGGACATATCATGCAATAGTTGTAATTCTTTTGAAAAAAATTAATGGAACAGATTTTGAGAGTCACATTTGCTGTTCTTAATACAAGTGCATGTCGTTTCAAAACATTTTATTCGCATGACTATAGAAGAAAATTCATAACTTCTGATTCCATAGAGATACCAAGTTGAAATTTTAATGTAATTATAAGAACATTACATACAATAGTTGTAATTCTTTTGAAAAAAATTAATGGAACCAATTTTGAGAAAAGTCAAAATTTGTTAAAAACTCAGATAATACAAGGGCCATGCTGTATATTGTAAGATGCCACGAAACTATACTGGGACCGCCGAATAGATATAGTACAAAAAGAATCAAGGCAGCACAGATTGTTCTGATTGGTTTTATGTGAAAGTGAAATTTACAATAAAACATTTTTGCATATGAATTGTTAATTCATTATAAATAATGTCACTTCGAGAGATGCTAGTATAAATAATAACCATACATTTTAAAAAATTGCAGTTTTATTAGTTTAATAACAATGTTATTAAAAGTTCATGAGTAAGACAGTTTGACAGTAAACGAATTGATATCTTTTTGGTACTGGATTGCACTGGATTGCACAATAGCAATTAGCTTTTTGTTTCCTAAAACTTACAGTTATACAGGTACGACCTTTATCCTTAACAGGGCAGATTAGGTAACAAAGACGTAACAAAAAAAGCCAAAAATTTCTGTTGCAGTTGCGATTAAAACGGTTTTATTCTAAAATATTCTTAACAGGTTGGCGACAATGGAGCAGGAAAGACCACACTTTTGAAAATCATCATGAGCATTCTGACACCAACTACAGGCATATGTCACACACATAGAAATCTTAAATTTGGTTATTTCAGCCAACATCATGTGGACCAATTAGATATGAATGTTAATTCTGTAGAGTTATTACAAAATAGTTATCCAGGTAAGATCGATGAATGTATAAACAGTATAATTAATAAAATGTTATGGTTTATAATTAGGTAAGCCTGTTGAAGAATACAGAAGACAGTTGGGTAGTTTTGGGGTATCTGGAGATCTGGCACTTCAAACAGTTGGTAGTTTGTCTGGTGGACAAAAGTCTCGAGTGGCCTTTGCTAGAATGTGCATGGGAAATCCAAACTTCTTAGTTTTGGACGAACCTACAAATCATCTTGACATTGAAACGATTGAAGCATTAGGGAAAGCAATTAATAAATATAACGTAAGTTGAATAAAAGATGAAAGATGTTTACATATCATAATGCCATTAGTCGTCCTATATTATCTGTCCCTATTTTATTTTACAAACTTAGGTCACAATTTCTAAACATTCTATACAGTTAATCTTCTTTGTTTGATGACTATAACTGTACAGGGAATTTCAAATTGCATGTTTGCAACCGGCCTCTCAGTAACCATAAGAAATGGAAGAAGTTGAGTGGCACAGTCTTGATACTTCTTTTCGAGATGTGTTTCATAACAAAAAATTGCTATGTACTTTTCTTTTTTCAGTTATTAGTAGAGTTTCCTAGCCTGCAAAAGCCTTCTAGAAAAGATTTTCGTTTGCACTTTGTTGGTAAAATATACGACTCACTTTAAATTATCACTTACATTTTAAGAATGCAAAATCGACTGGTCATGCAAAATTGGTGCCTTGTAGGGGGTGGGGGAGGGCTAAAGGGTGAATTTCCAAAAGAGGACAAAAAAAAATTTGTTTGCATTTTCTACATCCTCGGTATGTGGACATTAGTGCGCTGTAGTACTGTGTCAAAGTTTTAGTTAGAAGTATATCTTTTTTAATAGCACGTTTTAATAAATTAATAAACATTCGCCCTGAAAAGTCATATTTGTGATATTCTTTAACTTATCATAATTGAGAATTCTTCAATTAATCAAAAAAACCATTTGTATGAACGTTATAGCTCAAAGATGGACGATTACACTGCTTTTTTCAAATTGTCAGTCCGATAGATAGTTTTGCAAAGTAAACTATAAATTGTAATGCCATGTCACATTGTAATGCGATGTCCGGACCAGCGAGTAAAGTTCATATTCAGTAGACGCCCACACGACTATTATTCACGGTGTACATAAAGTCGATACTTGCTTGTCTACATACGTTTGCTGCATTTTTGAATGCATATTAAGATCAAGTGTTTTAGAATAACATTTCTCATACTTTTTATGTTTGGATTGCAGCCGTTTCTAAGACTTTTTAGGGTCTATTGGGTATTGTATCCAAGAATTTAGCAGTTTCTTTATATCGTACGAACAGTTAATGAAGTTCAGTGATCAATGTACATATAGTGATTAATTTTACTTCATTCTCTGCGAAAAAAATAATAATATAATAATGTATCTTTCCAAATCATAAATATTTTAAGATTTAAATCTTTTTTCTTCGTAAGACTATTTCTCCAGACTAACTTAACTATTTCCTGTTGGCTGTTCCATTGCCTTCTAGAATGTTTAAACGAATGCTTGACCGCTTAGATCAATTAAATTTAGACGAAAAATTAGATTTAACTATTAAGATTCTTGTGTTTCTCATCATTTTAATGGTAATTGTGCTAGTAATATTAACAGCCTGCTATTACTGGGGCAGATTAGTGAATTGATAGCTAAGTACCACATACTTTACTTTAAAATCTAAATGTATTACTCCTAATAATTAATTATTATTAACAGTTAGATTAGTTTCACTAATAATTATAGATGTAAATCTGTATAATATGTTAATTATTCTGAAAATGCTAGTAAAATCAGTAAATATTGTCGCCTAATTTAAAATGCTGAGTTTGTTCCATCTCGTTTTTTAATTAAATTTAAAAATTTGTCTGTAATTTCCTTACGGTACGTGTTAAAAAGAATATATGTATTTATCTTCCTACCTAAACCGATCTTGGCTTGTAGCAAAGAAAAGTGGTTATTCTATATTTAGGGTATTTATTAGGCCAAAAAGAATGCATATAAAATCCATATTTAAGTGTAAAAAGATATAAGAAGGGGGATTAATATCGCTCTTGGTATTTTTAATATTTAACTCTAGTTATTTTTTAAATGCTTGTAATGAACTGTATGTGAATCTGCCATTTAAATTTAACCAACCAATAATTATTGTGAATGACTTTTCAGCATTAACTGTGCCGTCTATGAACTCAAATCTTACTAATCCTCCAGCTGACATATAGCTCTAAATCATTACGCCTTGAGGAAACATAACATTAGGTTTCAAGCAGTATTTATGGAATGCTTCGTGTTTAGCTCTGATTACTCTTTTGCGAGAGTAAAACTAGAACAAAACTGCTTAATGTTAAGTTTCCTCAAGACATAATATTTAAGGCTGTATGTTAGCTAGAGGATTAAGAAGATTTTAGTTCATAAACAGCATAGTTAACGCTGACAAGTATCTGCAAAACGACGAGTAGCATGGGCTAAAACTAAGTTGTCCTGGGCAGAAATGCTGGACTAAGGTCATATTCATCAACTAGTTAAAGTCTGGTGTATCCGTTAGTTACTCTCGCAAAAGATTGATCATAGCTAAACACGAAGCATTCCATAAAGACTGCTTGAAACGTACCGTTAAGTCTCCTTAAGGCGTAATGATTTAGTACCAAGAACTTATAAATAAAGGAAATTATGATTTCAAAAAAGGCAAAACAACTTGTACGTATTGGGTTGGATTCAAAAATTCAGTAGTGCAGGTACTCTTCTAAAATTAACTTGCCAATACGAATTTTTCAGCCGACTGCTATCAAGAATATCGCCTGATGGATTTTGCTGAAGAGATGCTAAGATAAAGGATGACTGTACCACGATTGCGTCCGGTTCTCAACGAATTTTTCTTAGCTACTTCATGGCAATAGGGGACCATAGAAAGTTACGCCAGAAAGTTCCTTGAGCAAATTTACTGGTGCAAATTGCTGATCCGTATGACATATCTCCTTTCTTCCATAACACAGAAAGAAGGCGAAGTACGAAAAAAAATTCGAACACTTTTAGTAGGGATTTAAATAAGCTTTATCTTACCTAACCTCCTTTATCTCGATAACCCTAATAGTTTCCGAGAAAAACGACAAAACCGGTAGGGGGCGTGGTTTATCCTCATTATTTCTTCGAGCTCACCACCTACAGGTGTTGACTTTTAAGGAGTTGTTTAATAACCCACAAGGAAGCCGTATGCAAAAATCCATGGACTTACCTCAACTTTCCACTATTTTTTCTAAATTGATTAGACTAATTATAGCAGTCCAACATAAAGCTTTGTATGCAACTAGTACCTTAATCTATCTACCTGAGAAATCGCCAATACAAAGTTTGAAAAAGTGGCAGTATCGATTGGCTTTATGGTAAGGTCATTTCAACCGAGGATATTTTATTTAACTACAATAGAATTGGTATAGGCACAAGTGAAACATGAAGTTGCTAATAATACAACATATACATACACTTGCTGATCTGAAAGAGCTTCTATCAAGGAATTTCTACCGTCACAAATATCATAAATTTATGATCGAAAAGTTCCAGCAAAGAATTAACAAATGAATCTGACATACGGATGTTGATACGAGGGATGCTCTGTTAATAGTTAGTAGCAGGCGATGGAAGCTCAATTGGCTAGAAACAATTGCAACAATTGAATGTCGCATTAGTTGACATTCGTTACCCACAATTGTCAAACTTTCCGATTTCCTTGTGAAACGTAGTTAATTTTGTAAGATAAGTAGTTGTGCATTTTTAATTCAGTTAAGATGAGCATTCCGCTAACTGCCTTTAGAGCTATGATTTTCTACGACTATAAAAGACAGTTAGGATACCAGCAAAGCCATGAAAATTTGATAGCAGCTTTTGGCGATGCTGCCCCTCCATTATCCGCTGTTAGTCATTGGTTCTGCGAATTTCGACGAGGGCGAGAACTGTTAGAAGACGAAGCAAGACCTGCAGTAGCTGCCTGTTCAGAAAATGTTGATCGTGTGGCAAGCTTGATTCATTCCAATCGAAATATTACTTATAGGGAGATTCAGGAGGAAGTGAAGATTGGATCCTCGGCGGTGAATACCATTTGGTATAAACATCTTGGGGTAAGAAAGCTAGTAAGTCGTTGGATACCGCATTTGCTCTCAGAAAGTCAAAAACAGGCTCAAATAGACTGGTGTAAATTTATGTTGCAAAGATTTGACGGAGGAGCTTCCAGGCAAGTGGCATACATTGTAACTAGTGACGAATCTTGGGTATACAGTTACGACCCTGAAACTAAACAGCAGTCTAGTGTTTGTGTATTCGAAGATGAAGACTTGCCCACAAAAGTAATTCGTGGCAGAAGCTTCAATAACAAAATGATTGCTGTTTTTCCGCCGATGTGGTTCTGTTGCTGTTATTCCACTTGAACATCGCAGAACTGTTAATTCTGAATGGTACTGCGAAGTGGCTTTACCATAGATGTTTGCAAAATTACAGGCAGGTCGCCAAAGGACCGGTTTGCGTAACATCTTAGTCCATCATGACAACGCATCCTCCCACACTCCTGCCAGAACATTGGATTTTTTGAAAGATACGGAAGTTCAATTGATAACTCATCCTCCGTATAGCCCAGATCTGGCGCCGTTCGACTTTTTTTTGTTTCCAACTGTTAAAAAAATGATGCGAAGTAAAAGATTTTCCAACGCAGATGCAGCAGTTACAGAATTTCAAAGAATTTTATATTGGTCCAGTACTAAAGGCATTACAAAAGATTTCAAGTCTCTATCTTTAGATAGTAAAAAATAAGAACTTAATGCAAAAATTGACTCTACTATCAAGTTGGGAACGACCTCATCATCCATCATCACATAGTGAATAATAAATATAATTAATATTCTAAATCTGTTCTAATAAATTATTCTTATTGTTAGTTTTATTAAATATTAATTTAAAAAGAGACATTTTGATTGTAATATTTGGTACTTATAGTTATCAATTTTTATAAGCCTGCCTTGAGAAGTAAGAATTAAATTCATTGCGAGCTTTTATAATACAATGAAAGTTGAGAACATTTAGTAGTTGTGTAGGAAAGCCCTCATCTGATCGTCACCCGGTGACCAGTTTGAGGTTACAACTTATAATAGAATTCCACTTGGGAGTAACAAATCAGCTACGGTCCAAGAAAAAAATAGTGTATGCAACTCGAACATCATCATTCATTTGTTGCATAATATACTATTTTGGGTTACCCAACGTTATTTATTTGTTCATAATGATTACTATTTCCATTTAAAGATTAAATCTGAAATGAAATTATTTTTCAATGAATTTAATAAATGACTTATTTAATTATTAGGTGTATTAAATGCAGAAAAATAGTCTGCAGAGTATGTTGTGTCTAACTTTTCTTTCTAAAAGCAATAATACAAACAAACTTGCCAGCCTCGGTGGATTAGTAGTTTGCATGTTTGCTTCATAATCCAAGGATCGCAGGTTCGATCCCCGGCTGAGCTGGTAATTTTTAATAACGGAGAAAAATTAAAAACATGCCTTCTTCTAGGATAGGAAGTAAAACTTACTAGGGTTTAAAGATAACTTGTTAATAGTGCACCACTCATCAAGCAGATCCAGATCCTTTTGAAGTTCTATCATGTCATTAGAAGAATTTACGCATCTAAAAAGCTTTAAATCATCCGTGAAAAGCAAGAAAGGGGAACTAAAATGATCACCAATGTCGTTGACAAAAATATTAAATAAAATAGGACCTAAATGAGAGCCCTGAGGGACTCCACTTGTTACAGAAATGACATCCGATTCAAATCTATTCAGTTTAACACGTTGTGTTCTCTCATGCAAATAAGAGCGAACCCAATCATGAAAAGGTGGCCTTACACTATAATTATACAACTTCTGCAACAAGATATTATGATCAACAACATCAAATGCTTTACTGAAGTCAGTATGAATAGCATGAACTTCCAATCCATTGTCCATGCTAGAGAGAATAAAATTGGAAAATAAAAAGAAATTCGACTCACTAGAGCGTCCTTCAGTAAAGCCGTGTTGTTGCTGACTTATTACATTCTTAAAAGAAAAACTAAGTGATGGTATAATTAACCTTTCTAGAACTTTAGGCATTGCTGATTGTATGCAGACCTGTCTGTAATTCGTTACATTGGCTTTACCTCCCGACTTAAAAATTGGTAATACAAATGAACTTTTCCATGTCTGAGGGAACACACCAGTATTTAATGAACGGTTAAAAATATACAATAATGGATCACATATAGTAGTAGCTGTATTTTTCAGAAATGTATTAGGGATCCCGTCAGGACCAGCACTTTTGTTGATGTCTAGTTTATGTAGACATGAAAACAGTTGTTCAAAAGTAACTTGAATAATAGATAAGTCAACATAATTATCATTCTGAAAGTCAGCTATACCATTTGCATTCCCAACTTGAACATCAACATTGAATACTGAATTAAAATGTGATACAAACAGATTTGCTATTGATTGACCCTGATTACAATGAATATCATTATAATACACAGTGTTGGGAACACCACTACTTTTTTTCCTGTTTCTAACGTATCTCCAAAAAAATTTTGATTTCGGATCTAAAAGTATCGGATAAATACAAAATCAAAATGATAATTACCATTTCTGTTAAGAAATATTAAAAACGGCTTAAAATAAACTTCGATTATTTTAACATATAATTAGAAAAACATATATTTAAGGTAATTTTAGTTGTTTTTGCCACGAAACGAAATGGACGAGACCGCGACCGAATCGATCTAATCATGCTGAAAAGACCATTTATATGGTCAAAACAACTTAATTTATTTGCCTTCAAAGTGTGTTATTAGAGTAATAAGAGATAATGCTTTAAAACAGCTAAATCTGAATTGGGACCTAAAGCATTGCACATCACATTGTGTTTAAAATCAAAATGATTTGTTTTTATGTATAAGAACTTAAGTTGTAAAAAACGTAAATGTTACAGAAAAACTAATTTTTATTGTAAAATCAGAGAAATACATCATTAAAGATAATAAATAGGCATTGAAACTAAAAAAATAAATCTGATTTAAGAAAACGAACTCAGAATTGAAACCCAAAAAACAATGTGCAATTATTAAACATAAATAATACTAAGTACTACACTAAAACAGAGTAAAAGTGACACAAAAAGACATGTAAAAATGTATAGAATTTCAGAAAAAAATATGACAAGAAATAATATACAATATACATATATGCTCTTAGTCTCGGAAAACAATGTCCAGCTATAAAACAGTTTAACTTTGCACAGAGAGCGACACTTGCCATAGAGGAAATATCTCAAACCTAATAAATATTAACAAATTTTGGGCTAAAATTTTTTTTAAATACAATTTTTTTTTTGAAATACAAAATAAAAAGCAGGCATGAACTAAAAATCGTCATTTCGGTTACGGAGATCATATCCGATCACTTGACCGTGACCGGATTGACGATTTTAGCTTTAAAACTGATTTTCTAAACGTTTCAAGTCTTAATGTAGCTTATAGTTGTAAGTTAGGTTTAGATTTGAAAACTTGTTTCAGTGATATACAAATATTCATGAATTTTCAAAGTTTCTATTTATAATTCGCGTGACTGGATTTACCTAAAATTGAGGTACTGTAGTTTTCTTCTTTAAGTTATTGAGCTTTTTTCAAATATTTGATGAAACTAAGGAATATCACAACTATGTATGTATGTATGTATTTGTTTTTTTATTATTTAATACATTTATTCTGCATGCTCCATTGCAATATTGCAATACTACATGCATTTTTAAATTTACATAATTTATAAATAGGTTTTTAACATTTTAACATCAATAATAACAATAACATTTTAACACTAATAACATAATAACATTAATAATAACATTTTAACATAAATAAGTTAACATAACAGATTAAATAATTTCATAAACTAAGTAAACTACTTAATTAAATTGTATTAAAAATGTTATATCCCAATATTTTTTTAAATTAAATTTTTGCGTCCATAATTATATTTACAATAAATCAAAGTTAATCTTTTTAACAAAATTTATAAATGGCTTTAGATATTTAGTTATCAATTCCTCTTTCGTGACAGGCCAGTTGCCACCATTTAAAATAATAGAGTTTATTAAATTTCTTCTTTGTCTTCTTAATTTGTTACATTAGCCTTGGCAGTGTAATGTCTGGCGTGCCGGACTTTCACCCAAGCGGCCCGGGTTCGACTCCCGGCGCTGGCAAATCTGGTTAAGGTTTTCTGCAGTTTCCCTTAGCTGTAACACAAATGTGGGATTTGCGCTGTTCCATCTATAAGTCGGCTGCAGCCGCACATTGGGCCTACATAATAATAATAATCGCCCCCTCCCTCCCGCACAAGCTTATAGCTTCTGGGCCCTTGGTTAAGGTTATGGGTTGTAGTAATTATTATATATATTATTATATTGATATATTAAATGATCAATAGTTTGACGTTCATTGCCGCATGAGCACGATGGGTCGTCTATAATTTTGAACCAATGTAAATAGTTTTTGATTTTACCATGACCTGTTAGGAATACAGTTAATTCTGGAAATGTTGGTATTTTTGCTTTGAGTTTTTTAACTACAGATGGAAAAAATTCTTTAGTTATTGAGCCATTTTCTGTTGTCAGCCATTCTCTCTGCCAATCATCCATACTAATTTTACTAGCTTCTGATATTAATGTGCTTTTAGGAAATTTTTTGTACACAAATCACTTCTGCACTTTCGCCTGCCTCCTTGGCTAGCTCATCAGCCAATTCATTTCCTACTGTACCCACATGGGCTTTCGTCCAAGTAAAGTTGATCTTCCAATTTTGTAACTCTAAAATCTTAAGCACTTTCCGAATTTCTGTTATTAAATAACTATGTAAACTGGTATTTTTTAGTGAGTCTAGACATACTTGGCTATCAGTATATATTACTATAGATTTTTGATTGTTAGGTAAATGTCGAAATGTGCTCATTTTTTCAAGTGCTTGCAGTATCGCAACTTGCTCTGCTTGATTGTTAGAACAATTTTCATGCAATTTATATTTCAATTTATATAATAATCTCCCATTATTGTAAATCACTATCCCAGATCCTACTTTATCGTTACTCTTGCTTCCATCGGTATATATCGTAAATGTAGTATCTTCTATATTATTTGTATTAATCATTACAATTTTTGCAGGATGTGGCCATTTTCTACATTCCAAATGGGTATCAAAATATTTGCTTTGTAAATTTCCTTCTCTAATATTTCCTTTTGTAACTTGATAAATGTAGTTTAATTCTTGTATTTTAATCAATATTGGTAATGTTCCGGCTACTACACACGACGCTTCATATGAAATTGTTCTAAAAGCTTTGGCAATTTTAATGTTAATAAGTCTTTGAACTCTCTTGTACAGATTTTGATTTTTCTGTTTTTTCATAGCACTAATCCATACAGGAAAACCATAACTTAATACCGGTAAGATTGCTCCTTTATATATGGTTTTTAGTGCTTCATGTCGTAGTCCCCATGATAAATAAGCAGATCTTGATAAAGCGTTTATTAGTAGAAGACACTTTTCACTTGTATGTTTTATATGTTTGTCAAAATTAAATTTTCTGTCTAATAGTATTCCTAAATATTTTAATTCTTGTACTTGTTGTAGTATTTTAAAATTTAGATAGATGTTAAGATTAACTCTTAGTAAGTCTCTTTTGTTTGTTACTAACATGAATTTGGATTTTTCTTCATTAAATTGCGCTTTGTTTTTATGTGACCATTCCTGAATTTTATGTAGTTCTATATTAGTATAATTTTCTAATTGTAATTTTGAAGTTCCTTTCACTAGAATTATCAGATCATCTGCAAAAGCTAGTATTTTACTATGTTCAGAAAATTTCAAGTTTAACAAGGAATTATATTGAATAATCCAGTATCCAGGTGCACTACATGACCCTTGTGGGCAACCTTTTGTTACTTCTTTTTCAATTTTACATGAATTTGTTGTTAAACAAGCCATTCTTTCGCTAAAATAACTTTGAGTGATATAATATAAATTTTTTGGACAACCAAACTCTTTTAAAGATAGTAATATACTTGGCCACCAAGCAGCATCAAATGCCCCTCTAATATCCAGACTTACTATTAGTACTGATTTCTTTTCTTTCAATCCCTGTTCTACAAATTTCTTAACTTCCAGTACAGCATCTACTGTACTTGTTTGAGGTCTAAATCCAAATTGATTTTGGTTTAATAAGTTTTTAGAGTAAATGTAGTGTTTATTATTAATTTTTCTAAAACTTTTCCTCCTACATTTAGCAGGCTAATAGGTCTAAACTTGTTGACTTTATTACTGTTATGTTGTTGCCTCGGAAACTGCTCAGCTTGAATCGTCAGAAAGTTCTTCTAAGTCATCAATAGAATCAGGACACCAAGGTTTCATCTTATCGGCAGCACTCATCGTCTTCTTTGGGCCCTCTCGTTGACCTCGCTTGCACATCTCATACCGATCATTCCCAAGGATACTTATAATTTCATATGGACCCAGAAATTTTGGTTTTATTTTAGCGGATGTAGCAAACTGGGAACGCTTTATTGCTACTAGGTCTCCAATTTTATATTTTACTGCAGGTTTTCGTTTCTTATTAAATGTGGCTTTATTTTCTTGCTGTATTTTCTGTATATTCTTCTTGGCTTCTCTTCTAATTTCTTCGCGTTCTTCTTCAAACAGTTCAATGCATTCTTCATCAATTATACTTTTTATGCGAATTTCTATAGGTGTTCGCATTTTTACTCCGATCATTACTTCAAACGGCGTTTTATTAATGCTTCTTTGGTAAGTATTATTTAAACAGGTTTGTAGTTGGTTGACGAATTTATACCAGTTTTCAGTCTTATCAATTGATAATTTAGTTAATGCGGGTATTATCACTTGATTTATGCGCTCAACTTGACCGTTTCCTCTTGGGATACCTGTGGTTATTGACACATGTTCGATGTTTCTTTTTGTGCAATATTCCTGAAAATCATTGGACGTAAACGCAGATCCTCTGTCTGTGACAATTCTACGAGGATTGCCAAAAATAAAGCTTTGGTTCTCCAACTTTTGTATGGTTTCTTGTGTTGTGGTAGTCTTTGTTGCATATAGCCAAACAAATTGCATCAACAACTGCTAAAACATACTTAAATCCTTTATTAGTTGAAGATAATGGCCCTAAATGGTCAATGTGATAAGTATCTAACGGATTTTCACCTTTATCAATTGCATGTAAGTATCCTTCTTGCTTTCCTCTTTTTCTTTCTGATAATATACAAGGTATGCAACTTGTTATAACGTTCTTAGTCTTCTCTTTTAGATTTGGAATCCAGTATTCACGTAGTATCAACTCAGAAGTCTTGGTTATACCAAAATGTCCATGCTCGTGTGCCATTTTGATGATTTCATGTTGCATCTTTCTGGGAACAACTAGCAGTGTGCGTCCTTCATTTTGTTTGTATAGAATACCTTGCTCGGTTATGAAATTCTCATAAGTCGTTGTCTTCAATATTTCTAGAATAGCTCTAATTTCTTCATCACCATGCTGCAGACTTTTTATTCGGTTTGTAACGTCATCTTGTATTAACAATGATATCGGACTTCTACTTAACGCGTCGGCGTGTTTCATTCTATCACCTTTTCTATGCTCTATTTTATATCTAAATTCTTCTAACAACATAGCCCATCTTGCAACCCGTGGTGTTATGTCGGTCTTCTTCATCGTCATCTCAAATGCTGAACAATCGGTTACTATTTTAAAATCGATACCAAGCAAATACACGCGAAATTTCTTAATTGCCTCTATTATTGCTAAAACCTCTAATTCATAACTTGAATACTTCTGTTCGGCTGGAAATAAATGTCAGAATGACAGTGGCAGTAAGACGTAAAAGACGTGAAGACGATACAATTAATTTTCTGCATTTCTTTTTAATGTTGTTAGTGTAATAATTGATTTAAATAAAGTGTTCTGGATGAAGGAAGGTTGTTCAGTGTTCACTAAAGATAACTCATCAGGTAACGACAGGCTTTTCTTAAACATTTGTACAAGAAACCTACAAATTTATACAGTTAATATGTATGTATGTATGTATGTATGTATGTATTTTTTTTTTTTTTTTTTTTTAAATACATTTATTCTACATGCTCCATTGCAATATTGCAACACTACATGCATTTTTGAACTTTCATAATAATTAAATTTTTAACATTTTAACATTAAATAAATTTAACATTAACATAATAACATTTTAACATTAATGACATTATAACAATAAAATAATAATAACATTTTAACATAAATAATGTAACATAACAGAAAATGGGTATATCCCAATATTTTTCAATATTTTTCAAATTAAAATTTTGTTTTCATATTTATGTTTCTAATAAATCAAATTTAATCTTTTTAACAAAAATTATGAATGGTCTTAGATAGTTAGTAATTAATTCCGCTTTTGTGACAGGCCAGTTGCCACCATTTAAAATAATCGAATTTATTAAATGTCTTCTCTGGATTCTTAGTTTGTTGCATTCATATATTAGATGGTCAACAGTTTGACTTTCGTTGCCACATGAGCACGATGGGTCGTCTATAATTTTAAACCGATGTAAGTAGCTTTTTATTCTACCGTGACCTGTTAAAAATACTGTTAATTCTGGGAATGTAGGTATTTTTGTTTTGAGTTTTTGATCTATAAATGGAAAAAATGCTTTTGTCTGTAAACCTTTTTCTGAGTTAGTCCATCTTTCTTGCCACTTTACCACACTTTCACTTTTAACTGTGCTAACAATTTCACTTTTTGGAATAGCAACGTAAACCGCAACATCTTCTGGTTTCTGAGCTGCCTCCTTCGCCAGTTGGTCTGCAAGTTCATTACCTTCAATGCCCACATGTGCTGGAACCCATTTAAAATAAATATTCCATTCCTCTTTTGTAAGGAAATTGATTCTTTGTCTTATTTTTTCTATTATGGTCTTATGATTTGAATAATTTTGAAGTGATTCCAGTACAATTCTGCTATCTGTGTATATAGCTAAGGTTTTATCTTGAATTTGGATGTTTTCTAAACTAATGAGTTTTTCCAGCGTTTTGAGGATTGCTACACCTTCTGCTTGATTGTTGCTGCACTTCCCGCTTAGTCTGTATTTTAGTGTACATATTAGTTGTTTATTTTTAAAAATTGCTGCACCGGATCCCACTTTATCTTCAGTCTTGCTGCCATCAGTAAATGCCTCGTAGGTGTATGAAATATCTTCAGTTTCTTGTATCGTTGGAATTTCGGCTGGATGTATCCATTGGTTTATTGGTGCTGGTGTATCATAAACTAAATTATTCAATTTCCTTCCCTGTATGATTTTATAAATGTTTGAAATTTCTTCTAACTGAATTATTATTGGCGTTACTCCTGCTATAACGCACGATGCCTCATAAGATAACGTACGGCAAGCTTTTGCTATTCTTATGTTTATTAGCCTTTGTATTCGTTCTAATTTAGTTCGATTGGACTTTTTCGTTAACGCTTTTTCCCAAACTGGTATACCATACGATATCAGCGGTAGTATAGCCCCGTTGTATATTATTTTTAATGCCTCGCTGCGTAGGCCCCATTTCATTTTGGCAAATCTCGCTAGTATATTGATGAGCTTGTAAGATTTTGTTGTTATGTAAGTTACATGTGAGTCAAAAGTAAATTTTTCGTCAATATTTATTCCCAGATATTTTAGCTCCGACACTTGCTTTAGAATTTCAGCATTGAGGTAAATTTCAACTTTTCTACCAGTTGATCTTTTCCTTGATATTACTAACACTTGTGATTTATTTTCATTAAAATTCATTTTATGATTGGTAGCCCATTTTGTAATTTTTTGCATTTCTACATTCGCAAAGCTTTCTGCTTCAATTAAACTTTTTCCTGTAACTACAACAAGAAGATCGTCAGCAAATGCTGCTACCCGTGTTCGCCTTGAAAAGTTAAGTTTTAATAAGGAATCGTAATGTATGTTCCAAAGACCAGCTCCGCAACATGAACCCTGAGGGCAACCTTTACTTGGAGTTTCTTCTAATTGGATTGTATTTAAAGTAATAGATGCTTTGCGATTGTTAACATAATCTTGAGTTAGTTTGTACAGATTCCTAGGACATTTAAATTCACGTAGCCCATATAATATAGATGGCCACCAAGCAGCATCAAATGCCCCTTTAACATCTAAACTTATGAGGATTATTTCATTTTTCTGTGTAAGATTATCTTCAATAAATTTTTTAATACTTATAATTGCATCAACCGTGTTTTTCTGCGGCATAAATCCGTATTGGTTTTTACTTAATAAATTGTTTGAGTGCAAATTGTACATTATTCTACTGATGAATAGTTTTTCTAAAATTTTACCACCTGTGTTTATTAGGCTGATGGGTCGGTATTTGGATGGGTCATCACTTTCTTCTTTACCAGGTTTGGTAATTGGTATGATGATGGATTTTTTCCATATGCTCGGGAAAGTTCCCCTTTTTAAGCATTCGTTATATGTAGCAGTGACAAATAAAGGAAGTGCCTTACATAATTCATTATAAATGCTGCTATCTATTCCATCTGCACCGGGAGTCTTTTTGCGGTCTATGCTCTTTATCACCTGTTCTACCTCTTCTTTTGTAAAATCCTTGTCGTTTTGAGTGTCAATTTCCTCTTTTACTCTTTCTCTTATTTCTTTCTGGGTTGTATTGTCAGTTTTTGGAGAATCTTTAGCAACAAAGTAAGTTAGCATTTGTTCTGTTGTTTCTCGTATGTTGGTAGTATAAGTACCATCGGGTTTACGTATTGTTGAAAGAACACTACTGCTTGTAAACTTTTCTGATGCTAATTTATATGCAGCATTCCAAGGATTTAACGATGTAGTTAATGTACAATATTCTTTCCAGGATTTAAATTTTTCAATGCCTATTCTTGTCAAATACGTTTTCTTCTCTTCTAAGTAGCTATTCTTCCGTTCTTCTCTCAGCTCATCATTGTTTTTGGTTCGTTGGAATCTTCTTCTTAGAGCATTGACTTTCTTCCTCAATATTGTTAATTCCATGTTCCACCATGGCACTGTTCTTCCCGTAACTGTCTTTTTCAATGGTTTTGATTGCTTGAATGCCTTTTTACAAGAAGCTATTAAACAGTCTTGAAATTCTTCCATAAACACTTCAATATTTTCACTTTTCTTGATTTTATTAGTTAATTCTTCATCAATGTTTGTTACTTCTCCATTGTTGCTTTCGCATTTGAATTTCTTGGCCATATTATCTAATAAGATTAGTTTAAAGTTATTAAATCTGCTTGGATCGCTTATAAATCTAAATCTAGGTAAGATTATTTCTTCTTCTCCTGTAGATCGCTCTTTTATCTTAAAAGTTATTAAACTATGGTCAGATCCACTTTCGTCTGTATCATTATTCCATTCTTTAATATTTGAGACTAGCTTCTCATTTGTTAGCGTTAGATCTACCCAACTTTTGCCATTTTTTGTTAGAAATGTCGGCGTTTCTGTAATTTTATTTGACAAATGCTACCCATGTATTATTAAGAAGTCTTCTACTTTTTTACCTCTTGTATTGGTTTGTAGGTCGTTCCACTGTGTTGACCGTGCATTTGTATCTGCGCATATAACACATCCTATTGTTTTTATAAAATCTAATACATTTTCTAATTTTCTTAGGTCTTCTTCAATTTCTCTACAACAGTCAAAATACATGCTTATTGCATAAAATTTAAAATCTTTGTATTTTATTTCTAATACGACACAGTCTTCATCCGAAAATTGTTTTAGAAGCATAGCATCAAATGATTTGTTTCCAACTAGTATAGCTGCCCTTTTTCTTCCATTTCCAGCCGTGTAAATCCTGTATAACCTCGATATTCCCGATAATTTATTATTAACATTGTACGGTTCTTGTAAGAAAATAATGTCTGTCGTAGATTCTGTTATTATTTGCATTAAATTATTAGTTACGTTTCTAGAATGCTGAGCATTTAGTTGTATACACTGCATTTCTATTTGATTTTTGTTGTTGTCCGCATAAATCTTAGTTTTGTTTGTTGCTGTTTGGATTCCATTCTCAGATATATGTTCATTTGTTCTTTCTTCTTCAATTGTACAATCCATTATTAATATTCTATCGAATTTTTGTACCTTTTAACTACGTTTTGGTAAGTAGGACAATTTTTATCTAAAGATGAGTGTTTTTTTGATTTAGTTTAGAGTTTTTATTATATTTATTGTGATTACTACAATTAATGCATTTGTATTCTGCCATATTAGCTTGACATTCTTTAAGTTTGTGTGGTCCACAGCAAAGGGGGCATGTTGTTTCACCCTTACATTCCTGTGCCCTATGTAAATATTTACTGCATTTGTAGCACCTTGTAATTGATATGTAATCTTCGCAATAACATATTTCCCAACAAAGTTTTAATTTTCTTCCCAGAATTGCTTTTCTTGTTGCTGCACTGACTTCTATCACTAAATTTCTACAGTTCCTTTTGTTTTTATAAATAAACTTAGGTTTTATGTCGTCTTCCTTAACATTAATTTCTATATTTTGTTTAATAATAATATGTTGAGCATTTTCTAAATTTATCTCTTCCGGTATGTTATAAATTACCATCTGGGGATTTCTCATTTTTGGCATATATGCTTCTAAATTTTCCCCACAACTTTCGTTGATTTTCTGCTTTATTGTTTCTATTTCTGTTTTACTTTGAGTTTCCAGTAGCAGTTTTCCATCTCTTATCGACTTAAAGCTTGTTATTCCAA